>BSQZ01000001.1:23728999-24113999 GCA_033239005.1 Lamellibrachia satsuma | reverse complement strand
TGTGAAGAGGAGAGTGCACACGTTAAATGGTTTAAATTAGTAGCAACATGTGCACGAGTTCTAGTCATCCATTCCGAACCTTTTCCGCAGGTTACATCCGAGATGAAATGTCTGAGCATTTCTGGATGGGTTCACTTGAGAGTGAGGGCAGCTATGTAAATACAATTACTCAACTTCATCTTCACTGCACAACTCACATGACAGACGTGAATTACACAATACATAGACAACATGACAGAGTTGTGGGTTGCCTGTATTATCTACCTTTGGCCATCCACATTCTTTGTCAAGCTGGTAAATCTTCAGCTTAAAAGTATTTTGAAAAAACTAATAAGTATTTTGAAAAAGGATGTGTACATTCAGGGATTTGAGATTATCTCCTCTTTCTCAGTCATTTGTATTCAAGGGTTGATTTACATTCATCTCAATATTTTTCCTCCCAAAGAGAAATCTTTTGCAGGAACCTATCTGTAACCTGGCAGGTCTGAGACTCTACACAGTTAGGGACTTTGTAAATAAAAAATTCAATACAAGTGAATGAGTGGGTCGTTGGTCCACTTTTTCGCAAATAATTGGAAAGTTATAGTTTTAAAGTTTTTTTTTCAGTTGAAAATTTACAGTAATTCCATTCAGTGCATTGGAAATGCATGTACAGTGCCTCCAATTTTTTAGATGGGGTGGGTGGGGTCAGTCCTGTCCATTTTTATTGGAATTTTTATTTACAAAGCCCCTTACATCGTCTTTTGAATTTTTAGTCCTGAATTCCAGAATTCAGAATAAAGCTCTTCGTGAATGTGCTAGATGATTTTGCACTTGCTTGCTTACAATGAATACAGCAAAACAACGCTAGCTGCTACACACTGGCAATCGCAACATCATTTGATTATATAGTAAAACATATACACCTGTATTGTACACATCCGGGAATGTGTACATATGCTGCACATAATATCGAAATGAGAATGGCTGGCAGTATTTTGTGGAAGGGGAGTTTACCTATATATTTTTACCTAACTAAACCAGGAGATCAAACAGTTACTTTCGGTCAACTTTGATGAACTTGTATTATTTATACATGATGTCTACCTGGTTCTCAATAACCATTCAATAAACTTGACAATTTACAAAACATTTATAACTGCACATATCATGTTGGGGTAATTGTTGTTTTTAATTTATTGTCTTGTTGTTTGTCCCGTCTGTGCAACATGAGTTGTGGAAGTTTGGCTCCTGAATGTATCCTACATATCAAAACAAAGATGGCTCTTCATGCCAATCATTCACCAGTAACATTTTCCACACATTTTATGTACACTTTCTGTTCATTGCTATTTACACTTTTTGGTTCCACACACTTTGACACAATTCAAGTTGTAAAATTATATCATACAGCAGATGAATCACATAAGTTTCACACTTCATTATAATGTTGCTAATTAAAAATTACATCTATTATTACCCACATCTTTACGACTGAAATACACGAGAAGTAATTCAATATGCGGTAACAGGCAATAACAATAGTAATACTTTGACAGACGTTAAACTTTTCTGTCCGGAACACATAATATCAGCACTGTGTACACGTTGAAAAATATTAATTTCAAGAATATGTTGCTTGTTACTCATGATTATTGATGGCCATTTAAAAATGACTATTGTAGCCAATTGGTATTGATGTGAACAGCCTTAAGTTGTTTTAACCATGCTTCAAACAGTCATATTAGTGGTAACAAGGATAAATCATGGCTTGGCTTCATGCCTTCAGTACAACAGTTAGTTTCAACTCTCAACATGGTTAGACAAATAAGGAATAGAATGCCATTCATTTAAACAGTGGTTATTGTACAGAGTGTATGTTGGTGCTATATGATAACATTTATTATTAGAGGTTTTCTGAACAGCAGATGTACTGGAAAACGTGTTGATGCAAGAAGAAACAGAAATCTAGTAAACAAGTATAGCACTGGCAGAGCACAACATCGAAAAGATGCACACATTACACAAATAGTCTTTGGCTCTAGTGATGAGTGTTTCACATCACAGTGATCCTGATTTGGACAGTAGTCCCAATGAACCAGATAACTGGTTTTATCTATGTACAAGTGTATGGCTGTATGCATGTCCAATACAGTACGTTGTTGTCAGTTTGCTATCTGTACTTGCATATCATATACTGAAACTCTCGCCACACCCACATGTGCCTTTGATGTTGGGATTGTTGAAAACAAATTCACTTTTAAGTTGGTCTGTCTCGTAGTCCATCTCTGTTCCAAGCAACGTCAACTGGGCCTTGGAATCGATAAGCACCGTCACGCCTACAAAGCAGTGTCGAAAGTATTTTTTTTTAAAACATGGTATACAAATACAATAATTATATTTCTGACAAATCTAGTGCATTAGTCACAGTTCCTGCTTACACTATGCTTCCTACACTGGGCTAATGACTAAAAATAATTGTTACAAACATACTAAGCCAACTTTGAAATTAAATTTGTTGCATGCGTTAGCAATAGCTTATGAGAACTCTATGAGAAAACAATTTTGTTCTGGCTACTGACCATGTCAACATTTGGACTCAACAAGGGCCATAACATCAGAGCCAGATATGCACCAGTATTGATCATTTCTGATGCAGAAAGATCAGTGGAGCACTACAAAATATAATTATGAAACACGCATCCAGCATTGAACAGATACGGGGGATACAACCTTCCTGCAATTTTCATGGAACTGGTCTCATGTGACAACTTATATGGTCACATGACACCAGAAAAACGTTCCATTTGATGCTGAAAAGGGACCGAGAGGATCATGAAAGCTCTGTTGAACCTACATCTAGGGACTATGAGAGGTAACTGTACTTCTTTCAAACAGAAAGCTATCTTGCTTGAAATTGTATGGGTTGATCCTATTTACAACCTTAGAATATGGGTACACAGGGTAGGTAGGTTGCAGAAGTGAGTTATTTTAGATAATACTGCAGTGGCCAGTGAAACCGAAAGTCTACCAAATGCAAACTGAACGATTTTCAACGAAAATCTGAAATGGCAGCAATGCTTCTAGCCTTATCTATTATTATCATTGATTATTATTGTATTTCTTTGGGACTGTTGCAGCAGCGTACGGCAATACTTTAAACTTGGACAAACTTGAAAGACCACCTTTTCGGCACCACTATTCAGTTTGCCATTGTTGGCTGCCTTCCGTTGGTTGTTAGTAGAGGCTTGGATAAGTGTTGGTTGTTAGTAGAAGCTTAGATAAGTGTTGGTTGTTAGTAGAGGCTTGGATAAGTGTTGGTTGTTAGTAGAAGCTTAGATAAGTGTTGGTTGTTAGTAGAGGCTTGGATAAGTGTTGTTTGTTAGTAGAGGCTTGGATAAGTGTTGGTTGTTAGTAGAGGCTTGGATAAGTGTTGGTTGTTAGTACAGGCTTGGATAAGTGTTGGTTGTTAGTAGAGGCTTGGATAAGTGTTGGTTGTTAGTAGAGGCTTGGATAAGTGTTGGTTGTTAGTAGAGGCTTGGATAAGTGTTGGTTGTTAGTAGAGGCTTGGATAAGTGTTGGTTGTTAGTAGAGGCTTGGATAAGTGTTGGTTGTTAGTAGAGGCTTGGATAAGTGCGCACCTAGCGGACTAGAATGGAATATGCAGTTAATGGGAGCACGTACACAGTTGGTCCAACAGCATTTCATTTGCTGTCGAGTCTTGACTAACAAAATTGCAGGATAGTCCAACACATTTTTAACAAGTGAAGGGATGTTTCTTGTAAATTTATGTAGGATTGGTTTTGCTAAGTTGCATTGACTATATCTTTGTGCGCCAAATGCCACAATTACGTGCCCTTTGGGCACATTCATGCGATTCAGTTGCGCCAATCTTTAAAATATTGCATCAATGGCACAAAAGCACGTCCTAGATTGAACCCTGGGTACAACTTGTGGTACAGCTATACCAATAATGTCACTGTCTGAACATCTAACTTGAGAAGCTAGGGAGGATGACATACCATCTTGAATCACTTCTTCATCAAACTTCCCTTTGTTCCGTGCATACTCCAGTGTGTATGACAGGCCATTACAGCCGCGAGTCTTTACACCAATCTTCAAACCAACCTGCAACAGACATGTATATATCATAACTTTCACAGGGATGCATTGACGAGTAAATCCCTATGCTTCATTGTCAAACAGAACTAAATATCCTTCCATAACCAATATAAAATTTTGTCAATACCACACAAATTACTAGTAATTTATATTACTAGCCACTTATACCACAGAGCAAGGTGATGTTAGTTTGTCATTATTTAAACTATATTATGCAAGTAGAGACCAACTACCGGCTAGATAATGTTCAATTCCAGGCTTGATAGGGATGGATCCACCAGGGGTTACAATCACCTGTCACAAGAATTACTTAGGCCAGAAATGGTTTCCCTTGTTCTAACTGACCTAGATGCTCAGTTGCTGTCAATAGTTCTATCCTACAGAATCTTGTACTAAAAATATGGCTGGTCAAAATACAATATATTGTTATTATTGTGTAGTGCTATGTCATATATTCCTGATTCATGTTTTCCAAGAGAATGTTAAACTGATAGATTACAGAGGCATTTAATGTCTTACCATGTCTGGCTGGGCCTCCATCAGTGATCTAATACGTGCCACAGCATGTTTTGTCTGCAAACAACATAGTCACATCAGTTAAATTTTTTTGCAAAAGCAGCAGAATAGTTAACTAAAAACCCATAATGATAATCACACAATTTCTGTGTCAAATCAACCCATTTTCAGGAAATAAAAAGGTTTATGTCTCAGAATTTACTTAAATTTTAACCAACGACTAAGTGGCTACACTTGAGCCCTTCTGCAAAAAAACTACATTTTACATGCAAATCGTGTCTGTAATGCCCTACAATGTGAACAAGATTAATGCCAGTATCGCCGACAACAGACAGCAGTTTCAACATTCACAACAATGAAATACAGGCTGCTGAAAACGCTTTTGGAAAATGTTTAAAAAGTTTTTTCTATTTTTTTGTACCCGGTATACCAATTATATATAGGTAGCATCGTTGAATGTTGCATAGACGATCTATACCAATACATCTAGTTATCTACCTATTCAGCAAATGTCATATCATGTCTAGCTTGTAAACTTCTCAAGTTAGAGACACCTGAAAATAAGTCAAAATAACAGGTACGATTTTGGGAGCTTATCCCTTGTTAACATTATAGGGCATTACATACACAATTGCATGTAAATCCTTAGTTCATTTGCAGGTGCTCTAAAGTATTGCCACTTAGTCATTTGTTAGTGGGGAGCATGGCAATTTCATTCACCCCACTTTGGCTTTGCCTGTGTCTTACTCTAGAGAAGGAAAACTCTGAAATAATCCACTCCTATGTTAGCCCAAGACAGGAATGTGTTAAATGTCATAACATAAGTTAAAATTTTATAAATTCTGAAACATAAATATATTTTGTGACCATTAATTGTCATCGATTGGTTGATTTCACCCAATATTATTGGGTGAAACTGGCAATAATGCCAATATTGAATATGCAAAAAAAACGCAAACACTACTACATACAATGAACATATTATTTCTTTGAAGTTGCATCCCTGGTTTTATAATGCGCCATAATATTAAGTAAGGTAGCATCTTATATACTGTGTAGCCTTTTCATTTTCATGCGCAGTTCGATCACCACCACACCTGCCTGTCAGTGTGACAGTGACATTGCGAATGTGTGTATTCCATCAGAATTATTGGTATTTCATTATTTGCAAGCTTCCTATTTTCAAAAAACTTACTATGATTAACGGTGCTCTTTGCGGTATAATGGGTTTTCTTCGACTAACAGCTCGTACTGTAGCCGTCATCGTTTTTACAGCAGACATGTTCGCTGTTACGAATGCTTTGGTACCGTTGTTTACCCCAGACGAACTTCAGACATGTATAGATGGGGCCGCTTACGCAATTAATCGACCAGGATCCGAAAGGAGGGACAACCTAAAAGGCGGACCACGTATAACCGGGCGGACTTGATGCATGTAGGCCTACAGAACTCGGGAAACCGTGTAGCTCCAATCATTACAATATACAAACTGTAACAAAGCCAATTTGTTCCATATTATAAGCACATTTGGGAAAATAAATAACTAAAATCAGAACAACGTGGCTATCCCATCCGCCTGATATGTCGCATATCAATAAATTATATAGCTACATGGTTTTCGTGTTGAATGCCAGTGATCAAGATACTCTACACAGTCAATATTTAACAAGACACTATTTTAAAAGGTTGCCATCCAAGGCAAAGGCCTAGATGGCAAGTGGACAAAGAAGCCATTGCTCTTCCGGTTCTACTTTGCCTGTTAATTGGATGTACCAATTAACAGGCGTTGTGTGCATGGGACGCTTGACTGTTGCCACACCGTAATGATAATAATTTAATAATAATAATTTTATTAAAATGGCAACTATAGCAGTTGAATTATACAATTAGCACAGTAAAACAACCAATGATAATAAATTAATTAAGACAAAAAGTATGACTTAAAATTTAATAATTTTAAAAGGTGCATGTACATCATGTTTAAAGTTATGTTGGTAAATAAACAAGGTAAATATGAAGGACGTAATCATAAATTAAAACTTAAAACAGGCAATACTATAGTAAAATAAATGATATGGCCTACTATTATTACGTACAAAGTAACTAATTTATAAATGAATTCATAATTACTGCCAGTGTCTTATAGCATGTGGTATAAAGAGTTCTGAAATCAGTTCTGCAACGCGACACACAGTAAGTTCTCGTGTTTCGAGTTGTATACGGAGTTTCCTGGAGGGGAGGCAGAAGATGGTGTAATTTATGTGTAGGTTGTTTGCATACTTATGAATAGTGTTATACATACCTTCATCAGTACCCGATAAACTTTCTCTGAGACATCTTCCACTACGGGATGATGACCAGGCCAATGTAGACATACTTCTTATCCTTTGCCTTGTCTGCCTTCTTGTTATACGTCAACTTTTTAAGACACCGGACGGATAGACTCACCGTCTAAAAGCTCATCTTAGGTGGTCCTCCTCTTTCTTGTTGTTCCTCACACGAGTTCATTAGAGTATTAACTACTCCAAAGTTCTGATGCATGGGATAGTAGGATGCAACGTTCAGATACTGGTCAGTGTGGGTCTTCTTTCTATATAGTATATACCATGGACTTCATATTAATTTTACACTGCCATCGTCCTTTCTAGTAAACGTCGCTCCAACGAAGGTATGCTCTTGTTCTCTTCATCTTCTCTTGTGAATTGCCTGCATGGCCGACAGTGTACATATGTAGATCTAGATGGCCCATGGTTATACCAAACTTCTGCTGGTAAATTTCTCCTCCGAATCTGAGAGAGCCATCTTAATAAGATAGGGGAAAGTTATAACATATTATGCAAAAAATTATTGTATTATCATGAAAATAATATATCCTGCAAAGTTTTCAACAACTCTACACAGACGACAAGTGTGAAGCCACTTGTAACAACACCATTTAACAGACAACTTCAACATCACATGCAGGGGAAACTAAAATTTTCACTCTAGCCATTGACTGGCTGATGACCGAAATTACCAAATGTGAAAATAGGGGCATCGGATGGACGTGTACTTGCCTCAATCCAGGAACACTTGGACTGTGCACGTACGTGTGCCAAATGATACCCCCTGTTGCATTGCCCAAGACAGCCCTACACTGGATGCCAGACAAAACATGAAGACGGGGTCGCCCAAAGTAATCTTGGAGAAGAACCGTTGGACAGGAGCTAAACCAATAAATTTACGTCTCAAAAATACTTTTAATACTCTGATAAAGCAGGTTTCTGCAAACACAAGATTTTTTATTCACCCACAAACTAAAGAACTGCATGACCCAAATCGACCAGTGGAGCGTGCCAATCTGAGCACATGTACGCCATATGTTATGTCCAATATGATTCTGTCTTCAGGACAAAATCATATTGGATGTACTACCACCTAAAAAACAATTAGAACTACACTGTATTACAATACTGCAACTCGCAATAACACAAATTAGTTCTGTCTGCCTCGATGCTGAACTGATAGGTTTGGTAACTGTTTTATTCCATATTTATTCTTCCATTGTTTTATTGTTGTTAAAGAAATGTGAATTAGCATAGGAATATAAATGTGATTCTAGTAGTGTAGCATGCAACTAGTAACATATGTGAGTAATATGTGCATGTGTGATTGAATAGCATCATTAATTTTGTATACTATGAAGTAATCATCCAGTAATGACTTTATGATGATAACAAACAAGACTAGAGTATCTGGAATTGTAAAATATATGTAATGTCGATATAGGCCTATTTAATTATATGCGCTTTTTTGACTTAGAATTGTATGTGGTGATATAAAAAGGGAAAGTACTACATAAATATTACACTTCTGCTTTCCCCATTTTCACTTGAATATCTATTATTATGCTCTGTGCTATTATTGTATCAGTCTTGTAGTGGTGTAAATAAATTAAATTTAAAAATTAAAGAAGTTTATTTCAACACAACGACAAACAAAGCAGAACATTGCAATTAAGTTAGTAATGTCATATTATAAAATGTTGAAAAAATGGCAAGATGAAAGCATATTACACAGTAGCATGCACGAGTTACTATATTGATTTTGCATATACATGACTAGCATAGTTAGAATGTTTTAGCTAGATATTTGTTCTAACCTACCAACAACCAGACTGATGAAGACCATCATCATTAAAATGGTGGTAACAGTAATGTTACAATAAATTGCCTTTCCCCATCACGATCTGTTAAGCATTTACTACATAACTATTTAATATGTTAACAGTATATTTGTTTTTAAAACCATTAACAATTCGACAACACCTTAAAGAACTATTAAGTGAATTCCATAGCTTTATACCTTTAACTGATATACAAATGCTTTTTATATTGGTACATGCAAATTTTTTTTATGGAACACTCTGGTCATGTGAACAGAGTCACAAAGTTCTCAACTCAACTGTATCTGGCACTTTGAGAATATTTTTATGATGATTAAAAAATAGCCTAGATGTATGTTTCTCATTTTATGTATGGTTTAGAGCCCATGAGACTATAGTTCATGTATTGCTACAACCCTTTCAACTTCTCCTTAACAGCAGCTTCCACCCTCCACTTGTCACCATCCACCGTCTTTCCCAGATACGTATAATTAATTTTGTATGCTATGAAGTAATCATCCAGTAATTACTTTATGATGATAACAAACAAGAGTACGCAGTCCTTCAATCTCAACTGCGCTCGTCCACTTTTCCTATGGCCGAGTTATTTCATCACGTCTACTTTTTTTGGTAGTCGGCCACACGAAGTGACTTGCCCACATCATAATTATGGCTTCTTACTATTAGACTAAACCAATATATTCCATCAAATCACCCACCTTCCTTCTATCTGCCCTCTTTGCTCCTGTAATTATAAGGACCCAGTTGTTCTTGCATATTTGAAGTTTTTGTTGTTGTTGCTCTATCAGTGCCATTGTCTCAAGACCATAGAGGCATGCCGGTGTTACACACATTCTCAGAACTTTCTCCTTCAACTTGTTTGATATATTTACAACTAACCATCACGACTCCCTCTACCTTCTTTCATGCTTTCTCTCCCGCTTGTATCCGATGACGTACCTCTACATCCTAACGCCCGTATTTTGTAACTATTCCGTCAATTTTAGGTACACAAAGCCACGTTTTTTCTTGATTTCTTAATTAACCGCCCAACCTGATGTTCAACTCGGCAACTCCTCCACCTGTTGTCCAAACCACATCACTTTTGTCTTCTCCACACTCATCCTCGGTCCATGTTTACTGAACACCTCCTTCCATTCCTCGTGCACTTCATAAACAGAAAAGCTAAGGCTATCCCATGTCCAACCATGCACATTCTACTCTCCTTCCATTATGTGTGTGTGTGTGTGTGTGTGTGTGTGTGTGTGTGTGTGTGTGTGTGTGTGTGTGTGTGTGTGTGAGTGTGTGTAGGCCTACACACGCAACCCACAATTATACACATTAATACTGTGCCTCGATGCAGAACTGACTTATTTGAAAACTCTTTTATTAAGAACATTTATTATAAAAACTGGCAACAATAACGGATGTGATCACGTGCGTACGTGCGTGTAGCATAAATATAACACAATCATAAGAAACTGTCATGTTTCTTAGAAATCACAAACAATGTTAATAGCATCACCCGGCCATGTGCTGCCCACCTCGCATGGCCGTGTATAGTGTCATTGTGATCTTGGCGGCCCAGCGCTCTCACGCGCGGAACATGCAGTAAGGATTAGATCCGTGACCAGATCCGCTTTTAAAGTGCGTCGTAATTTGTAAAGTAAAAATCGAAATACTATCCTGAGAAAGTACTGCCTACTTCACTTAGGTTTAGTAAATTTATTATTACTTAGCTTGCTCAAATGTAGAATGAAAGCAATACAATACTGCGTAAAACAATCATGTTGATGTTATAGGGGTTGATGCGCGGTAACCCTTGCGCAAACGAAAGGTCACAATCGTGGTTGTTGTGTTTGCGAATGTTTACTGTGACATGTTCGGCTGGGGTTAATGCCACAGCTTAAGCACAGTGGCTAGCAGTAAGCGGGTATCGACGAAGTTGTGGGTACGTCGTGCGAATATACAAGATGGGTACTTGGAGATTGGAAGCGCTCAGGGTGATGTATCTCTTTAGTTAATTGGGGATGTAGATGTCACTTTAAGTGTTATTCGATAACTATAATTTCGTACCCTGTTAATAAGTGTTAAACTAATGTCACGTCGCAGGGGAAAGGGGCAAAACCACGTAGACGTGGTGGCACCTAAGGCTAAGCCGAGACTGAACTTATTAGAACCCATCAGTTTGCCATGCTACCATATAGTGGCACAACAGGTTATTCATGAAAACATTCTTATCCCCAAAATAAAAAACGACTGTAATATAGCCCACTGCCCCCCACCCCAATACCCCACTGAATTTCTGAGACATGTTTGGCGTAGTAGTGGTGTCTTTTAAAAGGTGCTGAAATCAACTAGAATTTTTGCTAGTCTCATTTAAAATTAATTTTGCAAAAAAGCAAACCTACCTAGTATCTACTGCAACATGTTAGCTCGTTTGTGCAACTTTTGTATGTAGTTTTTGTGAAATCATTGGACAAACTATTAAATTAGCTAATGCTTGTTCAAGCATTAACTTAAGTAAACATTTAAATGCTGAAAAATCACGATTTTTTTCCTTCGGGACATTTTTTAAACTTTGTCATGTGATCGGCGAGAGGATGGAGGTCACGTCAAAGTGTTTACTAAATTTTGGATTTGGATACCCACTATTTTGATCCTTACCAGATCTAACAACTAAAGTCAATTCTTTTGATGATTTGAACAAAAATAAAAACAATTTTATTAAACAGACATTTAATTTAATTGGTAACACAAGAATAAGTATAACCTCTGTTCTCTGAGCTACTATCCAGTGGCAATGGCAATTAATGGTCGTGTGTGTGTGTGTGTGTGTGTGTGCGTGCGTGCGTGTGTGTGTGTTACAGTCAATTTGCGTAATCAGTCATTTCACGTAATGACTGACATGTCTAGGCATTACGCGAAATGACTTGAAATTGACCATTTCAGTTATACTGTTTAATAACAATTTGTGTACTTTTGTCATTATATATTGTTCCAATGTTAATTCAGTTAATTTGCGATACATAATAGAAGACTGGGGCATTGCACCTCGTAATAAAAACATTAATTTGATGATAAGTGGTTTCAACCATGTGGAGTAACTTCAATTCCTGGATTTTAAATCATAATTTCATCACAATAAAAAACATTTTTGAGTGTGAGAATTTCTTAAATAGATAGCTGTTAGCTAGGCGGCAATTTCTGAAAATATCTGGCTAGGTAGATAAAAAAACAGCAAGTTTGCCCACATCACTTGTCATTAACCAAGGAAACACTGTTTCAGTCATTACACGAAATGGTTGCACCTCTTTTCCAGTCATTTCACGTAATGGCTGAAATTTTCAGTCATTTCGCGAAATGCCTGAGTGAAACAGTCATTTCGCGTAATGCCTAAACATACCAGTCATTACATTATATGACTGATTACGCAGATTGACTATAACATACATATATATATATATATAATATATATATATATATATGTTATAGTCAATCTGCGTAATCAGTCATATAATGTAATGACTGACATGTTTAGGCATTACGCGAAATGATAATGATAATAAAACATTTCCTCTGGATGGTCTCACGCGGAACTTTTCTAATTATGGGGGATGGGGTGATCAACCAACCTCCCTAACCCCAACCATTTACAGATTCTAAAGTGACATATATATATATATATGCAACCAACGATGCAAGCCAGGTGTAAGGATATGAAAAGGCCAAATAAATGACGTTTATTAAGAGTATGCCTAATGGCATATTGTTCCGATTAAAAGCATGAAGTGTGGACCCTGTAACATGCGCCAAGCATGTGGCTGAGCCTCATACAAAGCCGCCTGGACACAATGCTCCCAGAGCCCACACTTCGACATAGCAATACAGTACATGTAGTAATATTCATACAACACAATACAATTCATGGCATCATCACCAGCACATTAAAACATTACCCAATACCGACAATACTCGACACAAACCTATTTGCATATACTGCATTACTGGACTACACTACTTGCTAAGATTCCTACTCTATATATTTCTGTAACCTAAAAGGTGGGGCCATAACGCCACCGTTCACCGAAAACTGTGAACACCCCCACCAATCATATATATATATATATATATATATATATATATATCGTGACTGTATCTGAATAATTATATACAGGGAGGTTGGTTGATCACCCCATCCCCCATAATTAGAAAAGTTCCGCATGAGACCATCCAGAGGAAATGTTTTATTATCAGTCAAGATTTAACAAGATTGCCATCCAAGGCAAAGGCCCAGATGGCAAGTGGACAAGGAAGCCATTGGCTTATCATATGTGTATATATATATATATATATATATATATATATATATATATATATATATATATATATATATATATATATATAATATATATATAATATATATATATATATATATATATATATATATATATATATATATATATATATATATATATATATATATATATATATATATATATATATATATATATATATATATATATATATACCACTTAAATGGTCTGAACAATGGCAGATGTTATTCAATTTTGGGAAATGTAAATGCCTACATACATGACACGGGAACTTGGATGTAAACAAGAATATGGGAGATACAAAGGGTAATCAAATTCTTGGGTTGCTTTGGAGAAATATAACATACAAGGAAAGCTAATTATACCTCTGTATAAAGCAGTATATATATATATTAAGAATAATAAAGGTCCTAATACTGATCCTTGTGGTATCCCACTCAAAACTGATTTCCAGTTAGAAACCTCTCCATTTACTACAACACGCTGTCTTCTGTCAGTCATCCATTGTTTTATCCAGTCGATTATGCCATCCCCGATACCAATATTTTTTAATCTAAGTAGTAATCTTTTATGTGGCACTTTGTCAAAAGCTTTCTGAAAATCTAAGTAGTTAATATATACTAGAGATTTCTCGTCTATCCACTTAGTGATTTCTTCCCAAATACTTAACATATTTGTTAAGCATGACCTCGCTTTTAGGAACCCATTTAGAAATGTATTTAGTAATTTATGCCTAACAAAGAAGTCCACCATATGGTCCTTAATTAACCTTTCTAATAATTTACAAATGACTGATGTTAAACTCACTGGTTTATAATTCTCTGATTTATTTTTTTAACCCTTTTAAAATAATGGAATGATGTTTGCTTCTTTCCACTCAAAAGGAACCACTCCCTCTTTTAATGACAAGTTGAACACACTTGCAAGTGGTATACTAATTTGTTGTTAGTGAATTAGTATACATTATTACTGTACACTTCATAGTCATTTTTGTGTGTACTATGTATAGTGACAACAGACAATGGTATGAGTATAGTGACAAAAGATTTAACAAGATTTGCCATCCAAGCCAAAGGCCCAGATGGCAAGTGGACAAGGAAGCCATTGGCTTATCGAAAGTCCAACAATGTTCATCTATTTATAACCCGCCCTCCTGTGTCAACCTTGTTTTTAAACATATTCACGCTACTAGCAGTTACACAATCTGTAGACAATTTGTTCCATTCATTTATTATCCCATCCCATCCCGGTGATTTATTATCCTTCATTGCCTTTATTTTCTTAGCTACCATTTCTGGAGTTACAAATAATGGTCCTAAATAGTCAGATTTAGCCTCCTGAAATTTAGCATCAGCAACTGGTAATGAACTAATATCTTCTTTGGTAAACACTGAACTGAAGTAATCATTTAGGTCTTCCACCATTAAAAACCCCTGTGATATTATATTTCCAGCACTGTCTTCTAGACGTCCAACCTTGTCTTGTACGTTTTGTTTACTCCTGACATATGCATAACAATTCTTGCTGTAATTTTTTATGTTACATGCTAGTTTTTGCTCATAGCTTCTTTTAGATTGTCTGATTTCAGTTGTAGCTGCATTAAGTGCCTCTTTGTAATTGGCAGTCTTCTTCCTTTCTGGTACGCCTATAAAACCTCCACATAGTTTGTTTTAACACTATTTTTCTAATAGCCTCTTTTGACAAGTGTTTCTTTCAACACCGTTTTCCTTGTATTTGGAATGGAACACATTTATCGATGATACTCTCAATTTCATATTTTAGAATATTCCAACATTCAATTGCGGTCTTATTCATCAGCATGTTATTCCAATCTAGCTTTGCTAAGTATTTTCTCATATCTTTGTAGTTACCTTTGTGGAGGTTTCTCTTGTACGTTTTCTTATTTTTACTTTCTGATTTTACGTTGATGTCAAAATGTATTTGATTATGGTCACTGTTACCCAACGGTTCAAGTATTTTTACATTGTCCACTAATTCTTTTTGGGATGACAAAACTATATCGTTATACATATTATACATTTTCTCCCCTGGTTGGTTTTAGCACGTGCTGAGTAAGAAAGCTATCCTGGATTAAAAATAGAAATTGTTGGTCCTCACTCCCTGTGCTCTCTTTCCTGAAACAATTTTGCACCAAACAGCTTCATCGCAATCTGCTTCCTTTTCTAGTTTATTTCATAAGTCTGAATAGATTCTTTGACATATAAAATAACTCCCCCTCCCCTTCTTCCTATTCGATCTTTCCTAAACATTACATATCCTGTCAGTCCTAATTCAGCATCTGTTATGTCTATGTTGGCCCATGATTCAGATATACCAATTATGTGAGGGTCAATATCTTCTACCATAAAGTTTAATTCGTTTTTCTTATTTACTATGCTCCTTGCATTTAAACATACGCATCTATAACCTGTTTCAGAGATGTTTTTCGGACGATTTGATATTGGTTTGTCTGTACTAGTGGCCTCTTGTTCTGCTTGAGACACCTCTAGGTAAAGACAAAGATATGGCCAGTATATGGACATACAGATGATATTATAATAAATACTAAAGCTGTTAGTTATTTAGAGTCAAAGTATTATTAGGTGGACTTGGCATGTAGTCAACACATTGGGATATTTCTCACATATAATTTTCTTGATGGAACTGGTATTTAAGGAGAAAAGTTATCAAAATATAATGCAATTGAAGCTTTCTAACAACCTATTATTATTGTGTGCAGGTGGCAATCTACATGACATTCCCTGTTGGAACATTCTGGTGGTTCAACCAACCAGAGAACTTTGAGGATTGGTTGATTGAGCAGAGAGTAAGTGATTATGTTGAAATTATCGTCTCTTACTCCTTAGACATTTATAGGGAAACAAATGTCATGATTATGTGCTTATGCACCTATAAGAGAAATTCATAAATATTTGTAACTACAATTAAGAATATTATGCCAGTGGTTTACTGGGAAAACATTGTGGAACACGCAGCATCTTAATTTCATGGGCCGTGCCATACTGTTAGATAAGTTAAGATAACCCTATGTCACAAGTATGGTATTATGGCAATATTCGCTCACCAATTGAAAATATATTTGTATACACCTATTCCTATGCTTGCCAATAGGATGTGGCCGTGTTGTTTGTGTCCAAACTCAACTTATGTAACATATTTTGGCACGTATGTTTGAGACTTTGCATGGGTTCTGTGTATGTTTGCCTCCCTTAATATATCACATGTAGTCTAGGTTACACCGATTTCATAGAACTGCGCATGGGCTTTTCAGTCACACTGGTTAACAGTCAACCGGAGAAATCACCAGAATCTCCCACTTTTAGAACACATTCTGAGTAAATCACTGGCGTGATATTCTTAATTTTAGTCGCACATAACTATGACTTCGCTTTCAAGAATTTGAACCTTAGGTAGCAGACCCCCAATGGAACTACAGTAAAGCTTTTAAGTCATTACCATAATTCTATTAGACCATTAGAATGCTCATACATCGGTTTTGTAATGAAAAATAAAAATAAAAAAAATTATGCAAATTAGCTTACAAAATGGCCGCCATTGACAAGATGTATGAACATTTTCTAACAACATATCTTGAAAAGCACAAGTCAAGAGTTACTGAAATTACACACAACTTTTATTACACACTGTTGCAGGGGATGACGAAAGGATACTGCACAAAAGTAATATTTGCAAGTGTTAGAGACACAAATTCAAATTTTCAACAAAATCCACCTAATTATAAATTAAAACGCATGATACACCAGTCGTAAACACAACAGAGCTAAATGCTCTCATCATCCCTTCAAGCTGAATGTTATATATGTCTGTTTAAAATTTGAAGTAGAATGAATTGAATGTTGAATGTCTACTAAAACTGATTAATTTTTTTTTTTCATTACAAAACCGATGTATGAGCATTCTAATGGTCTAATAGAATTCTGGTAATGACTTAAAAGCTTTACTGTAGTTCCATTGGGGGTCTGCTACCTTAGTGTTAAATGTGTTTTATTCTTTGATGCTTTTTAAAAATTATTATGTTTTATACTATACTAAATTACTAATAGATTGTGCAGATGTATCATACATAAAATATGCTATTAATTTATTATATACGTTTAACTATTTTGCAAACAATAATTTGTCAAGTGAGATGATATAGCTAAATGATCTATGTATATTATGGTATGTCTATAGCAAACCACCATAAGTCATGTCTATAGCAAACCACCACTTTTGAAATAAAAAACAGTTTATCTTAATTAATTAAAACCAATTATACACCATTTGTGTAAACATGTACACATTATTTTTATGAACGTCGCTGCTATGTTGATGTTATTTATATTTCAGAAACTATGTTATCCTGACAGTCGGAAAGGGGTAAGTCTCTATGATGATAATAACATGGTATAATTTAGGAATTTCCTATGAGTTCACTCTGGATGTTTCTATGAATATAAGAAATATAATCTCAGGGAATATACATTTTGTGACGTAATTTCTTTGTTTTACATTGAAATATTAATGAAAAACGGTCCTAGTTAAAAAGTCACACAATTGACGTCACCAGATAAGTGAAAATTAAATCACTGTCTGTGGACTGTAGTATATGAGAATGTTTGAGTCTGAATTAAATATGAATTCACCAAGTTTTTTTCACTGAAGTGGTTACAAGTTTCACGCCTATTTAAGATAAATCAGTTTTGCTTACATAATAATTATGCAGGGTTGTATACTGTAATTGTTTACAAAATAAACATGATCATACTATTTTATTGAAATCTTGGGCAATGTTGGTGCAGAAGAAAGAGTAACAGACAAATCTGACAAATAACTCTTATACTAATTTCAAAACATAATTTGTTGGTAATGAAAAATATTTTGTGGTTTGTTTACATTTCTGAAAAGTCAAGTTTTTAAAAAACATGATGACATTTTATACTGAACGTCAGTGCACGTTCATTTCCAGAGAGAAGCCATTAACCGCACAAGAGCCCTGTTGGAACAAAGAAGAGCTGAAAGAATGGAAGCAGAATTGAGGCGAATTGAGGCTGAGAGTTCACAATAATTGACAAGAATCAGCACAAATTGAACACTGTGTAAATATGACATCACCAAAGAAAACAAGTCAGTGCGTAGTTCATCCACTTGATAACTGCATCCTGCTGTGCAGTGTCTTATTTGGTGAACTTAGTAAAATGTTGACGTGTGATTGGGTGCCATCTTAAGTACTACCATGTACTTGCATTATAATGTACTTTTGAGATGCTCGTTTCACCAACATCAGTGCTAATCTCAACTGTGATGGTGTCTTTAAGGAAAATGATGTGCATGAAATCTTACATATTTTATCATAAAACTATCAGGGTGACTAATGGAAAAGTGAATTGTAAGAATGGTTACTTGTAACTAGTTACATGGGTTATTTTGAATTGTTGATGCTGTAAGTACTGTGAAGTTTTGTTGTATATTTATAAGTTTGGTGCTTATATTTAAAGATACTACCTGTGACTTATTATTATGGCAAAATGTTTGAACATATTTTGTTATCCAAGGAGATATTTAAGTGATTTCTTCTCATCAAGATATATCATCAGTGATGTGCTGGCCTGATGCATATTCTTGAAAACCCATTTTGAAGTGGAACTGTAATCCAATTTGTGTTCTTATTTTTTGCAGCTGTTACATTTGTCCATAGGCTCTCTGTGTGTACAGATATGTATACATACAGCAATGACCATGTTCATCTTTTAAAATAAAAAATTCTAAGACTTCTATGGATCATTTCACTGCCCAATTCCGCAGCATACTAGTTCCACAATGGTGCATCAAAAAGTTACAGGGATACACTTATTGTTTGCCATACCTGAGATAACCATTGGTAGGGAAATTGTATTAATTATAACCAGTATATGACAGATTAAGATTATATTGGATATTTATTATTGGATATATAAATATATATTTAATATCATTTGACCCCTACATTGGACCAGTATGTGCTTGTAAAATTGTATAAAAAAAATATGGGATAAAAAGCAATATATTTTTTGGGGATTTGAACCTGTGAACCAAATTATTGTGTTCGAATTGGGATACTGAGTCATTATTGTACCTTAATTAGACACTGGCGCAAACGCATTTACAAATTAAATATATTTAAATATTAATTTTTTACAAATTCAACAAAACATGAACATTTGAATGAAAAATATTTGTAAAATATGTGTGTCTTATTCTAATCCTAACATATTTAAACATAATAAATTTACCACATCTTTACTTTAGTGGGAGTATCGCAATTGTTTCAATAATAATAGAACCGAAGTTGTTTTGCGTAATGTGATGCACATTCTTATTTAATCATAGGAACAGCCACTTTTTATTTAGTGAAAAATCGAAATCAGCTAAGCCTTTGCAGCATATTGAGGTTGTCTGATTAACCAGAAGTTAAGTCGGAAGAAAAAAATTAACCAAACACACCTTTTGGACTCTCGATAAGCCAATGGCTTCCTTGTCCACTTGCTACCTGGAACGTGTTTGGGATGGCAATATTGTTCAAACTTGTTAAATCTAAGATTAAACCTCTACTAAGTTCTACAATTTTGTGGAACTATTCTTTACCATAAAATTATGATTTGTGTCTGCTTATAGATATTATTCATTTACAGATAAGTTTAAATTACACAAAACGTGGAAATAGACTATACTGTATAGTGCCGGGGAGGTAAATTTCAACAGAGGCAGAGCTGAAGTAAAAAGCCAATTTTATTAAGACCCAATTTTTTTATTACCCTGATATGTTTTATTGGTTACTAAAATTATTGGCAAACATGGGATGTCTCGTAACAACGCTCCCTGCTCATGAGCTAAGGTTTAAAGGTGAGAATGCTGCTCAGAAACAAAACAGAAGAAACAGATTCGCCACGGCACTAGTGAAATTGAAAACGCTCCTGCTCCTGCGACAAACGGTGGCGCCACATGACGGAATCTGTATAATCGAGGCGAAAGCAAGACGGAAGGTCACGACAACCTGAGGCTGTTGTGTTATCGAATGGCGAATGTTTATTAATTTTGTTGTTGGGAGAGCAGCGTACATCGCGAAGTTGTGCTGTGGGACTTTGTACGAATAATTTAAGCAAGATGGGTACTTGGAAATTGGAAGCGCTCAGGGTAAAGTATATAGTTACGTAGTCGCAAATGTTGTCGAACTTGAACTTTTGATATTGTTCTTCCAGTTCAGTCAGTCAGCGTGAGTAAGTGTCGTCGCATTTTTGGGATCGCACACGTGCAGTGGCTTCGCTCCACGCCTTACGATTAGAGTGAAGTCCAAGGCCAGGGTATATATATATATATATATATATATATATATATATATATATATATATACATACATACGTACACGCATACAATGCATATATATATATATATATATATATATATGTCAGTACTGTGTTTAACAAGATTTGCCATCCAAGCCAAAGGCCCAGATGGCAAGTGGACAAGGAAGCCATTGGCTTATCGAGAGTCCAACAATGTCAATGCTCATCTACTTATAACCCGCCCTCCTGAGATATGTGTTATACTGAATAGGCTATACTATAGCCATATATTACACCTACCAAGTCAAGCAAGACTACCAGGAGAAGTGTGTTATTCCATGTGTTGATGGCAACGATGGGCCTATTAGTATAGAGAGTGTAATATTAGAGTTCGACCACTTATGACATGTCATGAAAATAAAAGGCAGAATGAAACTAAACAAAGAGCAGTCCGAAATAGCAAACCCTCACTGATCACATCTGGAGGTGGGGGGTCATTTTAGCAGCTTTGTGGCAAAACATTTGTAATAGACTTCAACACACACCTTGTGGGCTTTGCGACCCACCAAAGTTGTACTGTTACGCACTAATGCATCATGATTTGTGTGGACATTGATTATTTGTAGCGAATAATTGGAGTTAAAAAGTTACATTATGTAACTGAAAAAGTAATTAAAAATGCCAGTTACATTTTCACCAATTCCAATTACTTTTAAAAACAAAACACCAATTCTGATATTGGCATTTCAGTTCCAGTTACAATGTAATTGAAACCAAGACTGGTTGTACCTTGCAATTTGTTATATGTTAAGTAAAACTGCACACTATGTTCCATCCGTTTGGGAGTAAGTTGTGCAGTTTCTAATCAGTGCTTTTTTCTTAGAGAGACATACACAGTACAGAACATGTCTTACTTAATGTCAGTAGCCAGGCTGTTTCCATATAAACACAGTGACCAGTAGCTGTACAAATTGATGCAACTCAATGACCAACAACTGTAATAACATATGCTGTTCAGTGACAGTATGTAATGTATTATTGTCTGCAGGTGGCAATCTACATGACATTCCCTGTTGGAACGTTTTGGTGGTTCAACCAACCAGAGAACTTTGAGGAATGGCTGATTGAACAGAGAGTAAGTGGTTATGTTGAACTATGTAACATGATCATCATGGAGTCCCTAAACACTGAATGGAATTAACCCAATTGCACTCAGTAGTGTCAAATATATTTTATTCTGAGATTCTTTACATTTATTTTATAATAAAAAATTATGATTGTAGATTGCATAGTTGAAAAATACATCAAAATCAAATATGTGATATACATATGGACTTGGTAAATAATAACTGCTAAAATGCTAATAAATCTACATTCATCAAGGAATGTCCATAACCAACCACCTTGACATTGTGTAAACGTTTGAAATATAAATACAAAAACTGGATCATAATTAATAAACTATAATATTATATCACTAATGTAAAACTGTAAGCATAAATTTAATTAACAAAGTAATCACACTGATTCACGTTGATATGTTATCCCTGTTTCAGAAACTTCTATATCCGGACAATCGGAAAGGGGTAAGTATGTTTTCTTGATTTTGGGACTGTAGGTAACTTTAGTTACAATTTTTATTAGTTTTGAGTATGAGTAAAGTCTTATTAGGGTAGAAACTTAAAAAAAAAGCGAAGATAAGCCAGAGAGGATATTCCTTGTTGGTGTAATTTATGAAGACATTTTCATTCTAAATGAAATTAATTAATGAGAATTTGTTAGTGACTAAAATACTACAGGATATTTTATATTCTCATGAAAACACATATAATTTTTTTATGATTTTGTGTTTAAAAATATTAACATACAAAATATCAAAGCATCTAATACATATGTTGGAAGAATGTTCTAACAATTGTGTCATAATTAAATAACGTGGCCTAACCATCACTTACGTTAAATTTCCAGAGAGAATCCATCAACCGCACAAGAGCGCTGTTGGAGAAGAGAAGAGCTGAAAGAATGGAAGCAGAATTGAAGCGAATTGAGGCTGAGGGATCACAGTAATTGATAAGAATCAGCACAAACTGAACATTGTGTAAATAAATATGATGCCATTGTGAAGGAAAACAGTGTCGGTGAATAACTTGTTCACTTTATCACAACATCGTGCTAGCAGGTATGCAGTGTCTGGCGAATTTAATCCACTGTCAATGTGTTATCAGGTAGCTTGTTAAGTTCATTGCACTTGCATTGCAATACATGTGCTTTTTGTAGTAACATGGCTACATGGTGCAGGTGGAAGCCACAGTAACGTCAGGTGCGATAGCTTGTTTCAGGAAAAGTGTGTGCATGAAATCAGTTATTTTATCATTAACTATCTAGGTGACATACAAAACAATGAATTGCAAGGTTATATGTTTGAAGCAGTTGTTTCTGTACTGTGGAGTATTGTTATACACAAGAACGCTGATCACTTGTTTATTATGTTCTTTTAAAGATGTGTTATATACAATATTCAAGTAACTTGCACAGTCATAAACATAATGCATTAGTATGTTCTGATGTAAAAACACTCTTGCAAATTGAAAATAACCAAAAAACCAATCCAGTAAACCAGTTTATATGTTTTGCCTCGCCTCACAGCAGTGACATTTTAAAACTTTTACCTCTAGTTAGATGCCATTGGGTCTACAGAGATGTATAAGTAATGCAAACAATGTTCCTGTTCCATAACAAAATAAAAAAAATCACAAACACTTCAGCAGATCACTCTGTTGCCTGAGCTCACAACATACTGGTCCCACAATGGTTCATAAGCTCTGCCCAGTCTCGATTTCTTTGCAAGTGATCATATTGCCAGTATATGGCATTCTGATAGCTTTGACCACCATGTGGGATCAACATGCTTCTTCATCATTACAACTAGATACAGTGGACTCCACTTAACATAATTGCAGATAACATAATCATTCGTTTAGTATAATCAAAATGGCTGGAAGGGAATCATTCCTTATTCCTGCTGCTTTGAAATATGCCGTTTAGCAATCACTGTAGCATGAAATGGCTATAGATCAGTGTTTGTGTACGTGGGGTTTTTGTCCGGAGGGCCAGGAGTGATTATGTTAAGCAGAATCCACTGTACATTAAGATGCTTCTTTAGCCAACTCGTCAGTGTACATTATTAACGGTTAAACACTACAGACAGACAATGTAATGTGCGCACACACACGAGCCTATGCCTGTGATCCCGCAAAACGACATCGAGTAGCTGTAGGTTTTGATCCGCTGTGTTGTTCTCGCTTGTGTCAGGGCGTCAGTAGTTTCAAGTCCTGCAGCAGCTTTCCAGGGTTTGTAGCTTGTGTATCTCAGATATGTTTGATATGTGCATTGCTTGTGTCAGGCTTCCATAGTTTCAAGAAAATATGTGCATTGCTTGTGTCAGGCTTCCGTAGTTTCAAGGTCTGCACAGAAAATATGTGCATTGCTTGTGTCAGGCTTGCGTAATTTCAAGGCCTGCACAGAAAATATGTGCATTGCTTGTGTCAGGCTTCCATAGTTTCAAGGCCTGCACAGAAAATATGTGCATTGCTTGTGTCAGGCTTCCATAATTTCAAGGCCTGCACAGAAAATACGTGCATTGCTTGTGTCAGGCTTCCATAGTTTCAAGGCCTGCACAGAAAATACGTGCATTGCTTGTGTCAAGCTTCCATAGTTTCAAGGCCTGCACAGAAAATATGTGCATTGCTTGTGTCAGGCTTCCATAGTTTCAAGGCCTGCACAAAAAATATGTGCATTGCTTGTGTCAGGCTTCCGTAGTTTCAAGGCCTGCACAGAAAATATGTGCATTGTTTGTGTCAGGCTTCCATAGTTTCAAGGCCTGCACAGAAAATATGTGCATTGTTTGTGTCAGGCTTCCATAGTTTCAAGGCCTGCACAGAAAATGAGCGTGTCAGTTATGTGAACTGTCCATCACAAGTTTCAGTTTGTGAAGGGATCCTGCAGCACACTGTTGGTGCATTATTGCCACAACATCATCCAGTTACAACTACTCCAGGGGTACTGCTATTGAAAATAGGGTGGTTGACATGTGGACAATATATAACAGTGTGCACAATATATAATAGTGTGGACAATATATAATAGTGTGGACAATATAATTATAATAGTGGTACCGTCCTTGTATCACTGCAATTACTGGTAGTTTCATATACATCAACCCCTGTTGTAAAAACCAGGCACTATTTGTATTTTTAATTACTAGTCAGCAACTTGTCTACAGATTGTGTAACTGCTAGCAGCGTGAATATGTTTAAAAATAAGGTAGACACATATCTCAGGAGGGCAGGTTATAAGTAGATGAACATTGTTTGACTCTCGATAAGCCAATGTCTACTTGCCATCTGGGCCTTTGGCTTGGATGGCAAATCTTGTTAAATCTTGTTAAATCAGATTATGGAGCCTAGAAGATACTTATTTGTCATCACCAACCATCACAGTTATTGTAAAGTTATATAGTTGCCTTTTATGGTATGGTAGCAGCCAGCAGTATGACGTTTGTCAAAATGGAATGTGCGTGTATCATCAAATGGGAGAGAGAGCGGAAGCAGTACAATAGGGTAATTAAATTACTAAAATAAAACCAAATTGTTTCATGAAGCTCCCTTAGCCACACCACCTCACCTCAACTGCCTATAAAAGTGCGTACAGCAACGAAACTGATTCTAGTGTGTGGAAATTGTCTATGGAGTGTAAGGCATGACGCAGACAATTTCTATACACAAAAACCAAACTTATTCGAAATTTTGCTGGGATTTAATTAAACTAGTATGTGAAAACCGACAGGGACAGTTTCCACACAACATAAAAAATCAAAACTTGACTAACATTAATATTATATACCCAGATGTTTACTACCCATACCGCATGTGTACAAACCACCAAAAACTCCTGCATTAGCCAAATATTGGGCTCTTTTGAGTATTATTACTCGATACTTGATGCTTCATTAATGCTATATAATAAGAGTATTAGAATCACTAATCAATCATCTGCCCACAGTTTACATGGTGGCATCATCATCTTGCCAAACATTACAGTATATATATATACCCAGATCTTAAAATATGTATATATATATATATATGTATTATATGTTTGTAATGATGACATTGGAATATAGTCTACTATCATTTTGTGAGAATCGACCATATATATATATATATAATATATATATTAGTGCCCTGCGTGGGCTGGGCCGGGCCTGTACATAATTTTGCGGGCTGGGCCTGGGCCTACATACTGCGGGCCCGGGCCGGGCCTGGGCCTAGTGTGAGCGGGCCAGGCCGGGCCTGTGCTGGGGCTGGACATAATAAAAATATTCATACAAAACACCGATTATTACTTTATTTTTTAATAAAAACTGATTATAAATTGTAATTCCGGTTAATGAAAGCTTAAAATTATTTCTTTAGTATTATATAGTTGCAAATTGAGACATTGCATGGAATCTAATGGCCCCATAAGTTCACTTGGCTGGAAGTAGCCAGCCCCAAATGTTTACTTTAGAAATATTTGCAGAGGCAATCAAGCCATGATTAACCCTCAACTTATCACCCTTTGACCCTACAAGTGGGCATTCTATTGGCTAGGTCTTCCCTCCAAGCATTGCTCACCTGAATGACCTGCCCACTGCCAAGTGCCCACTAGGCCACTAGCCCACTACCCAGTATCCAACCCAGTTGGTAATTGATATTTCTCCCCAGTCCTAATTCATTCACACTTGTACTAATTCACACGTCTGAACCTCTCTGTCTCAGGCTAGTGACTGCAGGCCATGCCACTGGGTGTCGGTGCCAGTGGGTAACATTTAATTGAAATATCATATTAAATTATGTTAACTTAGTTGAGCTAATTCAATTAACAATATAAATTGGGGTTATGGCTGGCATATGGCTTAAGTCAGGGTTAGATAAACAAATCTCCTACCGTAACCATAAGCCAATACATTAAAGCCAAATATAACACATGTTATCATATTTAATAGTAATGACACTAAGAAGTTTTTCTTTATTTTTCTTCAGGATATTCGTAAGTTTGAAGAAGTTGGTGGTACTGGATTTTTAGAACTCATCCAGCACGCTATGGACCTTCAGCATAAGAGTAGTACTCCACTAAGAGCTAAGGATATTTATCTTCTCTAAATTTTAGCGGGCCGCGGGCTTACCCATCTTTGGCCTGCGGGTATGGGCCGGGCCTGGGCCTGAAACTTGTGGGCTGGGCCTGGGCCAAACATTCACGGTCTGGGCCGGGCCGGGCCGGGCCTGGGCCTAAATTCTAGTTTGTGGGCCTGGGCCGGGCCGGGCTTGAACAATTATTCTGGGCCGGGCCTGGACTCTAACTGCTAATTGCGGGCTGGGCTTGGGATCAAATTCTAGGCCTGCCCAGGGCACTAATATATATATATATACATGTATACATATATATGTATATAAACATATCTATATATATATACACATATATATAATTATAGTTTATGATATGGTAGATATTATATTAACAGTGTGCTATCATATATCATATGATAAACTATATACAATATATATATATATATGGTCGATTCTCACGAAATGATAGTAGACCATATTCCAATCATTACAAGCATAATACATACACTAGCTACTGTAAGGACATACAATGTATATATATATATAATATATATATTGTACGTCCTTGCAGTAGCTAGTGTATGTATTATATGTTTGTAATGATTACATTGGAATATGGTCTACATTTTAACTGCTGTGTGCCAAAATTGCACACACAATCGCTCAATAATGTGATCTATATTTAGTAGTATTATCCATATCTATCAAAATTAATTATTAAAAAAAAATTATGTTACTCTCAAATATGAACATCAAAAGGAATACATTCAGTTAATTATGACATGTGCAGGGTGCACCTTTGCATAGGTGGACAACAATTGTAGTGTGACGGAGTGCATAATACACATGACGGAGTGGACAACAGTGTGGATGGATGGATATTAAGTACATTAATCAGTATATATATATATATATATATATATATATATATATATATATATATATATATATATATATATATATATATATATATATATATATATATATATATATATTATATATATATATGTATATATATATATATATATATATATATATATATATATATATATTATATATATATATATATATATATATATATATATATATATATATATATATATATATGTATATATATATATATATATATATATATATATACATATATATATATATGTATATATATCTATATATATATATATATATATATATATATATATATATATATCCCTAGAGAGATGGTGATGGCAACAGTGAGATGAATGGGAGTGCCAGAAGCAGAAGCCAGGATGGTGGAAGCAATGTATGAGAGAACAAAAGGAAGAGTTGTGGTTGGATCTGGGTTGTCAGAAGAGTTTCCAGTTAACATCGGTTTGAGGCAAAGAAGTGCCCTTAGCCCTTTACTGTTTATCATGGTGATGGAAATAATCACCAGAAAGATCAGCACGAAGGATATTCTCAGGAAGATGATGTACGCAGATGATCTGGCCATAATAGCAGAAATCAAACAAGACCTACAGGAAGTGTTGGAGGAATGGAAGGGGTTGTTCTGAGAATGAGCCTAGAGAAGACAGAAGTGATGTGGGTTGGACACCAGAGAGAGGAGTTGAACATCAGGTTGGATGGTAAGGTGATCAAGCAAGTGGATGGCTTTGTGTACCCTGGAGGAATGGTTACGGAGGATGGGCATTCAGCGGCAGAAATGCGACGTCGGACACAAGCGGGAGCGAATGCTTGGAGAAAGGTAGAGGGAGTCTGGACAGAAACATTTAAAAAAGCTAAAAGGGAAAGTCCTGAGAACATGCCTGTATGGTCAGGAGATGGTGGCGTTGACAGAACAACAACAACAGAAGCTGCAAGTGTGTGAGAATAACTGGGTTCGTCGAATAACAAGAACAAAGAAGGTGGATAGAAGAAGGATGAACGACCTGAGGAAAGAGGTTGGGATGCCATGCAGCCTAACAGGAAGATTGGTGAGAAGCAGGATGAAATGGACAGGCCACTTAGCAAGGATGGATGCAGGCAAACTAGCAAAGAGAGCAGAGGTGGAAAAACACCAAGGACGCAGGAAAAGGGGAAGGCCACAGCTGAGATGGGAGGACTACGTGAGGAGGGACATGAGAAGATTGGGGGAGGATGAAAGATGGAGAGAGGGAACGGCCAATAGAAAATTATGGAAAGAAAGAACAGAAAGAGTGGCTCGACATTATTTTACCTGGCCCTCACCCCTGTACAGCAGGGAACAAGGAGGAAGAGAGCACATATAAAGCTTCCTTTTATACTGTAGTTAACACGAGTAAACACGATGGAACATAGCCTACACAAGGATACAACCGTCAGTATTCTACAGTTTCTGTGTTATTTCCTCCCACAACATGTGGGGAATACGGACGTGCCTTGACGTTACTTGTTCCAGCGGAGGAATGATGCAAAGAATGCTGTCCTTGTAGTACGAGCATACATCATCTTTATTAGGCCAATATAATCGATTAGCACCAACCTTGTGCATAAATTTCACCTGTAGATCTTGATGATTTTTATCCGTGACAATGGATATGCGTTTGCATCATACTTTACGACAACATACTTGTCTACGAGACTCTCGCTGCTGGCACTGTGGCCGTGCTGTTCCAGTGTCGGCTTATAGGCAGCACTCGGTAATATAAACTGTTTCAAATCGTAGCAGTCACACACAAAATAGGTACGTTCTTATATAGCGCGGTATCCAGTCCGTGTGACTGCTCAAAGCGCTTTACTCTTCACCCTCTGGCAGACCTGTTCATTCCAAGGCTATCTCAACTTCTCTTCATTTCCACTGTCTGTATTGCCATGTACTCATTTATACAGCTGAGTGAACTGTGGCAACGTGGGGTGATCAAACTTGCCAAAGGCTCGAAGCGACCGCTGTGGGATTTGAAACCGGGTTCAATTGAGAGTCCGGCCTTCTAACCGATATGCCAACGCGCCTTGTGCAGTAGCAGCTTACTTTTCAGTGGGATGTTTAACCAAAAACGACCCTGCTTTGTTTCTTCTTCTTGCATTTAGTCACAAATACAAGAAGAAGAAACCTTCTTGCGTATTGTGCATTGTGACACATCATCCCTTGTGTTGAACTCCGCAACCCTCTGTCCATATTTAACGGATTTTGAGAATGAATGTTTTCTAATGAAACCATCTTGTTAGTGAGTCGACCTGATGGGGTGAACGTTGAATCGTTTCGCCGAAAATTTAAATGCTTCCTGGCACGTCTTCTGGAGACGATATTTTCGCACCAACTTTCCGGTTATATCAGTCGTTGCTTCAATCTTTCTTGTTTGGCTGCTTTATACCTCGACGTGATTTACTCAGTCAGGACATGGTGTAACAACTCGCGTCTTGCACCAGGTGATGTGATATATCTAAGAAGGTGGCGTGTTTTACTTCTTGGCGAACCGCCCTTAATTCTCTTTTTTTTGTGTGCGTGTCGCTTTTTCGTCTTTCTTGTGCTAGTTCCACATTACTTTGTTTCAGTTCCTTTCGTTAATTCTTTCGTCTCAACTGATTTCCTTGGTGAAACTGTCTTGATGATGGCCCTGCTCTATCAGGGGTTCTTGGTGGGCTGTTTGCCAACACTTCAGTGATACATTTAGACCGGTGCCGATAATTGCGCTTGTCTTTGCGCCACTTACAGCGTTGCATACTTATCTACCTTTCAGTGAGGTCTTTCGTGAGATTTGTTCTTGCATGTCTTCCATACCTTTCCTGTCTATTCTCAACACTTCTGCTAGCTTTACCGGATCATTCTTCAACTTCTCCCTTCTCTTGCGATGTCTTTCAGCAGCACTCAATGCCATCTGGATGCAAATTAGCGGAAGAAATATATTTCCAGTTGGTATTTTTAGTCGAGTTATTCCAATAGATAATGAATACGCACACATCATTAGTAAAATAATAATAATTTATATATGTATATATATATATGTATGTATGTAGTATGTAGGTAGGTAGGCAGGCAGGCAGGCAGGCAGGCAGGCAGGAGGCAGGCAGGCAGGCAGGCAGGCAGGCAGGCAGGCAGGCAGGCAGGCAGGCAGGCAGGCAGGCAGGCAGGCAGGCAGGCAGGCAGGCAGGCAGGCAGGCAGGCAGGCAGGCAGGCAGGCAGGCAGGCAGGCAGGCAGGCAGGCAGGCAGGCAGGCAGGCAGGCAGGCAGGCAGGCAGGCAGGCAGGCAGGCAGGCAGGCAGGCAGGCAGGCAGGCAGGCAGGCAGGCAGGCAGGCAGGCAGGCAGGCAGGCAGGCAGGCAGGCAGGCAGGCAGGCAGGCAGGCAGGCAGGCAGGCAGGCAGGCAGGCAGGCAGGCAGGCAGGCAGGCAGGCAGGCAGGCAGGCAGGCAGGCAGGCAGGCAGGCAGGCAGGCAGGCAGGCAGGCAGGCAGGCAGGCAGGCAGGCAGGCAGGCAGGCAGGCAGGCAGGCAGGCAGGCAGGCAGGCAGGCAGGCAGGCAGGCAGGCAGGCAGGCAGGCAGGCAGGCAGGCAGGCAGGCAGGCAGGCAGGCAGGCAGGCAGGCAGGCAGGCAGGCAGGCAGGCAGGCAGGCAGGCAGGCAGGCAGGCAGGCAGGCAGGCAGGCAGGCAGGCAGGCAGGCAGGCAGGCAGGCAGGCAGGCAGGCAGGCAGGCAGGCAGGCAGGCAGGCAGGCAGGCAGGCAGGCAGGCAGGCAGGCAGGCAGGCAGGCAGGCAGGCAGGCAGGCAGGCAGGCAGGCAGGCAGGCAGGCAGGCAGGCAGGCAGGCAGGCAGGCAGGCAGGCAGGCAGGCAGGCAGGCAGGCAGGCAGGCAGGCAGGCAGGCAGGCAGGCAGGCAGGCAGGCAGGCAGGCAGGCAGGCAGGCAGGCAGGCAGGCAGGCAGGCAGGCAGGCAGGCAGGCAGGCAGGCAGGCAGGCAGGCAGGCAGGCAGGCAGGCAGGCAGGCAGGCAGGCAGGCAGGCAGGCAGGCAGGCAGGCAGGCAGGCAGGCAGGCAGGCAGGCAGGCAGGCAGGCAGGCAGGCAGGCAGGCAGGCAGGCAGGCAGGCAGGCAGGCAGGCAGGCAGGCAGGTAGGTAGGCAGGCAGGCAGGTAGGTACGCACGTAGGCAGCACGCACGTGCATGTGCATGTATGCATATGCATATGCATATGCATATGCATATGCATATGCATATACATATATATATCTGTATGTAGCCTCGGGCCCCATATTGAAAATAACTTCGGCTTTTGGTTGAGATACTGATGTTTATTGCGTACCTACCTACCTACCTATCCTCTTCGGGCCCAGTGGCCCATAAGGTCGAAGTGAATCTCCTCCATCTTGTTCTATCAGCTGCTACACGTCTGGCTTCGCTCCAGCTATTCCACCCCAGTATTCGTCTTTCACCCTCAATAGTCGATCGCCACGTTGTCTTTGGTCGTCCAACCTTTCTTTTACCTTCAGGCGTCCAGGTCAGTGCAGTCTCACAGTTGCTGTTTTTCTCCATTCGTAGGATATGTCCTACCCACTTCCATCTTTTTATTTTGACCTCAGTGCTGATTGTCTTTAATTTTGTTTTTGCCAGAATATCTCGATTTGATACAACGTATGGCCATCGAATTTGTAGGATTCGTCTTAAACACTTGAAAAAAAATGTATCTAACTTTCTGTTGTCTCCTTCGTTAATTTTCCATGTTTCACTTCCATATAACAACACTGGTTTAACAAGTGTGTTAAAAAGCCTCAATTTCGATCTCAATGTGTATATATTTGAATTCCATATCTGCTTTAGTTTCATGAAGGATACCCTCGCTTTACAAATTCTGTTAACAATGTCATCGCCGCCTCCTCCTTGCTTACTAACGTTCGCACCAAGGTATTTATATTTGTCCACTTCTTTTAGCTCTTGATCATCGATTAGTATTCTGTTTTCGCACTTGCTGTTTATCCTCAATATTTGAGTTTTCTTTTTATTTATTCTTAGTCCTGTCCTTGCTGCAAATTGATTCAGTTGTTTTGTCTTTGTTTGCATGTGTGTGTAGCATGATGACATGAGTGCTATGTCGTCGGCAAAGTCGAGGTCCTCTAGTTTTGACGTGAAGTTCCATCTTATTCCTGTTTTGTTTCCCGCTGTTGTGTTTCTCATTATCCAGTCCACTACTATCAAGAAGATAAATCCAGACATTACATCTCCTTGTTTAACTCCAGTTTTGACCTTGAACCACTCAGATTCCTCACCTTCGTCTAACACTGTACATTCACTATCTTCGTACAACATCTGTACCATGTGGATTATCTTGTATGGAATTCCATAGCTCTCCATAATTTTCCATAGACTCTCTCGGTGCACTGAGTCAAATGCTTTTTCAAAATCCACAAACGTGATGTATAGAGTTGCCTGCCATTCCACTACCTGTTCTATAATATTTCGTAAAATAAATATCTGCTCTACTGCGCCTCTCCCACTTCTGAAACCTGCTTGTTCGTATCTCAATTTGCTGTTAATTCCATCTCTTATTCTGTCAATGAGTACTCTTCCGAATACTTTACTAGGAACAGATGTCAAAGTAATTCCTCTCCAATTCCCGCACTCTGTCAGGTCACCTTTCTTCGGTATTTTAACTATCAGTCCCTGCTTCCATGTTTTCGGCACTTTCTCTTGTTCCCAAAATGTCCTGAATAATTTAACAAGCCATTTCTCTGTTGTATTCATGTCTGCTTTTAATAATTCTGCTGTAATTTCGTCCTTGCCCCCTGCTTTCCCGTTTTTCATCTTCCTTAGCACTGTTCTAATTTCTGCCTTTGTTATTGGGTCAGTGCTGATTTCGTTTATGATCGGATCTATCTCCACATCTGTTACAGGGTCATCAGGTACAGGTCTATTAAGGATTTCCTCAAAGTGTTCTTTCCATCGCTCCCTTCTGGCCAATCCTTCCGTTATTAAGTTTCCACCTTTGTCTTTCACTGCATTTGTTGTCTTACGTTTGTCATTACTCAGGGTTTTTGTAATAGCATACACTTCTTTCATTTTTCCATTTTGTGCTGCTTCCTCTGCTTCCATGGCAAGGTGGTCAACCCACTTCCTCTTGTCTAGTCTCATGCTCTTCTTCACTTCTTTATCTTTACACCTATATTTATCCATGTAATTCTGCTTAATCCTGTCTGACTTTGTCTGCTCGATGTTGTTCTTCAGTCGTTTTCTCTCTTCTACTAACTCCCACGACTCCTTGCTGATCCATGGTTTTTGCCCTTTCTTTTTGTACCCCAGTACTTCTTGAGCTGTTTCTTTGTATGCATCCTCAAAGTCTTGCCATTGTTTCTCAACTTCTTCTTTGCCTGTTTCTTCATAGTCTTGTAATATATCATATTTGTTGCGTAACTTCAGTGAGAATTGGGCTTTAATAGCTGGTTGCTGTAACTTAATTATATCAAATTTCTTTCTGATCGCCTTGTTCTTTTGTTTTCTCTTTAGTTTCAGCTTGATTTTTGATCGCACTAATTGGTGGTCGCTCGCAATATCGGCTCCTCTCATGGCCCTAGTGTCCATTACTGATGTCCGGTGTTGCCTACTCACTAACACATGGTCTATTTGGTTCTTTGTCTTTCCTCCTGGAGATGTCCATGTCTGTTTATGTATAAGTTTATGTGGGAAAATGGTACCTGTTACCACGAGGTTATTGAGTCCGCAGAAGTCAACAAGTCTTTCTCCATTGTCATTTCTTTCACCTACTCCATGACTTCCTATTATGTTTTCATATCCGTCGTTGTCTTCTCCAACTTTGGCATTTAGATCCCCCATTACTAAGAGTATGTCGTGCTTATGAACACTGTCCACAACTGTCTGTAGCTGTTCGTAGAAGTTGTCTTTATCTTCGACGCTGGCTTCATCTGTTGGTGCATAGACTTGTATAATCGATAACTTTACATACATGGAGAAAAATCTAGCATAAATAATTCTATCACTGATAGGTTTCCATTCCAGCAATGCTTGTTCTGCTTTCGTCGTCATCATTATTGCCACTCCGTGTCTGTGTATGTTGTCTTCTCTCCCTGAAAAAATTATGCTCTCTCCGGTGTTCATCTTTACTTTTCCTTGTCCCATCCATCTGCATTCACTAATGCTCATGACATCTATTTTATATTTGTCCATTTCTCTTGCAAGCTTGGCTGATTTCCCTATAGAGTATAACGTTCTCACATTCCAACATCCTATATTTACATTAACTTTTGGCTTGGTTAACGACGTTGTCAGCCTCCGAACTTCCGTTTGGCTTTGATCCGGAAGCGTCATACTGTCCAAATAGATGATGTCATCATCTGCTGGTATCTGGTCTGTCGCCTTCCTGTAGCCATCTCCAGCACAAGCTGGCTTTTGAAATTCACTTCTGGTTTCTGTAACATCATTTGAGCTGGGAGGGTTGTTGGCCCTCCGCAGTAGGTTTATTTTCGGGGTTTTCCTTCCCTTAGCCATATCCTCGTTTGCCCAGCACAATGTACTGGTTACCAGGGTGCACCACGGGGAGGTGAGGTTGACTTGAGTGTCTTTACGGTTGAGCGCATCAACACCCCTTACACCCCATTGCGTAACACAGTGAAAACTCGTTGCGTCTAATATAGGACTGCAGGTAGTCATGTTCATAGATTGAGTTCTTTGTTCTATTCTGTGGAAGCCGCCATGTCATTGCTATAGGACAGATCACTCGGCAGAACACTACGTGTTACATGAAACTATTATCATAATCAGTTAGATTCACAGGCTCTTACTGCTAGGTAACATAAACAACACTATGTTGCTCAGCGTAGATGTTTCCCTAGGGTCTGAATCAACCATCTCCTGTAGGGTTCAGCACTCAGTTACATTTTCCATTGGTGGCCATGTTAACGTTTTGCATGATTATAAGAAAACTTGACCATCAAAAATTCTTAAATTTCTTACCTGCCGTTATCATCATTTCATTGACAAGCTGACGGAGTTTAGTCAAAATTAGACATTTCTAACTCTTTTAAAATGGCTGACCGTGTCATGCCCATCAATGTTTACCGATTTCTGCATGAATTATTACGCACACGAGCATTGTGGTGAAAAAAATTGCCAAAAATCCTTCCGCCTATTGAAATCATCTAAAAATCCACAGTTACACTGCCAACATGTTCTACCAGCAAACCTGCCAATGTGCCTGCTCAAATGCAGTTATGTCAGATGATATGATTTTTTTTTAATGACACATACCTAAAATTACTGTGCCCTACATTCGTCTGTAACACACCAGGAAGTCTAACTGGGGCATGATCCCTGTAACTAATACAAGGGCCACACGGTTTCCCTAGGGTGGGCAATTCACCCCCCATGACCTGTAAAGTCCCAAACACAGGCTGTCTACACTAATGGGTTTCGGGGTGCCCTGGTCAGTGGCTCTCGGTGACAGCGCTGAGTGATGTGCTCACTAGACTGAGAGTGAATCAGCTGTTGATTTCACTGTCATTTACATTCCCACTCAAATCACATGTGATTTTTTCTGAGAAACGAAATAGTAAGTTCTTTACTCCCACCCGAAGGCAGAGTACAACTATTTGGAGTCTACGTTTGCTCCGTTTTCCACCAACAGCGTCAGCTTGTGGATTGGCCTCTCCAAATAGGTGGCCTTCTTGGTTCGCTTGCCCTGCTTCATGAGGCTAGAGTCAGCCACAAGCAACCTCACCCAATTCCGCACAAGATTGTCCTTGCTTCAACTACCTTGTTTCAACTGCCCGTGCCAACTTCCAGTGGCTGCATGTTTCTTTGTTTCTTACTCCACTTTTGTCTAATTTGTAAATTTGCCAGATATTCCCTTTTCCACCTAGACCAGAACTGGTTCGCCAGATACTGTACGCGTCTCCATCGTTTTCTGGCATAGACATCTTCTTTCTGGAGGTTTCCTGGTGGTTGCATCACAATTCTTGATTTCATTGTGAGTAAATTGGAGGAGGGCACATTCAGCACGAAATCACATCCATGTGCCTCAAGAAACACTTGTACGCTCCTTTCGTTGATTTCTTTAAACGCTCTTTCCCGTTCGTGCTGCGCTCCGATGAATTAAGTTTGTCCCCTGGTCAGACCGTAGTAGCCTCACTGTGCCGCGCAGGGCGATGAAACATCGTAGTGCATTGATGAAGGCATCTTAATGTGAACTGCTCGGGATGACATGTAGGTGAAAAGCAGTCCAAATCTGTTGAGATCCTTCCGTCCCTCCTTGACGATGAATGGGCCGAAACAGTCAAAGCCACAACATGTAAATGGTGGTGAGGGCTCCACCCTTTCTTCCGGCAAGTTTGCCATCTTCTGAACTTGGGTTCGACCACGAAGTCTTCTGCACTGCACACATTTGTAGATATGAGATGAGACGGCAGAGCTGTTTCCTACTATCCAGAATCCTTTAGATCGCACTTCATTCACGGTCATGCCTCTTCCCTGGTGTGCTACCTTCTCGTGACAATGTTTGATCACCATGCTTGTGACATGACCCTTTTTAGGAGGATCATTGGATGTTTCACACGGTAGTAGAGAGAGCATGACATTGTGAGCCGTCCTCCAACTCTTAGGATTCCATCTTTGTCCAGGAATTGGTCCAGCTTGTAGAGTTGACACCGTTCCTTCATCATCTCATCACTCGAATCATTCTTGAGTTGACAGATCTCTTCAGCGAAGGCTTCTTGCTGGACCAGCTTTACGATCATTTGTCGAACCTTTTCTCTGTCCTCCTCAGAAGTCAATTGGTTCTTATCCTCCTTCTGGGGGTTTCTTCTTCTTGAGATGAATCGTTGCAGTACGGCTATCCCTTTGGCAGCTCTTGACCAGTCGGAGAAGTGTTCTAGGCGTCTAAGCATTGACGCTTCGCCTTGGGACTTTACTGCGTGGGCATGTCCGTATTTCACATCTGCAAGCAGTTCCCTATGGTTGTCCTCTTCCTCAGGTAATTCTCGCTCCCACAAAAAGGAGGGTCCTGAGAACCATTTGGACGAAATCAATTCCGTTGCGCCCAAACCACGGGATGCATAGTCGGCCGGGTTCTTCTCGGAGGCCACATAGTGCCATTGGTTCGGTTCAGTAGCTTCTCTAATCATTTGAATCCGATTTGCTACGTAAACGTGAAAGCGTTTTTCATTGTTTCCATCGATCTCTTTCACCACAATTCTGTGTTTTTCCTATCGCACCCCCGTCCTCGTATGGATCGATGCCTCCCACAATACTCCAACCTAGGTCCGTCTGCATAGCGAAAGGTTGGTTACCGTCTCCTGTGATGTAGCTTCTTGGGGCAAGAGCCAGAGGACAGTTGTATCCTATCAACAGTCCTACCTCACAGTCTTGCACTGGATGCATCAGTCGCGCGATTCGTCTCAGGTGGGGCCACCTCTTGGCAATGGTTGGTGTCGGGATGTGAGATCTGTCTGTAGGGGTGAAGTTCCTGGAGTATGTGATGGGCAGGTCGATAAACACGTCTGAATCGTAACCCCTCACCTGGAGACCTCTTAGCTTCTGGCAACGTATTACGTTGTCACGCGCTGACATTGTTGACAGCCGTAGGTTCGCTGTTTCCAAGTTTGGATCTAAGATGTCAGCGGTTTCTTCCAGTATGAAGGTGGTGTCTGATTGAGCGTCTAACAGCGCATACAACAGGTATTCATCTCTAGGGCTGCTCTTTGACGATACCCAAACCGGTACGATCATGGTCGACATACACTCACTTCCAATGTTTGACACCTTGCTGCAGAATGCTTCCTTCTCGGGTTTCATTACATCCTTTGACTTGTTAGATTACCCTAACGTCTTTGTCATTGATTCTTCACCCGATGGTTTCTGCTCCATGTGGAGACTAGTTGGGTGTCTATTATGGCATATCTTGCACGTACTCTTCTGGGTGCCGCCTTTGGACAATTAAGTGTCCGTGCTGCAGGCAGCCAAAGCACAGTCCATTCTTCTTCACGAATTCTTGTTTTTCTCCTAAAGGTTTCACTCCGAAGGTTCGACATTCGGCCAAGACGTGGCTGTTCCTTTTACACAAGAAACAGGACAGAGACTCGTTGTCTTCAGTGTCTGATGCTAGTGTCCTAGCTGCATGGTTCCTTTTCTTCCTTTCGTTCATCGTCGTGCCTTTCTCCCTGTCTTTCTTTTCTTGCTCTGCTATGCCTCTTGATGATCTCATAGATGTGACTGGATCACAGGCAATACTGGCCTCCTCAGTGATGAATTCAGCAAATTGGCCGAAGGAAGGGTACATGCCTTTGCTTTTCCATAACGCTGAAACAATCCGGCTCCGACGATTAACAACCCAGTCGGATAGTTTCTGCAGCAGCTTACGATTCTCCCTGTTGTCATTCAGGATCTCCAGGCCTTTCATATCCATCATAGCGGCCTGACACTGGTTGAGAAAGTCAGAAAACCGTCTAAGGCTGTTGCCGTCTCTTCCGTGGATTTTCGGCCAAGCTTCCAGTTTGTCACGAAATGCTTCCGTGACGATGAACAGGTTTCCATAGCGTTATTCAAGAAGCGCTTTGGCTCTCTCAAAGACAGAGTCGCTCCTCAACAGAAGATAGCCGCTTATAACTTCTCTTGCTGGTTCACTAACGTACCTCTTCAAATAGTGGATTTTATCCTCTTGTCTTCGATCAAAGCCTTGAAGGCAATGCTCCAATCGTTGTATTTCAGAGGATCTCCATCAAATACGGTTGGCTCTGGCGCTGGCAAACGAATTAAACTCATTGATGCAGCGAAGGTCTCAGCTAGGGCAGAGAGGTCATTGATTGATTGGGATGGCTGAACAGGTGTTCTCTGTTACACCTGGGTTGGTGTGCTGTCAATGTTGATTGCAGGCTGCGTCTTCTTTACAAACAAGTTTGACTGCTTGCTCTCCCAATCGAGCTCCTCCATGTCGTACACGCTGACCTTTGCTTCTTCCATGCGAAGCAGTTTCTCTATCCTCAAGTGCTCTTCTTTTTCTTTGCATTGCAGCGTCTGCCTCCACTCGTCTTTTTGTTTCTTCTAATTCCAGTTTATTCAATTCTTCTTCCTTCCTGGCTACTTCTCTCTGGGCCTCCAACTCAGCCCTGTGAGCTGCGGCATTCGCTTCAGCTTCCCTTACTTTTGGTGAAGTGGTGGTTGACCCGGACTGTCTCGATCTCTGGGACGATCTAAGCGAGTGCTTGGACGCTTGCGTCGATCTTGAGTTGGATGTATGTTGAGAAATATCATCTTTGGTCATTCTGAGTAGTGCCGCAGCTACAAGCAGACATTTTGATCAGGAACAGCGGTGGACGTGTTCTTCAATTCTTCGTAGATAGCTTCAATCTGTTGAAAACCCTGCACGAAACACGACTTCATTTTTGTGAGAGTCTCTTGCGTGCAATACCCGCTCAGTCTGATTTCCGCTTCGTTGATTTCTGAGGCATATTTGTCATGTAGTTACCAAAGGTTTGTAGTTAATTCTTTCAGTTTGTTTTCTCTCACCTTTTCAGTGAGCTTTTCGCACATCTTCATCGGCGGGCTCACTGTAGATGGCGGGCTCACTGTGGATGTGTTGATCCACTTCTTCAGTTTCACCAGGGTTGGCTGCTGTTGTCTTGGTCCACCTCTTCGTGTAGGGGAGGATCATGTCATTTCCTTCCCTGTCAGTTTACTCATTATGTTAGCACATGTCAAGGAGCAGCACACAACACCCAACACATGTACCTTGATCACCTTGACCTGATATGTACCTAGATCACCTTGACCTGATATGCACCTTGATCACCTTGACCTGATATGTAATTTGAACAGTGATTAGCAACACTAATGACAGCCTCGGACCCCATATTGAAAACAACTTCGTATTTTGGTTGAGATACTGATGTTTATTGCGTAACACTGTGAAAACTCGTTGCGTCTAATATATGGGACTCAGGTAGTCAGATGTTCATAGATTGAGTTCTTTGTTCTATTCTGTGGAAGCTGCCATGTCATTGCTGTAGGACAGATCACTCGGCAGAACACTGTCTTCCTACTCGATTTTGGTTACTAGTTTAGACAATCATAGTGTCAACTAATAATACCACGTCATTTAGACTGATATGCAACTACGTGTTACATGAAACTATTATCATAATCAGTTATTTACACAGGCTCTTACTGCTAGGTAACATAAACAAAACTATGTTGCTCAGCGTAGATGTTTCCCTAGGGTCTGAATCAACCATCTCCTGTAACTAACACAGGGGCCACATGGTTTCCCTAGGGTTCGCAATTCACCTCCCATAACCAGTAAAGTCCCAAACACAGGCTGTATATATAATAACACCATAGCAATTGAGTTTACTATGGTTAGGGTAGATTTGTTTATTTAACTTTACCCTAATGCAAACCATAACCAATTAATTAATGTTACCAGTAAGGGCAGTTAATTTGGTATTAATTGATATTTCAATTAAATGTCACCCACTGGCACTGACACCCAGTAGCATTTCCAGCAGGCCTGCAGTCACTAGCCTGACACAGATCAGGTTCATGTGTGAATGTACAAGTGTGAATGAATCAGTCCTGGGAAATTGTAGACACTAAACAGTAGAAACTAGATAATACAATTGAAAAATACCAACTACCAACTGGGGTGGGCACTGGGTTGTGGGCAGTTGCCAGTGGGCAGGTCATTCAGGCAGGCAAGATTTGGAGGGAAGACAATGGAATGTCCACTGGTAGGGTCCAAGGGTGATGCATTGATGGTTAATTATGGCTTGATTGCCTCTGCAAATATATCTCAAGTAAACATTTGGGGCTGGCTACTTCCAGCCAAGTGAACTTATGGGGCCATTAGATCTATGCAAAAGGTTACATTTATGCAAAAATATGCATCTGTAACATCTGTATGTACTATGTAGTAGTAATATGTACTGTGTAATGTGTGTACTGTGTAAGCAATATTATGCATTGCTATTATATGAAATGTCTCTACTAAAAGAATGCATGTTATTAAAATTATACCATTGGAAGTCCCATTGTTGAAAAGAGGTTAAACTACATTCCAATATATAAAGCACTGGTGTCATTCATAATTCCATGGAAGGTCTCAATTTGCAACTATGTAATACTAAAGAAATAATTTTAAACATTCATTAACTGGAAATACAATTTATAATCAGTTTTTATTAATATTAAAATAAAAAATTTGGTTTTTGTATTAATATGTTTATTAGGTCCAGGCCCAGCCGAGGCCTGGCCTGGCCCACTCACATTAGGCCCAGGCCCGACCAAAGCCCGATGTGTTTAATTTATTTTCAGCCCAGGGCTGGCCCGGGCCCGTAATATGTAGGCCCAGGCCCGGCCTGCGAAATTTTGTAGAGGCCTGGCCTGGCCCACAGGCTGTGGGCTGGGCCAGGCTTGGACCCATAGGCATGGAAACATGGACGGAGAATACAAAATGGGGGGTGCTGTCCTAGGTAGAACCACACAAGAAAAGGACTAGCATTTAATGCTGACATGATAGCTTCAGAGCAGTGTGGGATTGCTGCTTCTAATGGAAATCAAGCTGATTAGGTGAACTATCACATATAAGGAGAAACAGCTAATTGTACACCTGTACAAAGCAATAGCTAGACCACATATGGAATATTGTATATAGGCATGGAGGCCATATTGTAAGGACATAGCTAGAGACCAGGAGACAAAAAGGAGACCAAATATTATATCCATATTCATAACTTAAAGAAGGCAGTAGAACCAGAGGACACAAAGCAGCATCAATTAAGGAACGGTGTAGGTTGGACATGAGAAAGTACTCTCACAGAGGGTAATAAATGAATGGAACAAACTGTCAAATTATTGTGTTAATGCTAGTAGTGTGAATATTTAAAAAAAAACAGAATTGACAGATGTGATAAGGACCGGCTATATATATAAATGACAAAATTTGGGATGGTAATCTTGTTAAATCTAAAAATCATAGTATTACACAGATGTCAAATAAAGCTGATCACTCTAAAATAGGTGTTAGTTTTGGAGTTGAGTATGTCTCTGGTTGCTCTGTTGACATATTGATATTTCAATATGGAATTGAAGTTGGTGTTTTAGGAGATGAAATTGGAAATTGGCATGTGGAATTGGAATTCATGTAACTGTAACTGACCCGAATACTGTGTAACTGACCCGAATACTGGACTCAAATGCACATACAATTATGCACACACAAACCATATATAATAGTGAATGTAAATTTAACAATTCTCATGATGTTTAAGTTTTTTCTTTATGAGATCTAAACACACATCTTTGTAAATCCAATGTAATTCACTTTCAGTTTACACTGGCACTTTTGTACTTCACAGATATGGTTCCATAGCCATGGTTGTCACTTGAGCAGCAAATGAGTCATTATTATGAAGAAAGCCATGGTTGGAACGGCACTGCAAAGAAACTACACATTAGCTGGCAAACTGTGATGAATCACCACTTGTCGACACCGTCCATGAGAGGACAGGCGAGAGAAGATGACCGCTCATGAAGATTTCAACACAACGCCCCCATCCTCACTCTCTGGTTGACCCCTTCAATGCTTTCCTGCATGGAGTCAGGAGGGGTGTCACTATGGGGCGTGGGGGGGATGTCAATGTCACAGTTCAACTAACCAGAGAACTTTGAGGAATGGCTGACTGAAGTGGTTATGTTGAACTATGTAACATGATCATCATGGAGTCCCTAAACACTGAATGGAATTACACCAATTGCATGCAGTAGTGTCAAATATATTTTATTCCAAGATTCTTTACATTTATTTTATAATAAAAAAATTATGATTGAAGATTGCATAATTGAAAAATACATCAAAATAAAATATGTGATATACATGTGGACTATGTAAATAATAACTGCTAAAATGCTAATCAAACTATTGATCTACTTTCATCAAGGAATGTCCATAACCAACAAAATTATGTAAAAGTTTGAAATATAAATACAATGTATCATAATTCATAAATTATAATATTATACCACTAATGCAAAACTGTATCATACATTTCTACATCCAGACAGTTGGAAAGGGGTAAGTCTGCTGACTGCTGTCTTGATTTTGGGACTGTAGGTAATGATCCTTGTCAAAAATGATTGTGCAACTTTAGTTAGTTTTATTAGTTCTGAATATGCGTAAAATTTTATTAGGGTATAAACTTTTCTAAAAAAGTGAAGATAAACCAGAGAGGATATTCCTCTAAGTTAAATTAATTAATGAGAATATGTTCGTGAATAAAATACTACAGTATATTTTGTACTCATGGAGACACATCTAAAAAAAATGTATTTTACATTTTATGTTTAAAATATTAACATAAAAATATCAAAGCATCTAATACATGTTAGAAGAATGTTCTAACAATCGTGTCATAATTAATTAACATGGCCTAACCATCACTTATGTTAAATTTCCAGAGAGAATCCATCAACCACACAAGAGCGCTGTTGGAGAAGAGAAGAGCTGAAAGAATGGAAGCAGAATTGAAGTGAATTGAGGTTGAGGGATCACAGTAATTGATAAGAATCAGTACAAATTGAACACTGTGCAAATAAATATGATGACATTGCCAAAGAAAACAGTGTCAGTGAATAACTTGTACATTTTATCACTGCATCCTGCCAGCTGGTATGCAGCGTCTGGTGAATTTAGTCGACTGTCAATGTGTTATCAGGTAGCCTGTTAAGTACGTAGCCAGTCCAGTAAACCAGTTTATATGTTTTGCCTCAACTCACAGCAGTGACATTTTAAAACTTTTACCTCTAGTCAGATGTCATTTGGGTCTGTCTACAGAGATGTATAAGTAATGCAAACAATGTTCCTGTTACATAATAAATTTGTAAAAATCACAAACACTTAAGCAGATCACTTTGTTGCCTGAGCTCACAACATACTGGTCCCACAATGGTTCATCAGCTCTGCCCAGTCTTGATTTGTTTACAAGGAGCTTGCTTCCCTGTAAGGCAGAATAGCAACTGATATACCCTTATGGTTTCTTACATAAACTGGTGATGATATTACCACTGCATGGCATTATGACAGCTTTGGACCATTTAATAATCACATCCGTTGGTTAATACCCTTAGATACATAACAAATTATACATTATAGCACAAAATAACAGCCCTGGAGGCTTCTTGGCTATATAGATAAGTGTTTTTGTCCATGGGGCTTTTGTCTGGAAGGCCTGAAGTGAATCTGTTAAGTAGAATCCACTGTACATTAAGATGTTTCTTGCATATATACACACACACACACACACACACACACACACACACACACACACACACACACACACACACACACACACACACACACACACACACACACACACACACACACACACACACACACACACACACACACACACACACACACACACACACACACACACACACACACACACACACACACACACACACACACACACACACACACACACACACACACACACACACACACACACACACACACACACACACACACACACACACACACACACACACACACACACACACACACACACACACACACACACACACACACACACACACACACACACACACACACACACACACACACACACACACACACACACACACACACACACACACACACACACACACACACACACACACACACACACACACACACACACACACACACACACACACACACACACACACACACACACACACACACACACACACACACACACACACACACACACACACACACACACACACACACACACACACACACACACACACACACACACACACACACACACACACACACACACACACACACACACACACACACACACACACACACACACACACACACACACACACACACACACACACACACACACACACACACACACACACACACACACACACACACACACACACACACACACACACACACACACACACACACACACACACACACACACACACACACACACACACACACACACACACACACACACACACACACACACACACACACACACACACACACACACACACACACACACACACACACACACACACACACACACACACACACACACACACACACACACACACACACACACACACACACACACACACACACACACACACACACACACACACACACACACACACACACACACACACACACACACACACACACACACACACACACACACACACACACACACACACACACACACACACACACACACACACACACACACACACACACACACACACACACACACACACACACACACACACACACACACACACACACACACACACTAGCAACTGCCTGTGATCCCACGACTAGATATTCCGTAGCTGTACATCATGATCCACTGCACTGACTATGTTGTTCTCGCTTGTGTCGGGCTTCAGTAGTTTCAAGTCCTGCAGCAGCTTTGCCAGTGTTTGTAGCTTGTGCATCTCAAACATGTTTGATATGTACCGGGCCTGCACAGAAAATGAGTGTGTCAGTTATGTGAATTGTCCATCACAAGCTTCAGTTCATCAAGGGATCCTGCAGCACAATGTTACTGCATTATTACCACAACATCACCTGGTTACAACTAGCCAAGGGGTACTGATATTGAAAATAGGGAGGTCGGCATGTGGACAATACATAATAGTGTGGACAATATATATAATAGTGTGACCAATATATAAGTGTGGACAATATATAAAAGTGTGGACAATATATAATATTGTGGACAATATATAATAGTGGTACCATCCTTGTATTTTTAATTACAAGTCAGCATCGCCCATGGTCGCCTGGTACAATCAGATTCTGGGGCCCAGGCGATACTTACTTGTCATCACCAATCAATTATTGTAAAGTAATATAGTTGCCTGTTTTGGTATGCTAGCAGCCGGCAGTATGATGTTTGTCCAAATGGAATGTGCGTGTATCATCAAATGGGAGAGCGGAAGCAGTACAATAGGGTACATAAATTACTAAAATAAAAACCAAATCGTTTCAAGAAGCTATAATATAGCTCCCTTTCATCACATCCCTCACCTCAACTGCCTATAAAACACAAACAGCAACGAAACTGATTCTAGTGTGCGAAAATTGTTTATGGAATGTTAAGGCATGACACGAACATTTTCGACACACGAAAACTAAATGTATTAAAAATTTAACTAACATTTAATGAAACTAGTATGTGAAAATGTATGTATGTAGGGGGGGCCGCCGTGGTCTAGTGGTTAAGGTGTTGGACTCTAAATCCGAGGGTTGTGAGTTCAACACCCACACTGGGCACGGTTCGTTTTCGAAGCTTAGGCAATTTCGTTTACCCTACTTTGCCTCAGTCTACTCAGCTGTAAATGAGTACAAACACTGTTTGGAAGGTACCTGCGATGGACTAGTGTCCCGTCCAGGAGAGTCAGGATAACTGTACTCTAAGTTGCTTCGCACTACAGAAACCAGGTTTAAGCACTGGCCATATAAGCCTTCATGGCTTCCTAAGGCGTAATGCCTGGGGGATGACTTAGTATGTGAAAACTGTCTATGGAGTGTGAAACATGAGGGGGAAAGTTTCCACATGTCAAACAATTTGTTTTGACTAACATTAAAATTTTGCACCCAGATGTTTACTTATTGCGTGGACTATCCGCAATGCATGCGAACAAACGACCACAAATTCCTGCATTAGCCTAACATTGGGCTGTTTCAAGTATTATTACTCGAGATTTTATACTTCATTGATGTTTGCTATATAATTAGATTATTAAAATCACTAATATATCCTTGGCACCTCTCCTTGATGAACCCACAGTTTACATTATCTTTATCTTGCCAAACATTGCATAGTTTAAAATCAGAGTTTTCACAGTATCAACATTTTGGTAAAGATTATTTTGACAAGCGTCCACCTACCGTGAGCACGGCGACTACTGCACCAATGATGGAGCCTCCAAGGACATCGCTCCAGTGATGCTTGTAGTCGGACACTCGTGACAGACATATGTAGAAGGCTAGGTAGACCAGCAGTGCTTGTAAGAAGTGCTTCAGCAGACTTGGGCCATTGCGCCATGTCAGTTTCACTTGCAGGTATAGCTGGAATATTGCAACAGGCAACGTGGTGTAAAGACACACTTTCATCACAGATATTTTCTACATGGACATTTTGATTCAGAACCAAGCGAACTAAAAGACACCTATTTAACTGAGATCAAACAGAAAAGTTTCAACAGTTTTTTTGTGGGTACTAACAAAAAGAAAATAACAGAGTTTTCAAGGGAGAAAAATAGCAGAAAAGCAACAAATGATGTACACCAAGATGATAACTTACAATGATATACACCATGATGACAATTTATATGATATATACACCATAATGATAACTTACAATGATATACACCATGATGATAACTGAAATGATATACACCATGATGATAACTTACAATGATATACACCATGATGACAATTTAAATTATATATACACCATAATGATAACTTACAATGATATACACCATGGTGATAACTTACAATGATATACACCATGATGATAACTTACAATGATATACACCACGATGATAACTGAAATGATATACACCATGATGATAACTTACAATGAAATACACCATGACGTATGCCGAGAAAGATGCATGGCCCGACGGAAATGAGAGTCTGCAACAGAAAGTTTTGTCAATGGGACCAATACAAGCAACGGTAAATCGTGGGCATCGGACAATGAAAGCCTTGGGCCTGGAAAAACAACTTTAAAGCTGCCTCCTCGATTTTATTTTTTGGTTGTGAAACCATGACACTTACAGTAGAGGAAATCGGGAATACTTTGTAAATACATAGATTAACTGGTGTGTACCCTGCATTTTGGCTATTTATACAGAGTTTATACAGACGAAATGTGTGTAGACCAAGTGGGGAGAACCCGCTGTAAAAGTACTACCCCAATGAAAAATTTTCGACACTGAAAAATTATACTGAACAAATAACATATTGTATAAGTATTTGGGGTTGTATAATTATGTAGCATGATAACAAATCTGAAGTTGCAATAAGATTTAATAACTTATCTGACACTGCTGAATGGTTGAAGCTAGCTATCTGTTAATTATTTTACCCCACTAAAGCCAAGAGAGAAAACAATACATACCTGGCTTCCTTGAGCAGTTTACTGTCAGTCTGTGTACAAACGCCATCATCCAACACAAATACCATATGACCATGGGCATCCGTGCAGGAGAAGTTTCCCCAGTCTGGCTTGCATACATCAAGGAAGTGAGGACGTAGTCGACCCAGGCTGTACTTGGCAATGTCTGTGGTGAGTTGGCACAGAGCTGCCCCAAAGCAGACAGCACCCACAGCCTGGTAGACGCTCACCAGGTATGGATGTACACAACGGCCAAATACGGTAAACTGGATGCTTGTCTTTTCATCACTAACTGTCAAAGTCCTCATGCTGTGGCGGTAGACAACCAGCTCTATGATTGGCAGCTGAAAAATATAATAATCATGTTTCCAACAGCATTTTCTTGCAGGATGTGTTCTGTTAGTATTACAAGGGTGTTTGGCATTTTATATTTGGGCAGTCCTTTGCAGTTATGAAGTAGCTATTTAACAGAAATTTTATAATGCAGACATTTTTGTGAATAATTTTTTTGCATTTTACATTGAGTAAAGATATAATATGATTTGTCCATCAATAAACGTATTCTACATTAATATATAATATTTGATCACCCCATGCAGTCATGAAAATACATTCTGCTTTGCTTCAAGGGCGTTACTGCACAATTCATGATATAATAATAATAATTGTATTGCATGTTACAATGTAAAAGACATTTAATATAATAGAATTGCACATAAAGTAAAACTGTAATTATTATTATGAACAATTAAAATTAAAACCTTCAAATAGATAAAAGCAATTTACAGTGCAAAAAAATATACATATTATTATTATTAAAACATAGGCTGTATAGAAGAATCCACCACAACATTTTACTAGTAAGCTAACTGCTACAAATGTGTCTTTAGTTTTGACTTAAACACTGTCTTAGAGTGAATGCTGCGGATGGCTGCAGGCAATGTTTGCCATGCATCTGGACCAGCCAACCTGAAGCCAGCTCGTCCCACTTTTCTTTTCGGATGACAAGGTACAAGTTGTAGGTATGATGCCTGCCTCAGCCGCTCATCTCACACGTACAACTTCAGTAGTTCCCTCAGGTACTGAGGCCCCGTGCCATGCAGACTGTTATGAACTATCGGGCAGAGCTTGTACCTAACCCGCTGCTTGACTGGAAGCCAGTGAAGTTGTTTTAAGATCGGTGTGATGTGCACAATCTGCACACGCGGTACCCGTGGCCTGACAACCAGTCTCGCAGCACGGTTCTGCACCAGCTGCAGCTTGTGGAGTTGCTGGTCTGCTGCTGCACATGGTAGACTGTTGCAATAGTCTAATCGCGAGATGACTAGCCCTAGGACAGCCAGTTTGCATGCACTCTCAGTGATATACTGGCGCACACATGCAATCTGACAATCTGCAAACTTCACGGAAAATTGGCGTTCAGATAAGTACGATCTGAACCAGGCCTGTGCTGTTCCCCTCACTGTAAGTCTGTCATGCAGCAGTGTGATGAATGTGGTGTGGTCTACCGTGTCGAAGGCTGCTGACAAGTCAATCATGATGAGCATAACTCCACAGTTCTTGTTGAGTGCATCTGAGATGTCACTTTGGATGTGAATCAGTGCTGATTCCGCCGAGTGATGTAATCTGTAGGCCGACTGGAATGTCTCGCCATGATTGAGATGTTCTATATGGTCGAGGAGTCGGTCTGTGACAACTCATTCCAACAGCTTGCTCAGGAAGGGAAGATTGGAAATTGGTCTGTAGTTGGACAACTGCTGGCTGTCTAAGCCAGACTTCTTCAGTATAGGCGTCACATCCGCCTGCTTGAATAGGTCAGGAAACACACCATGCTTCAAGCTAGAATTGAAAATATCCAAAACTGTTGGCAGATGTGCTTCAAGACTTTCCTTCAACAGGATGGTAGGACAGGTGTCCAAACCATGTTTTATTGTTTGACACACGAAAAAGGCGTCTCATTTCAGTAACGTCCACTGTGCGTAAGTTGGTCAAAATTTTCTCAGTTAGCACAGGCTCTTGATGTATGTGACTGTGAACTGAGATGAACTCCAACTTGGCCTTGATGTCCTCCCGGATGGTTTCAATCTTCTTACGAAAGAATGCAGCAAACTTGTTTGCCAGGTCTGTTGATGACTCTGCAGGTAGTTTGCATTGTTGGACTTTGTTAGCTCTGTAAGTACAGCAAATGTTTCCCGACAACCACTATGTGATATCCGTTGTTCATAGTACGCCTTCTTTGCCATACCAATGAGCCAGTGAATGTGGTCACGATGTTGCCTGAAAATCTGGCGATGTACTTAGAGACCAGATCCACCTGGCTTCATTGGATCTGCGCATTAGTCGAGCCGCGTTTATTTCCTTTGTCATCCACCTTGCATTCTGCACCTGGACACGTGACTTTGTTATGATGGGGGCATATTTATCAAGGGCTTTGCAGCATACCTCGAAATATTGCTTCACATTTCTGTTTACTTCAGCCCCATCAATGATATGCACCAGTTGGGCAAGATCACTAGCCATGTCAGAGGTGAACTGGACAACAGGAATGTCTTTAATATCTCTGGATGACACACATACCCGGGTTTTTCTTGGTGGTTGCCCAACATAAACAGTTGCCACAACGGAAGAGTGGTCTGAGATTTGGGGGTCGATGACATTGATTTCTGGAGATATGTCTGCATGATTTTTGATAATGAATAGATCGAGAACGTGACCGCTCTTATGTGTGTGTGTGTTAACGTGTTGAGTCATTCCATACTTGTCTAGAAACTGGAGGAAAGTTTTTGTGAGAAGTGAGTTTCTGTCATCAATGTGTATATATTGAAGTCCTCCAACAATCATCAGTGGTCCCGCGATGTGTACAAGGTTAGCCAATAGCATTGAGAAATCAGCAATGAAGGTGCAGGTTTAGGTGGGCGGTACAACACCAGTGATCTGACCGTGCTGCATGGCGTGATGACTTTGACATCAAGATATTCAAAGGACTGGTAGACTGCACTGTCACCAGTCTTGTACACCTTAAAGTCACGTCTATGGGTGATTGCCAGTCCTCCCCCTTTGGTGGAGTTTTGCTTGTTTGCCTTTCTTTTAGCCTTGGGTCGTGCTGCGCCTATAAACCTATGTCCAGATGGAGTTAGTTCCTTGATGACTGGTGTTTCCTCCTCCTGCGACAGCCAAGTTTCCGTCGGGAATAAGATGTCGGCGTTATGATCAACTATATGTTCTCTGATCAAGTCTTTGTTCTTCCTAGCAGACCTGGCATTTAGAAGCTCCCATCTCGATGGTAGACACGTATAACCACTGCGTTTACATAGACTGCGTAAGATAACGTGACACACACGATGAACGTGGATCTGTGGACGACGACTCGTGACAGTCTCTATGTGTCTCTGCTTTCCGTGGACATTCCTGCTGACAAACCGTGATCCGCTATGAAGATATGTACCAATTTGACCACGGTAGATGCGTGCTACCCCTGTTGTCGGTGATGTTGCAACCACTGCTGCTGGTGTTGTTGCAGTTTCTATCAGCGCTGCTGTCGGTGATGTTGCGACCACTGCTGCTGATGTTATTGCAGTTGCTATCGATGCTGCTGTCACTGCTATCAGTGATGTTGTGACCACTGCTGCTGATGTTGTTGCAGTTTCTATTAACGCTGCTGTCACTGTTGTTGGTGATGTTGCGATCACTGCTGCTGGTGTTGCTGCAGTTTCTATCGATGCTGCTGTCACTGCTATCAGTGATGTTGCGACTACTGCTGCTGGTGTTGTTGCAGTTTCTATCTATGCTGCTGTCACTGTTGTCGGTGATGTTGCAACTACTGCTGCTGGTGTTGTTGCAGTTTCTATCGATGCTGCTGTCACTGCTATCAGTGATGTTGCGACTACTGCTGCTGGTGTTGTTGCAGTTTCTATCTATGCTGCTGTCACTGTTGTCGGTGATGTTGCGACTACTGCTGCTGGTGTTGTTGCAGTTTCTATCGATGCTGCTGTCACTGCTATCAGTGATGTTGCGACTACTGCTGCTGGTGTTGTTGCAGTTTCTATCGATGCTGCTGTCATTGCTATCAGTGATGTTGCGACTACTGCTGCTGGTGTTGTTGCAGTTTCTATCAACGCTGCTGTCACTGCTGTCGGTGATGTTGCGACCACTGCTGCTGGTGTTGTTGCAGTTTCTATCGATGCTGCTGTCACTGTTGGCGGTGATGTTGCGACTACTGCTGCTGGTGTTGTTGCAGTTTCTATCAACGCTGCTGTCGCTGCTGTCGGTGATGTTGCGACCACTGCTGCTGGTGTTGTTGCAGTTTCTATCGATGCTGCTGTCACTGCTATCAGTGATGTTGCGACTACTGCTGCTGGTGTTGTTGCAGTTTCTATCAACGCTGCTGTCGGTGATGTTGCGACCACTGCTGCTGATGTTGTTGCAGTTTCTATCAACGCTGCTGTCACTGCTGTCGGTGATGTTGCGACCACTGCTGCTGGTGTTGTTGTAGTTTATATCAACGCTGTTGTCAATGTTGTCATTTGTGATGATGTGTGCATTTCGTTTGCTGCGTGTTTAGGGAATGGTCGACGACTGATCACAGTGGGGATATGGTGTTGTTTATGTCCACCTTGGCAGCCACGCTTAGTTGGAAGTCTCGCGGCAATGAGGAGTTCACGTAATATGTTCCATGTACTGGCACCCAATTGTGATGGGTTGGAATGTTTGCCTTGGGCCAGTTGACAAGTAGTATAGGTGTAGTGGGCTTGTTATTAAAATTCATTATTTAAAAAGGGTTCGAGAAATAAGTCAGAGAATTACAGACCAATGAGTTTAACGTCAGTGATTTGTAAATTATTAGAAAGGTTAATTAAAGAACATATGGTGGAGTTCCTCGTTAAGCATAAATTATTAAATTCATCTCAACATGGATTCCTTAAAGCGAGGTCATGCTTAACAAATATGTTATGTTTTTTGGAAGAAATCACTAAGTGGATAGATGTGGGATCGCCAGTAGATATTATCTACTTAGATTTTCAGAAAGCTTTTGACAAAGTGCCACATCAAAGATTACTACTTAAATTAAAAGCCCATGGTATCGGGGATAGCATAACTAACTGGATAGAACAATGGCTGACTGACAGAAGACAACGAGTTGTAGTAGATAGAGAAGTTTCAACTTGGAAATCGGTTTTGAGTGGGGTACCTCAAGGATCAGTATTAGGACCTATATTATTCTTAATATATATCAATGACTTGGATGACAGTATAACAAGTAACGTACTGAAATTTGCAGACGACACAAAACTGTTTAGAAAAGGTAATACTGATGGTAATAAACAACATTTACAAAACGATCTAGACAGATTAGTGAAATGGTCTGAGAAATGGCAGATGTTGTTCAATTTTGGGAAATGTAAATGCCTACATACAGGACATGGGAACTTAAATGTAAACTATAAAATGGGAGATACTGTTCTGAGTACTACTGTAAAAGAAAAGGACTTAGGAGTTACAATAAGCGCTGATATGAAAGTTTCAGAGCAGTGTGGTATTGCAGCTTCAAAGGGTAATCAAATTCTTGGATTGATTAGAAGAAACATAACATACAAGGGAAAAAAGTTAATTATACCTCTTTATAAAGCAATAGTTAGACCTCATTTAGAATACTGTATACAAGCGTGGAGACCATATCGTAAGAAGGATATAGATATGCTTGAATGCATACAAAGTAGAGCAACTAAAATGATTCCAGAACTGAGAGACCTTAGTTATGAAGAACGCCTTAAAGAATGTGGTTTAACAACTCTAGAGACAAGGAGGTTAAGAGGAGATCAGATTGAAGTTTTTAAGATATTGAATGGGTATGAAAATATTGATAGAAATATGTTTTTCTCACTCAAGAAGGATAGCAGAACTAGAGGACATGAGGTAAAATTAGTAAAGGATCAATGTAGATTGGACATCAGGAAGCACTCGTTCTCACAGAGGACAATAAATAAATGGAACAAATTGTCTATAGATTGTGTAACTGCTAGCAGCGTGAATATGTTTAAAAACAAGGTAGACACATATCTCAGGAGGGCGGGTTATAAGTAGATGAACATTGTTGGACTCTCGATAAGCCAATGGCTTCCTTGTCCACTTGCCATCTGGGCCTTTGACTTGGATGGCAACTCTTGTTAAATCTCTCTTGTTAAATCTTGTTCTGTCATGCCTGACCAGATACAGCCACTTGACACTGCCACTGAAGAGTGACGGCTGACCTGCAGGCGGGTTGGTAGTGCCAGCTTGTTGTCGTCAAGCCTGACTGATCACCAATTCAGCAATGCAAGTAAAAATACCAGTTCATAAAACCATTAAAACTCACAGATGTGCTGCACTTGTAGACAATTGTCCATCGAACTGCAGTCCAAGTATACTCACTAACACCACTGTTTAAAAATATTGATATCAGACAACCACAACATGTACAAATCATGATATTATACAGCTCTTGTACGGTGCAGCCTCATAGGCGCAGCCATTGTCTAGCCCTGTTATCATATATGTTATGACTGATAACCTGTCAAATGAAGTAAAATTTCTGACAGTTTTATACCAAATAATACTGGCTTTCAAGGAGGGTTCTTATGTACTGGTGCACTGGCAAATGGCATGTTGGTAGCACCAGATATTAAATTAGTAATATATTTGTTGTTGTTGCTTAATTGATAAAAATATCATGTGCTGCATTTAAGTTTTGTTGTGTGGTTGTTTTATATAACATTTTATCTATGGAATTTCTGAACTTTAATACACATGACTAGGCTAGCTCTGATGTTGTAATCTGTTTAACTATTTTGGCTAAAACCCCCAAATGTTTGTTTATTCAAATACATATTGCTTTAGCCAAATTGTTTAATATGCATCAAGAAAACAATAAACACTCATGTATTCTGGATGATTTTCAATGCAAATGCTGGTGGCCAAATTGGTAACTTTTGTTTAGCCAAATCTGATGCCATGTGGCCAATGGCCCAAATACCACTGACAGCACTAGCCTAACATGAAATGTGCCCCTATCAAGAGTAGAGCAACGGTCAGAATGTTAAATGTTAAAGTAAAATGCCACTACAGTTGGTTTGTAAAGTTTCTGTAGAATGCAAAACATAAAATAGTATTACTAACTTTAAAAATGTCTTTGTTAAACTTTAGGCAAATACACAGGCAATTGGAGTAAACTACAATTGGTGTAAAACTATTGTAGACATGATAGCTCATTAAAAACAAGTACAGTAAATACTCACACATATCAAGAATAGTACAACTGCAACACCAACAACTGCACCTAGTGGTACTGTATCAGCATGATAAGGGTGCGCAATGCTTTCATCGTCACAGTAAAAACCCCTCTTGAAGGGGGTGATCCAAAGTTTGAGAACCAGTATTGGAGCAGACACTGCAACAGACAAAATGACTAATTGTGTTTTATCTGATTGTATCCTCTTTGAGCAACAACATCTTGTGAAGTCTCCTATTTTGCTAGTTCATCCAGTCCGAGAATAGAAGCAAATGACGAGTGACAATTTGTAATGCTAATGGCAATGCTATGGCAAAAGACAATATAATATAGATTATAGTAACTGTAGTTATGTGTGAGTCTGTGTGAATGGTTTGAAGAAATTAACAATATAAAGAGCCAATTATACCTGGTGTCTATGCCAGGGGAAGTAAAAGAAAGGGGTAAATGTGTAACCAGTCGTGGACTCAAAGATTGGTAGTCTTTATCTCTAACCCACCGATTCCCGGCAGGTGAGAGGCAGAACTTAAACGTCAACGCTCTTAACCTTGCTTAGCCTAGCCTAGGGTAGACTTTGCCTAAGCCTAGGGCTAGGAGCCCATTCCTTGACAGGTACAAGAAGCCCTACTTATAGTAAGTTATACTTAAGTTATAGTAGCAGACTAGCTACAAAGTAAAATATAAATTGATCTCACTATAGCCTAGTATAGGTATAATAACATGAAGTAAGTCAACACATATACAGTCCAACCTAGTCATTTTGGATTTAAGTTTGTTTACTGCCTAGTGAACTATCGAAAATGAATAACAACATCACAGAACCACAGCAATTTAAGCAAGCACTCACACACTTAGCCCCAAACAAACATGACTAAATAGCATTCATACCCAACCCTGACCGTTTGACTCCATAGGAGTGTTGGCCAGTAACAATACAAGACAAGACAACAGTCAATGAATATGTTCCTTGAATATCACACGGAAGACGATATACAAACCTATTGCCATTAACACAACATCAATGATAACTTTCCATCCGCATTCAATCAATTGGGCTTCGTGAACTGCAGACATTGTATCGATAAATAAATAAACTCGTACAGATATTTTATTTAGAAAGATGAGGTGATCAAATCACTAGGCGATCATATCCGTATTGTGGGGTTAGAGGTCAAGGTTCACGTAAAAGGTGCATAGCAAAATAGCCTCATGCGTGAAAGATATCGAGGCTACGTGGGTTTGCCGCGAAATTCGGTGATCGTCAGTCGGAGTAATGTATTCGTTTATTCCCTGAATAACGTGCAAGTAAGCCACGACTATTGTGACACTTTTGGCGGATAATTACTTTAGGCGGTGATTGTAATAAATTAGAAAACTTGTCAAGGTAATGTATCACAGGATTACATTAATCGTACGAGCGAAAATACAGGCAAATCCAAAGGGATCATCGACGTTGTCGAGAGGTTTAACTCTGTAAGTTTGTTTATCTTTATCGCCACAGTCTAGACTAGTTATGGATTAGTTACGTACTGCCGTCCAAATGCGGTGCATTTATGGCGATTCTTAGTCACCATGTGCTGATTATGATATGGATTCATTCAGGAAGTTGGTTATACGGAACTGGTAATCGGCAATATTACTGCAGTACTACAGTTTCAGTTTCTTAATCGGCAAAAAGCAACAGGGTGCTGACGACGCAAAATAGCAGGGTTGGGTTCCTGACAATCAGAAAGGTATTTCTGACAGAACAATGTCAGAAACTGTCAGTATTGACTAATCTCTCTTAACTTGTGGATTTATGTGTAGTTAGGCAAAGTCAATCACCATACAATTTTTTTCTATCTGGCTGTAGGCAAAATTGTCCGCCCCACTCTTCGTCTCTGGGGCGAAAGTTGACACCGGGTTTTACTAACTCGCCACTTTGGGCTTTCCATAGCCAAAAGGCCCAAATGGCTACGGAATTAATAACTTAAGTTTTAAAATCGATACACACTATCCGTTTCACATATGTATTCCGTGACATACAACCGACACTTAGGCGTCAAGAAACTGAAGAAATGTGCTCCAAATAATTATTTATGAGTACATTTATCGGTCACACAGAAAAGATTTCATAAATAGCCGCCATACTGTGCACGTGATGTTGCCTTTGGGTCACATGGTCTAACGCGATTTTGTGTAGAATGAGGCCAGAATGGGCCAGCAGCACAGACATAAATAAAACACCCGTTAGTAAGTTAGTAGTTTATAGCAGACAGCAATTCTTAGCGTGACCTTATATAGATCTATGGAAATCCTGTTTGCTATTCTCGCTCACAACAACATCCGGTTATATACAAACTTTGACAAGCACATGCGTTCTGACAAAAAGGTAATAATTTCACACTTTTACATGGTTATTGTCAGGTAACTAGTGATATAAATATACATATAAGAATGCATACAGACACGAAAGACGTGTTTATTGCTCTGTTTATGGCGTTTTTGTAAGGTTTCACGTTTCATGAAAATACTTAAGCTTTTGATGAACGAGATCTTCACCCCTACTACAGCAACAGCCAGATAGAAAAAAATTGTAGGGCGATTGACTTTGCCTAATCTGGCTGTTGCTGTTGTATAGGCAAATATCTCGCTCATGATAATCGTACGCATTTTCATGAAACGTGAAACCTTACAAAAACGCGATAAACAGAGCAATAAACACGTATTTCATGTCTGTATCCATTCTTATATGTATATCACTAAAGTTACATGACAATAACCATGTAAAAGTGTGAAATTATTACCTTTTTGTCAGAACCCATGTGCTTGTCAAAATTTTTATATAACTGGATGTTGTTGTGAGTGAGATATAAGGCCATGCCATCTGCTGGCCATAGAGTTACATCATTAATCATCCCCCTATAAACTACTAACTTACTAATGGGTGTTTTATTTATGTCTGTGATGCTGGCCCACTGTTGCCTCATTCTACACGAAATCGTGTTTGACCATGTGACCCAAAGGCGACATCACATGCACAGAATGGCAGCTAATTGTGAAAGTACTCATAAGTAATTTATTTGGAGCACATTTCATCAGTTTCTTGAAGCCCAAGTGTTTGTTGTATGTCACAGAATACACATGTGAAACGGTTAGTGTGTATCAGGTTTAAAACTGAAGCTATTAGTTCCGTAGCCACTTGGCCACGGAAAGCCTAAATGTGTAGTATGCTATTGACTATTGCTCATGACATTATATGGCCTAGTAAAAAGATAAATTATAGGCTGTGGCTATACATATAGTAGTCATGCATCAGTTAGACTTCCTGGTGTGTTACACACGAATGTAGGCCGTAGTCAATTTGGATATAGGACGTTTTAAAAAATTTATACGATCTGACGTAAGTGCATTTGTACAGGGACATTACCAGGTTTGCTGGTGGAAGCTGCTGAGAGTGAAATGGTGGATTTTTAGATGATTTTAATAGGCGGAAGGATATTTGTGAATTTTTGGACTGGACACGTGTGCGTCATAATTCATGCCAATACTGGTAAACATTGAGGGGTATCGCACATACAGGCATATTACAAGAGTTAGAAATGTCTAATTTTGACAAAACTCGACCAGCATATCAGTGGGATGATTTTAGAATTTTTGATGGTCACATTTTCTTATAATTATGCAAAACGTTAACATGGCTACCAGTGGGAAATGTAACTGTAGGCTGAATCCTATATGTCCAGACCCGGACGCACTACAAAGCAGCACTTCCTGTGCGCATGTGCAACAATCACCTGGTGGCAGCCGCTAAAGTTCAGTCACTGCTGGGCACCTATCGGACAACAGCTATAGCTCCTGCACTGACTGTCAGTGAAATAGAGCAGCAGGTAAAGTTCCGTCACTACCGGACAATGCATGAATTGGCTATAGCTCCGACAATGACTGTCAGTGAAATAGAGCAGAAGGTAAAGTTTCGTCATTATCGGACAACTTATGAATTGGTCATAGCTCGGCACTGACTGCCGGACAAATCGTAGGACATAGGCTAGCTGCTGGTCCAGCTCTTTGAAACGTGCAAATTGGTTTGTCAAGAATATATCATATATATATATGCAGTCCTCAAAATATGCGTTGCTTGTTCACCATTTTGGTACGTTTGTTGTCCATTTTTAGCTTGACGCATGAAGGTGGACACATGCATTAGTGAGCTTTAAAACATGTTATATAAATTTAAAAAACACCCCTCCTTTAACAATGACTACTGGTCCAGTACTAGAACCACAAATTACGAACCCCTTTTACCCCTAATATTTGATTTTGAAGAAGATCTGATCATGGAGGAACCATCTGGATCCTGCCATCAAAATCGTCATAGGTATCATAAGGTAAAGTACTTCTTTCCTCCACAGACCAGATATAGTGCATGGAATAGTATTTCAACAGCGGATTTGAGCCTTCAACTCTTCTGTGCCCTGCTGCATGCATTGTCCAGTGTTTGCATGTCTCGTAATGTTAGCTGCATGTGGTTGTCCCTTTTGTATATACGGATAAAAAGTTCCAAGTCAGAATAACAGCTAAACAGAGTCCCCGACTGCAATGTTAATTGATATAGTGAATGCAACGAACGGATTGTCGCTTACACAAAAAGGAAGATTGCTGTCTGCATGTGCACTGATATTTGCTGGTTTAAGGACATGATTTAGTTGGATATGATTTAGGTAGATATATCATATAATGCTGATGTGGACTGGAATCACAGTAACCAGATGGTATGTTCTGCGTTCACGGCGAATGAATATAGCTGGTTCGAAGCTCGGTGCACATGCGGTCGTAACTATGGAAACGTCGTCAATGTTTCTAAGAAGTCAGGGATTTCCAAAAGGACTGTTTTTTAAATGATGGATTGGCGAAATATGACATTAGTGTCAAGTGATTATTTCTGGTGTCGACGGTCGGCTCGGTATTTCCTAACATGATATGAAGACAAAAAATCAACTGACACCCGACTCGAGTGCTGAATAAATGTCTCTATACGCGTATATATTTGATGAAAAATACCACCCTATACGTACCTTATTTGGCACTATACTATTATTAAATTTTAACATTTGTGCCAGCCTATATTCTCCGATAATCGTGGCAAATAATGCAGGGTATAATTTTAAGGAGACCAATCGTTCTCACTCCCTATTGCTAGTGCTAACCAATAATCCACGGAGCGGTTTACCGCTCACGATAACTGGAGCTGCATGACGGCTAAGTTATTATCCTTTCGAACGACATACGTGAATTTAGCGGGATTCCGTGCTTCTGAGGACCCTAGATTTTGACCCCAAAGTGTTACACCGTTAAATTTCCATGGTAAGATGAATCGGTCAGAATCCTTGGTTCTCTGGAGCTCGACATGGTATATTATTAGTTAAAATGCCATTATCACTGCGTAAACCGACTATAAATGGCCGTCGTACGCAGGTTTGCGTATTCAATTCAATAAAACTTTAATGTCCGTTTAAAAACAGAAAATTCCCCGGTTTTCCGCAGATATAAAATGTGGTTACTATATCTGAGATGATGCGAATACGCACAAAGTTTATGCATATTCGGCAGAAAAAACTAGATACCCCGCGATCCGCATAGTTTTGTAGGGACACCTTGGCGTCACGTCGAGTAAAACAATTGCTTCAGCGCTAAAAAAGACAAATGTACTAGTGACTTTTTTGCACTGTACTATTATTTGTTTTGAACAATTTGCTCCCCTATACTGTTACTCAGCACTATACTATTATTAAATTTGACCAATTTGCCACCCTATACTTTTATTTGGCCTATACGTTTATTTAGCTCTCGAGAGTAGCCGCCCCAGCAACCTTAAATGTGGTGCACATTGGGCTATTAAAATGTCACATAAATTTGCACTAATTTCACATGTATCAATATATCTCAATGTGAAGGTTTAGTACCTGGTGGCTGGCCAAGTAGAAATCAGTGGACCAGTGAAGTGGGCAATGGTGGTCTAATGGTTAGAGCACCCGTCTGTCGATTGAAAGGACAGTGGTTCGATTCCATCTCTTCTATGATGTTGGACCAGACCAGACATAATTACAACAAGTGGAGCTTTTAACTGGCCAAGCCAGGCTTGTAACTATATTTGTGTTGCTGAATCTGAACTCCAAGAGCTCCACAAAGAAATCCTCACCTTCCCAATTCTCACTGACACCTGTCCACATTTCCAGGGTTTGAAATTAACTTAAACTTTTTTATTTATACACTAAAATCCAAAGTCAAACTCTGTTCACTAGTGTTTACAAAACTAAAATGCTAAAATATAAATAATAATAATTATACATTAAGTATTTCTAAAACTTGGCTAAACAAAACTGAACTAGACAAACTTACATTCCTGGGGTAATAGTAATATGTAATAGTAATAGTAACGATTGCAATTTTTCAAGTAATAGCAATAGATGGAACAGAATGCAATATAATGGTAATAGAAAGCAAAGTAATAGTAACTGAGCTATTACTTTGCTATTACAATCGAACATTTCAATCACACCAAAATTCAATTTCATTGAAAACAATCAGACAAAAAAATTCTGTAATTTGACATAATGGGACTTGGACAAGCATCATGTTCAGTTGTTCACATGCAGTTTTATTTATTTATTTTCTAACAGTGGTGATAAAATGGTTTAGTATATGAATCATAACAGTCAACGAGCTGATGTTTTGCGCAATATAATAGACCAAGGCCTGCAAACTTAACCAAATATAGAAGTGTAAAATATAAAGTTCCATTTGTTGTTAAATAAATAAATAGTTAATAAAATTAATGAATAAATAACTAGACAATAAAATATTAGTTGTCAGTTATAAATAATTAAATATGTAGTAATAGAATATGTGACATATAAAGATTACATATTAAAGGCAAGCTTAAAATAGTGTGTTTTAAGATAAACTTAGAAAGTGTTGATATCTTCAAAAAGGCATACGACAGTAGCAATCACGAACAGCATGGTACAGTTAAGATGCCAAAATAATAATTTGGTAAAAATTGGGGGGTTTAACACCACTATATGAGGGAACAGGTAGCCATTTTGCACTATGACATTCATTGGTGATATTTGCTATGTGGCCTCATACAGTGGTAAAATAGTCTAACAGATTTGGAAAGAATAGTTGTATATTGGTTGTGTCACAGCCACTGGAAGCATTGCGTAGATCAGTATTTTCAAATCTGGCCACAACAGGTATCTGGTCATGTGATACCCCTTTATGGTGGCGTATCCAGATCAAGCCGTATTTTATCAACTAGAAGCTTGAAAGCAGTTGCATAAACTATAAAATTTGACAAGTCTGACACATTGGAATCTACCCGAAATCCTGTTAAATGTGACAAAGTATTAATTTTCTGACAAAATTATGCAATGTTTGGTTAAAAATCAAGCAATTATATAAATGTTAATTTGAAAATAAACTCATTGGTATATTGAAAGAGACAGTAAGCAGGCTTCATTGGTTCGTAATGCTCTGGAAATCTAGTGTACATGATCTATGATTTATCAAGTGTCAAAGTCGACCTATAATAAAATTATGTAACTGGTTTTCAGCTAATATTACGGGCAAAGCATTGTTTAGACTTGGCTGTCAAACAAATAATAATGATGTGACAAGCAGGAGAGTTCCATGATTTGTCTACATATACATTGTGCTGCAACTTGGTATAAAATTGGGCACTTTCTCAAAAAAAAACCTCTATTTGGGGTAAGACCACCGTTGACCTTCCTGTTTATGTTTTACATGAATGTAGGGCATACTAAATTGTGATATGTAAAATTAAACAATTCATATGATATGACATAAGTGCAGTTGAACAGGCATATTCACAGGTTTGTTTGTAGAAGTTAGTGGCTGTGAAATATGCATTTTTTGAGAGTTTAACGGGCGGGGGATTTATGGGAATTTTTCTGCTATGGGTCATGTGGGTGCATGAATACATGGCTATTTTTGTATAAAAAACATCCTATCCTTGAGCCAATAATTAACTGTCCTTCAAGCAGCAGCCGAGCAGCATGGGTCTACTAATCTGTGTTACATGACAGTGGAATTGCGTTTTTTTTCATTCCAATGAATATATGAAACTTCTACTGGAATCCGACTGGAATTGTGTGAGGTTAATTTAATTGGAAATTTACGAGTTAATTGTAATTTAATTAATTATGCACCCATCAGTTAATTTGAAATAAGTGATTAAGTAAAATGTATAATCAAAAGAAAATAATTCTGGTGGAAAATGTAATAGTAATAGCTTGAAATGTAATAGTAATATATTACATTGCCTTCTGGATGTAATAGTAATAGAAGGGAAACTAAGTAATAGTAATATATTATGTTGCAATGTAATAAACTCCAAGCCTGCAAACTTAACCACATGTAGAAGTGTAAACCATAAAGTACCATTGGTAGTTAAATAAATAAATAGTTAATGAAATGAATTTAGAAATAACTAGACAATAAAATATTAATTGTCAATTACAAATATTTAAATATATTGTGGTAATAGAATATATGACATATAAAGATTACGCATTAATGGCGAGCTTAAAATAGTGTGTTTTAAGACGAGCTTTGAAAGTGTTCATGTCCACGATCAGCCGCAGCTCTTCGGGTAGCACGTTCCATGGGGTTGGCCCAGCATGCGAGAAAGAACGGCGGCTGTACCGTTCAGGTTGTGGTGGGGAACAGTTAGTAGCATGAGCAGCAAGCAGGCCTGGGGTAATAGTAATATGTAGTAGTCATAGTAATGATTACAATTGTTCAAGTAATAGTAATAGATGGAACAAAACACAATGTAATATATTAAGAGTAATAGAAAGTAATAGTAATTGCGCTATTATTTTGTTATTACAATTGAACATTTCAATCACACAAAAATTCAACTTCTGTATTTTGAGATATTAGGACTTGGACAAGCATCATGTTCAGTCTTTCACATGCAGTTTTATTTATTTATTTATTTGTTTTCCAACAGTGGTGATAAAATGGTTTAGTATGAAATCATGACAGTCAGTGAACTTTAGCACTATTAGCAGGAGACATTGTGACAGTGTGATTGCTGCATGGCTAATTGGCCATTACAAGTCAGGTCCACCAGCCATCTCTCCTTTCCACACAAGCCTAGTCATTCATTCAATGAAGCAGGATTTATAAGGGTTCCAACCTTCCAGCACTGTCTTTAACATCTGAATCAAGCAATCAATCATTGCCATCTCCCAATCCTAGCAGCCAGCCTGCCATGCTGGGTAATGTTTGAACAAAATCCAGGGGCTTATAGTTATACCAACGTTTCTGAGTTTTTCTAAGTTAATTGGGGGGGGTCGGTCACAGGGGGTGACCTAGTGGCGGAGTGACCCCCACCGATATCATGTGAATTGTATTGAAGACAGTAGTGGTACAGATAGTACTGGTAGTCGGTAGCTGATAGGCATGAGATACTAATTATGTATAAACACTTCTGGGGGCCGGCATGCTTGCTGAGATTATTTGATGTATCTTATTTTGATGATGTATGCTTGCCTGATTTCATGCTACTTAATTAATAAATCTAAATGTCATTCTTTGGCCTATTTCAATCTACACTGGACTTGTGTTGTTATTTTGCATAAATGAAACTTCTACGTACGACTGGAATTGTGTGAGGTTAATTTAATTAGGAAATGTTTGAGTTAATTGTAATTTAATTAATTATACACCCATCAGTTAATTGGAATCTATGTAAGTGATTAAGTATGTTAAATGTTTAATCGAAAGAAAAGAGTTCCTATGGAAAATATAGTAGTAATAGCTTGAAATGTAATAGTAATATATTACAATGCCTTTAGCATGTAATAGTAATAGAAAGAAAAGTAAGTAATTACATTGCAATGTAATAGACCCCAGACCTGGCAGCGAGGCAGGCGTCCAGTCATAAAAGGTGCAGAATACAAGAACAAGTATCTTGTACTCAACGCATATATCTTGTACTCAACGCACCACTTCACCGGCAACCAGTGGAGTTGTTTCAGTGCTGCCGTCATGCTATGCTGATCACCCTGCCTAATTAAGCGGCCGCCAATTCAAAATGCTTCCCGCTGATTCAGTTATCAACCCCACCCTGCAGTATTTTGGGAAACACCAAAGCAAAGGTGGCGGATGAAGTTGCGACAATCGTAGAGTTCGTAAATTTTTTAAAGATATCAGGGATGGGTTCAAGTACTTGAGTACTTAAGTACAGCAAGATGTATTGGACTTACTACTCCCCCAAGTACTTTTTATGTTTTTGTCAAATATTTGGCTCTTTCTCAAGAATTGGAAAGAAATGGCTACAATGAAAATGACAATGTGTTTACTGTTATTGTTTTCTTTCTCACAAAGCGTCATGACATGAAACAAATGGTGCAAAAAAATAGCTGCAATGAAAATGACCATATGTTTATTGTTATTTTGCACAAAGTATCATGACATGAAACATAAATGTTGGTGCAATGTTTACAATAACAAGCGGTAATAATACATAGTTAATCAACTGTAATGATGACCATAGTAATTGGTCACACTGTCCATGTTATGTCTGTCAGTGATTAGCGAAGGGCAATGCTGGATGTTGATTGGTTTATATGCATAAAAGGGAGCAGCAGTATAAGCACTTACATGAATATCAGCTGATATTTAGCAACTGAACCCTTCAATCAACCATACATACATTATCAACGACTTAGGATTATTTGAAGTTATGAGTCAATTACATGGAATAAACTAACTGATATCTTGATCAGGTATAGTGGTTTCAGATGATCGGAAGCCACCAATTCACTTGTATTGTGGTAGGCATAATTAACTTAAGCTTAGGATAATCACTGACAAATAGTCAATTGCAATCTGTTCAGATATGTTGATGATTAATACCCGGCACGGCAGACACGCAAACATATGCATAATACTGCTGCTTTTGTGTTTTCATCACTTTGACCTTCACCATTATGAACCATAAATGTAGTGTTCGATTTTATTTGACTAAAATTGTCAAAGTATTTTGTACTTGTACTTGAATTTCTCATAAAGTACTTGTACTTGCCTGTATTTTTTAGATGAGGACTTGGACTTGGCAAAATTGAAAGTACTTGTACTTGAGTGCATTGCCGATGTACTTGACCCATCCTGAAAGATATTATGGCAATTTACTTGATACTAAGGAGTCAGATAATCCGATTGATAATATAATGTGCCAAGACATTCTGATTAATGTGACATCTGGCTGTGAAAGTGAACTTTGAAGGCTTCAAGTTGGAGTGAATTGAGAACGGCATAGATTTTTGTTCAGGGCAGCGGCAGTGCATGCGAAACGTCAGCATCCAACATAATTCTTTCAACAATTGTAACTGTTTCGCAAATAAAATTCACATTGAAATGTTTATTAAATTCATTTATTTTATTGGTCTGCTAATTATAAGAAATGAACAACAATATTTGGTGTGGTTTATATATATTAAATGATTATTTATTCTAATTTAAAGCAGTGTCTGTTTTAGTTTTACACATGAAAACTGTTTTTATGTATTCAAACTCACCTTGCCTGGTTCAAAATAGAAAAAAAATCTGTGCCAGTTATTTTTTTGGCACATAATAAAAGTTGCATTTGTATATGAATGGTGACAGGATAAAAATACATTATATTTTGATTTTAAATTACAGTCTACACATTAAATAAAATGACATGACAGGTGTGTTTAAGATTATTGTAAATTTCTTTCACCAATGCTTTGTTGTCTTTCATAATTGATAGGAAATTAAGAAATATTTGTCTTTTTCAAGAAAATTTTACTTACAGCGCTAAATAATCTGGTTCCTGAATCAATACCTATAAGTGCTGCACACACCACCACAGGAAATGCGCACCGTAAACTATGATGATAACAAGTTGATAACATGGATCCAGCTGTTTGTGATAATGTCGTTTCGAAGCCCTTGTCGTGTACCAGTATTACATCATTTCATCCTGTGCTTGCGTCCCAGGGAGAGAGGATGCTGACGTTGAGAGAATACAAGAGCAAGCAAGGCGATGAAGGCCTGTCGCATACACAGCCTCCAAAGTACATCTTCCTTGAAGGTCGCACCACCATTGGGCGAGGCTATGACAATAACATCCAGTTACTGCTACCATGGCTTAGTAGGCAACACGTCAGGGTTTGTACACTTTAGCTGACACTTTCCAGGCTAACACTAAAATAATTATTATGTATTTGCTTTAGAATTACAAACGGTGTGATGTAGATGGTAAAAACTTGTGAACTGTCATCAAAGACTTACTTGGTCTTCTTTTGCCTTCTTCCATGTGACATTATTTAATTAACTTGTCATTTGTGGAGAAAAAAATTGCCTATGACATTTCACCAAGACATTTAAGATTTACTCATTTCAATATTCCAGGCAGGAGAAAAGCAGCTGATTTGTAACATTGAAGTGACCTGTGTTGATATTTGTCTTTGATAACGTGGATATTGGTGGACCCCATGGTGGATGATATTTGTCTTTGATAAATAATTAATGTGTAGTTTTTTGCGTTATCTGACATTAAAATGAGCTGCATAGATATTTGTTGTTGATAAATATTCAGTGTATCAATTTTGGCAGATATCAGTGGTGGATGATGAACATTTCTTGGAAGCCATTGGAAAGACGGGTGTATTTGTGAACCAACGCCGAGTAATGTGCGTAATGTTAAAAGAGTGTGATGTCATTACCATTACGACGAAAGCCTTGGCTTTGTGCAAACAATTGCCGAAGCATGCCGGGCCTCTTCTCTCCTACAACTACAGCCATGTGAGACACAACGTTCAAGACTTGGAGAATGCCTACAGCAGCACTATCAGTCCGTCAGACTTGATAACAGTATCAGATGAGGTGAATGGGAGAGTGCTGAATGAGACGTACCACGTGGAAGACTTCAACTGCACACCCCAGGTAGTACTAGCAGAAATAATTCACACTTGCAGGGCTGCCAACCATTACGATTTCTGCAGAATCATTACGATTTTCTGTTTTTCATTACGCCATTACGCCCATACTCTGAAATATTACAATAAATCAGTTTTCAGCAGAAACATTCTGGCTACAACTAAAAGTGCCACATATCAAAACCTTCAACACAAATAAACATTCACAAGTGACTTTAATGAGACAGAACTTAAATATAATGTGTTATTTTGAATCTAATCTGGAAATGTTGATTGTGTTACAATATTACTATTATATACCTGAAATTAAATTTATTTGGAAAGAATAATCTGGAATCGTTGATGATGTACATATAATATACTTGAAATAAAAGTGTTTTTTTTTTACAGTTTTGGAACACAATCTGTATGTTTGGGTATTATTAAACATGAAAAACTATTGAAATATATATGGGCCATAGGCTGCGATTCGCGCGAAAATCATTACTCTTTCCCATTTTCAAATGTTGGCAGCTATGCACTTGTGGTCAATTACATTATATCAATTCCAATTACACACCATTTATGTATTCCAATTCCTTTAAAAAAAATACCAATTCCAATTATCAATTCCATATGTTGAAATAATGGTTCGTGAACAGAGCAACTATAGACATACTCAACAGCAATAACAGCCTCTACTTTAGAGCAGCTTTATTTAATTTCTGCATATTGTGGTATAAAATGGCAAACAAATATGACATATGCAACTTACTATATTTTATTTATGTTTAATGAATCATTTGAGATAACAAAGATACATGGTGTAATTTGAAAAGTAATTAAAAATACCAATTATATTTTTACCAATTCCAGTTACTTTAAAAAACAAAACACCAATTCCAGAATTAGAATTGGCATTTCAATTACAATGTTATTGATCCCAATTTTGAACAATGCACACATTGTATTCGTAATTTAGTGGGGCGCAGTGGCTCTGTGGTTAGAGCGCTGGACTCGATCGAGAGCACCAGGGTTCAAGTCTACCCTACTGCTGTTTCGAAGCTTGGGGAACTTCGTTTATCCTACTTTGTCTGTCTTTTGAAATAGACGCTAAAAGCAGTTTGTTCCTTCTACCTGGTGTCTGTGCCAGGGGAAGTAAAAGATCCTTCACAGGGTAAATGTGTCACCTGCTGTGGACTCTCTCACGTACATGAGTCATGGCAGAAGGATCCATTATGTGGCTCAGTGTATTCTGCCAACTCCCTCGCATGAGGACATGTCTGGACTAGTCATCCTACTGCTAAGAATTTCTTCCCCTTCTGTCCCATCACTGGTGTTTTTCACCCAACCCAACATGGGCTGAGCCAGCAACCATTTTCCTTTTTTACATTTTCAGAAACCACCACAGCCAGTTGGCCTCAATGTTCAATCAGTAAATACTATTTGCGAGTGTTGGTTTAAATAATGCGTTATATTGAATCGGAGCCAAGTTGCTGCAGATTTGATAAGTAACTGTTTTCACAACCAGTTCTTTCCAATGATGTACTGATGAAAATTAGCTGATAACATTTTATAATCATAACATGCAATGTGAATTTAGATGAATTTTTATTCAGCAGTCATGAATAAAAATCAAATGCGTATGATGGCCAAGTTGGTGGAAACCAAGTAATTTTTGAGTAATACAACAAAGATGGGTTGTCCTATTGTTTCAGAATTCAGAACACGAGGACACCTCGTCACAAGTAACTGTCAGCAAGAGTAAACCATGTGTTGAGGCTAGAACAAGCAAACCAGACACTGCTGTAGGGCTGTCAAAAACTACTGCTGTTCCATCCTGTGCTGCAACAAGCTTTTCTGGTGTTACTATGGACCAAGCTGCTCCTCATGCTCTATCAAGTGTTGAGACAGGGACACCCACAGCACAGTCAGAGGTTGATTTTGAACTTCCCGATTTAGATAGAGGCCAGTTTTGTGGCAATTATAAGCTGAATGCTGATGCCGGCATGCCAGACCCAAAGTGTCGTGTCAATGATCAGCTTAGTGCTGATGCTGCTATGCCAAGCCCGAAGTCTTGTGTCAATGGCTCGAAGTGTCGTGTTAATGGTCAGCTTAGTGCTAAGGCCATTCCAGGCCCGAGTGGGATCACCACGAAAGTGAACAAGAAGTGCCCTTCCAGTGGTGGCACTCGATGTGCCAGTAAGGTTGAGAAACCAATGACAAGACAGAGGGGGAAGGCCAAACGCAGGTACGTCAGTAGCGAGGAGGACAATACAGATGGTAAAGACTCGGAGGTAGATTATGTGCCACCAAAGATGGCAAAAAAGAGAAATTCAACAAGCAAGGCTGACCTTGGCAGCAAGTCAAAAGACCACAATGTCCGCAAAAGCAAATCAGACATCGCTAAAGAACGGGCAGAGACAAAGCTTGTTGACCAGTGGAAAAGTATGTTTGTTTGAGCAGTTTAATAAATTATGTAAAACTGTGCCATGTTTTTAAGTTGATAATTAGATAATGCATCTCTGAGGAAAAGACAAGACATTTGGATTAATATGATTCTAATTAATTGCATGCTATAACAAATTGTTTTAAGTGGTACAATATAACCGTGCCCTAATTGACAGTTTGTGTTTAAAAATGGTCAATTGTATAATTTTTTTTTCAAATCCGCAATTTTCTACCGGATTATCAACTTACATAAAATTTAGCAGTACCCATCACAAATGTCGCATTTTTTAATTTGCATTTAACATATCCCAGTCTCCCAATTAGAATCTTGTGGGCTTTTCAAATGTTCTGATTTAGGTTTTACAGTTGTCAAATCTAATCAGATTAACTATTGTTACAGATGTGCATTTGTTTAGACACTTAAAATAATGGGTGCATGTGTTTAGTGTATATTATAGTTTGCTGTCACTGTTCCTAGTCAACCTGCACCCACACTTTATTCTATGTAAGATGACCAGGACTTTTTTGTATCGCAAAAGCAAATTTCTCTTAGAAAACCTGGTTTTGTTACCTAAACACTGAGTTTTTCCAAGTCGTTAATTAAGACATACTTGGTTTGTAGCCCAAACAGCCGTACCCAGTCCAGGAGCAACCATATGTGGAACGTAATGACAAAAAGAGAATATAGTCCAATCTAGTAGCACTTGACATTATTTTCAAATACCATAGGGCCTCTTCTCAGTGTTCCGAAGCCACGGATGGTCACTGCTATGTCTGGACTCTACCGCAAACATTTATTCTCATTCAAAGACAGAGACACGTTTAAGGTAAGCTTTGTATGTATGACCACAACAAATGGAGTGTGTTAAAAAATGCCCCGAGGAGGACCTTTAGTTGTCTTCTAAGACCACCACTGTGTCAGACTCCTAATTCTTGATCTGGCCCCATTTTCCATTTTTTGTCACACAAGGTCTGTTCATTCCAATAGTTTTATGCTGGTTTTGAATTTGTTTAGTAATTTTATTCATCTTTTTGTTCTTATTTCACACATTCTTAACAGATGCATAAGTGCATTGTAGCTACTATTTACTTCAGATTGACTTGTATGTCATAGAATGCCACTAGAGTTTACATTTATTCTGAAAGCTCAGTATAAGTTGCATTAAATTTAAAACATAAATGTGAATACGTTTTCAGAACAGTCAGTTTTAATGTTCCTAAGATACATGGTATAAAAACTAAAGAGTTGTTTAGAGAGCAAAATTAGTGGAAATGTGGATGGGTCACCTGTATCCCATAGTTATTCTAGGAATATTCTCACCTTACAGATTGAGTATAACTCGCCAGTGCCAGCGGACCAGTGGGACATGACAGAACTTGATGTGAATGTCACAGTGAACATGGCCTTGCTGGAATACAAGATCCACTGTAATATGCTCGACCCAGAAGATCTACAGTGCCTCTTCAGGGTCATGCATAAGCAAACCCCCAAAACAGACATGGTGAGTTGGCAACTCAAAGGACTCCAAAATATTTACATGACATTTATAGTACATTTGTTCTACAGTCTGGACTATTATCACTGTAATGATAATAAAATGACATACTGATGATCAATATTAATCCTGGTAATCATAGCATAGTAACATCCTGAGTTACTTATGTCATATGTTGGTTACCAGAGGGATTTTGACAAGCCGCATTCACCGAGTGATGATGTCGTGCCAGCGGTACAGCCCCCTGGCATTGCCCTCACTCTGAAGCGGTACCAGTTGAAGACGACTGCATGGATGAGGCAGGTAGAGGAACACGTTGATGCAGTGTGGCTCGTCTCCCGGCTCATCAAATGGGAAGGCGTAAGTCACTATTTCTCAAAGTTGTTTACAACATAACAGTTACCCAATGGGGTCTGCATCACTCATGGTGCATCTGAAGAAGTCTCTCATGCAATTTTATCCCCAGCATCAACTTTCTCCTGATCACGTCTACTGCGTGTTTGTTAGTCTGAATGTGAAGCAATGTTTTCCTCAGCATTGGCTGTGTCCTGAACACGTTTAGTACAGACCCCTGTTTTGATAAAGGCATTGGTGAGGGCGTCTAACCAGTTCCAGTAAAGTTGGTTTTAAATGAGGTGACTTTGCTGCAATGAAGCGATTCCTGCAGTTACATGGGACGAACGCACAGCTACATGGGACGAACGCACAGCTACATGGGACGACAGCTACATGGTCGCATGTGACGGCATCACCTCATATATATAGTCATAAGTGGCTACAGCTACAGCAACTTAGTTGCGTGATGGTAATTCAAATAATTATTTCACAATTCTTTGTTATTTTACGGTGGATATGGCACTAACGACAGCTGCCCTTGGTTGTAGGTAAAGTGTGACATGTTGTTTGACCCCAGTAAAGAGCGTGTCTACTTCCCCCCAGTCCCGCCAGCAGACGCTACTTCCCTGAAGGTGCGTGCCAAGGGAGGCATCCTGGCAGGTCGGTTGCTTATTTTTATTGAAATTCTTATAATTCCTATATTTTCAAAAAATTCCTGTTCCTATATTTTCAGAATAATTGTGGATTTTTGGAGGTTTCTTGCCATTCATTACAACTAATTTTTTTTTGCAGTAGAAATCTCCATGTCAGTGACCATCTGTAGGTGGGGATCTGACTGTGGTGTGGCATGGGTCATAACATACCATAATCAGATTGGCAAAATCTGCAAAATTTTATGTCATAATATTGAAGGTCAGCATTTGCTAAATAACGATAAATATTCATATTCTTAGTTAAAATATTCCTGTATTCCTCCTAGGTTTTTACTTCTGAATTTCTATATTTCAAATAAATTTTAGGCCAAAAGTGGCTGGGTACACTGAACATGACTCAACTTCAACGTTAGTGTCAAGGCTTGGTCCAATTACACATATTCAATTAATTTTTGTCAATAGACTTTGTTGTTTGAAATCGTGAATCAGCTGAACGTTTACTAGTTTTTCTGCCTCTTTTCGCATATGTATGAATGTTACCATGACAATGGCTCAAACTAGAATTTGTAACAGTGGGTCAAACTAAAATCAATGACAGTTGGTCAGACTAAAATGTGGTTCCCCTCGCTGTCTGCTGGCCTGTTAATGATACAGATGTTTCTGGGTATCAGTCAGTGGTCAAATCCACCTACTAAGGTGCGAAGAGGATAAGTGTGGAATCAATGGTCAGTATAGACAGTGACCACTGGGAGAAGCAGGGAGATCAAACCTCTGATGTGATTGTTCCCTCCCTGTCTTTATAGATGAGATGGGCCTGGGAAAGACAATCACAATGTTGGCCTTGATTGTGTCCCACACACCCCTAGACTTCCCACGGATCCCAGAACCCAACGGTATGAGTCAACACTGGCACTTCTTGCTCTTTCCTTGTTCTTTTATATATCATATGTGGTCCCAAGCAGTTTCACTGTTTGCTGTATTTATATTATTTTATATCTTGTTTCACCATATATTTTGTGTTATGTGCAAATAGTATGCCCTTGGTAACTTTGTCAATATATAATTCACTCTATGTTTTAATAATAATGCTTTATTTTGTAATGTTATACCCACCACATTTCGTGAAAAGTACATACATTTGGTATTTACAGATAATTGAAATGTAAGAAGTAAGAGGTAGCGATGAATATCGACCTTCCATTCAGTGTGCACATTAAAATTTTACAGATAACAGTCATGTTAATAAAAAAGAGGTTTATTAAAATACATTTTGATGATAAGATGTTAGAATAGAATAGAGTTTATACTGTAGAATATGATTTTATGGAAAAAAATTATCAGACAGTGAGTAATGTAAATTTCAGTGTCTCCTCAGATATGTTGTGGACACCTGCTGTGTTGATCTGTTGTGAACATCTGCTGTGTGTATCTGTTGTGAACATCTGCTGTGTGTATCTGTACATTAAGACTAATGTTGTTATTGACTTGCTCAGGGTTTGACTCACAAACCATGTATCGTCTGCCATGCTGGGCGACGCTTGTGGTCGCACCCAGCCACCTGACCACACAGTGGAAACATGAGAGTGAAAAACATGCCCCTGACCTGAAGGTCATCCTCATTACTACAAAACCACAGTTTGAGAAGGTGTGTATGTCTTGTACAACACAACAAGTGATGGTGAACTTGATTGATAAGAACATTGATTGATAAGACGTTTGTAAGAATTAATAAGGTTTTGGGATTCCTTTTTCAGATTATCACATCTGGTAAGCAGGTCATTTCCTTAGCAAAACCGTACCAGGCATGGTCTTGGTGATTTTGATTTAGCAGAGAGATAAATTGTTGATGTTTTTCCCTTTTATTATTGGACAACGTTTCATCTTCTAAAGAAACCTTTGTACAAGGGATCAATATTCTAAATAACTAACTCGTTATTTCATCAATTGAGTGCAAACAAATTGTTAGAAAAGTTGTTTTCAGTGAAATATTTACGAAGTAGAAGCAGATGAAAACTTGTGGAAAGTCTCCAGCGAATGAAATCGTTATGGCGTTTGCCACTTTGCATTTCAAAAAGCCTGTGAATGTTATGGCATTGCCTCAACTTTAGCATTTAGGCTAACTTAGTTAATGTACCCTAATGTTAATTCATTGCCAGAAGTTTTAATATTAAAAAAACTGTAACTTCAGCTACTTGGATTCCAACAAAAATGTGTGCACGCCTATATGAGTAAAGATGAGAAAGAGCTGTTTCCCAAAAAAACATATTTCTTTAATATTCTTGAATTTTACGTTATGCATTCTGTATGAACCTTAGATGTGAACAGTCGTACCAACCATTGTGAAAATATAAATTGTTGATATTCACAAAATAATAGAAATAGACAGCAACATCTCTCAAGCTATTATATTGTTAGATTTAATATTGCTCTTTGGGACAAGAAATCTTAAAATTCCATTTCAGATGTCCAAAGAGGGATTCTGGTGTTAAAGATGAATGTTGGCACAGTTGTACTTTAATGATGGTGTGAACATCACTTAAATGAAGACAATTTGCCCTTCTAGTTAATAAAAAAGCTGATTTTAATGAAATTGCACAACAGATTTTCTCATAATAAATTTGTGATTTTCAGTTGTCCTACTTGGACATCTTGCAAGCTGACATCGTCATCGTGTCAGTGCAGTTCCTACTAACAAACAAGGTTTACACAACAATGCCGACAGGGGCCAATGCAGAAACATCATTTATCAACCTCATGCGAAAACCAGGTAAACCATACCTACTATGACCCCTTGAGGATTTCTTTTTATGCAATGCTTTACCTGTCCACTGTATTACAATCACATCTCTACCTGTCCACTGTATTACAGTCACATCTCTACCTGTCCACTCTCGCGACATACCACTGGCCGCCTCTTACTACACTTGCAGTAGTCGCCTTCTCGCGACATACCACTGGCCACCTCTTACTACACTTGCAGTAGTCGCCTTCTCACGACATACCACTGGCCACCTCTTACTACACTTGCAGTAGTCGCCTTCTCGTGACATACCACTGGCCGCCTCTTACTACACTTGCAGTAGTCGCCTTCTCGCGACATACCACTGGCCGCCTCTTACTACACTTGCAGTAGTCGCCTTCTCGCGACATACCACTGGCCACCTCTTACTACACTTGCAGTAGTCGCCTTCTCGCGACATACCACTGGCCACCTCTTACTACACTTGCAGTAGTCGCCTTCTCATGACATACCACTGGCCACCTCTTACTACACTTGCAGTAGTCGCCTTCTCCCGACATACCACTGGCCACCTCTTACTACACTTGCAGTAGTCGCCTTCTCGCGACATACCACTGGCCACCTCTTACTACACTTGCAGTAGTTGCCTTCTCGCGACATACCACTGGCCGCCTCTTACTACACTTGCAGTAGTTGCCTTCTCGCAACATACCACTGGCCGCCTCTTACTACACTTGCAGTAGTTGCCTTCTCGCGACATACCACTGGCCGCCTCTTACTACACTTGCAGTAGTCGCCTTCTCGCGACATACAACTGGCCACCTCTTACTACACTTGCAGTAGTCACCTTCTCTTGACATACCACTGGCCGCCTCTTACTACACTTGCAGTAGTCGCCTTCTCTTGACATACCACTGGCCGCCTCTTACTACACTTGCAGTAGTCGTCTTCTCACGACGTACCACTGGCCGCCTCTTACTACACTTGCAGTAGGTGCCTTCTCACGACGTACCACTGGCCACCTCTTACTACACTTGCAGTAGTTGCCTTCTCATGATATACCACTGGCCGCCTCTTACTACACTTGCAGTAGTCGCCTTCTCATGATATACCACTGGCCACCTCTTACTACACTTGCAGTAGTCGCCTTCTCACGACATACCACTGGCCACCTCTTACTACACTTGCAGTAGTCGCCTTCTCACGACATACCACTGGCTGCCTCTTACTACACTTGCAGTAGGTGCCTTCTCACGACGTACCACTGGCCACCTCTTACTACACTTGCAGTAGTTGCCTTCTCTTGACATACCACTGGCCACCTCTTACTACACTTGCAGTAGTTGCCTTCTCGTGACATACCACTGGCCACCTCTTACTACACTTGCAGTAGTTGCCTTCTCTTGACATACCACTGGCCACCTCTTACTACACTTGCAGTAGTTGCCTTCTCGTGACATACCACTGGCCACCTCTTACTACACTTGCAGTAGTCGCCTTCTCGTGACATACCACTGGCCACCTCTTACTACACTTGCAGTACTCGCCTTCTCGCGACATACAACTGGCCACCTCTTACTACACTTGCAGTAGTCGCCTTCTCTTGACATACCACTGGCCACCTCTTACTACACTTGCAGTAGTTGCCTTCTCGTGACATACCACTGGCCACCTCTTACTACACTTGCAGTAGTTGCCTTCTCACGACATACCACTGGCTGCCTCTTACTACACTTGCAGTAGGTGCCTTCTCACGACGTACCACTGGCCACCTCTTACTACACTTGCAGTAGTCGCCTTCTCGTGACATACCACTGGCCACCTCTTACTACACTTGCAGTAGTTGCCTTCTCACGACATACTACTGGCCACCTCTTACTACACTTGCAGTAGTTGTCTTCTCACGACATACCACTGGCCACCTCTTACTACACTTGCAGTAGTTGCCTTCTCTTGACATACCACTGGCCACCTCTTACTACACTTGCAGTAGTTGCCTTCTCGTGACATACCACTCGCTGCCTCTTACTACACTTGCCGTAGTTGCCTTCTCATGACATACCACTGGCCATCTCTTACTACACTTGCAGTAGTCGCCTTCTCACGACATACCACTGGCCGCCTCTTACTACACTTGCAGTAGTTGCCTTCTCACGACATACCACTGGCCACCTCTTACTACACTTGCAGTAGTTGCCGTCTCGTGACATACTACTGGCCGCCTCTTACTACACTTGCAGTAGTTGCCTTCTCACGACATACCACTGGCCGCCTCTTACTACACTTGCAGTAGGTGCCTTCTCACGACATACCACTGGCCGCCTCTTACTACACTTGCAGTAGTTGCCTTCTCACGACATACCACTGGCCGCCTCTTACTACACTTGCAGTAGTTGCCTTCTCGTGACATACCACTGGCCACCTCTTACTACACTTGCAGTAGTTGCCTTCTCGTGACATACCACTGGCCACCTCTTACTACACTTGCAGTAGTTGCCTTCTCACGACATACCACTGGCCGCCTCTTACTACACTTGCAGTAGTTGCCTTCTCGTGACATACCACTGGCCACCTCTTACTACACTTGCAGTAGTTGCCTTCTCACGACATACCACTGGCCACCTCTTACTACACTTGCAGTAGTTGCCTTCTCAAGAGATACCACTGGCCACCTCTTACTACACTTGCAGTAGTTGCCTTCTCATGATATACCACTGGCCGCCTCTTACTACACTTGCAGTAGTTGCCTTCTCATGACATACCACTGGCCACCTCTTACTACACTTGCAGTAGTTGCCTTCTCACGACATACCACTGGCCATCTCTTACTACACTTGCAGTAGTTGCCTTCTCTTGACATACCACTGGCCACCTCTTACTACACTTGCAGTAGTTGCCTTCTCACGACATACCACTGGCCGCCTCTTACTACACTTGCAGTAGTTGCCTTCTCACGACATACCACTGGCCGCCTCTTACTACACTTGCAGTAGTTGCCTTCTCACGACATACCACTGGCCACCTCTTACTACACTTGCAGTAGTTGCCTTCTCGTGACATACCACTGGCCACCTCTTACTACACTTGCAGTAGTTGCCTTCTCACGACATACCACTGGCCACCTCTTACTACACTTGCAGTAGTTGCCTTCTCACGACATACCACTGGCCATCTCTTACTACACTTGCAGTAGTTGCCTTCTCGTGACATACCACTGGCCACCTCTTACTACACTTGCAGTAGTTGCCTTCTCACGACATACCACTGGCCATCTCTTACTACACTTGCAGTAGTTGCCTTCTCACGACATACCACTGGCCGCCTCTTACTACACTTGCAGTAGTTGCCTTCTCGTGACATACCACTCGCTGCCTCTTACTACACTTGCAGTAGTTGCCTTCTCACGACATACCACTGGCCGCCTCTTACTACACTTGCAGTAGTTGCCTTCTCGTGACATACCACTCGCTGCCTCTTACTACACTTGCAGTAGTTGCCTTCTCACGACATACCACTGGCCACCTCTTACTACACTTGCAGTAGTTGCCTTCTCGTGACATACCACTGGCCACCTCTTACTACACTTGCAGTAGTTGCCTTCTCACGACATACCACTGGCCACCTCTTACTACACTTGCAGTAGTTGCCTTCTCGTGACATACCACTGGCCACCTCTTACTACACTTGCAGTAGTTGCCTTCTCGTGACATACCACTGGCCATCTCTTACTACACTTGCAGTAGTCGCCTTCTCGTGACATACCACTGGCCACCTCTTACTACACTTGCAGTAGTCGCCTTCTCACGACATACCACTGGCCACCTCTTACTACACTTGCAGTAGTTGCCTTCTCGTGACATACCACTCGCTGCCTCTTACTACACTTGCCGTAGTTGCCTTCTCATGACATACCACTGGCCATCTCTTACTACACTTGCAGTAGTCGCCTTCTCACGACATACCACTGGCTGCCTCTTACTACACTTGCAGTAGTTGCCTTCTCACGACATACCACTGGCCACCTCTTACTACACTTGCAGTAGTTGCCTTCTCGTGACATACTACTGGCCGCCTCTTACTACACTTGCAGTAGTTGCCTTCTCACGACATACCACTGGCCATCTCTTACTACACTTGCAGTAGTCGCCTTCTCGTGACATACCACTGGCCATCTCTTACTACACTTGCAGTAGTTGCCTTCTCACGACATACCACTGGCCACCTCTTACTACACTTGCAGTAGTTGCCTTCTCACGACATACCACTGGCCGCCTCTTACTACACTTGCAGTAGTCGCCTTCTCGTGACATACCACTGGCCACCTCTTACTACACTTGCAGTAGTCGCCTTCTCGTGACATACCACTGGCCACCTCTTACTACACTTGCAGTAGTTGCCTTCTCGTGACATACCACTGGCCACCTCTTACTACACTTGCAGTAGTTGCCTTCTCGTGACATACCACTGGCCACCTCTTACTACACTTGCAGTAGTCGCCTTCTCACGACATACCACTGGCCATCTCTTACTACACTTGCAGTAGGTGCCTTCTCACGACGTACCACTGGCCACCTCTTACTACACTTGCAGTAGTTGCCTTCTCATGATATACCACTGGCCGCCTCTTACTACACTTGCAGTAGTCGCCTTCTCGTGACATACCACTGGCCACCTCTTACTACACTTGCAGTAGTTGCCTTCTCACGACATACCACTGGCCACCTCTTACTACACTTGCAGTAGTCGCCTTCTCGTGACATACCACTGGCTGCCTCTTACTACACTTGCAGTAGTGCCTTCTCACGACGTACCACTGGCCACCTCTTACTACACTTGCAGTAGTTGCCTTCTCTTGACATACCACTGGCCACCTCTTACTACACTTGCAGTAGTTGCCTTCTCGTGACATACCACTGGCCACCTCTTACTACACTTGCAGTAGTTGCCTTCTCTTGACATACCACTGGCCACCTCTTACTACACTTGCAGTAGTTGCCTTCTCGTGACATACCACTGGCCACCTCTTACTACACTTGCAGTACTCGCCTTCTCGTGACATACCACTGGCCACCTCTTACTACACTTGCAGTAGTTGCCTTCTCGCGACATACCACTGGCCACCTCTTACTACACTTGCAGTAGTTGCCTTCTCTTGACATACCACTGGCCACCTCTTACTACACTTGCAGTAGTTGCCTTCTCGTGACATACCACTGGCCACCTCTTACTACACTTGCAGTAGTTGCCTTCTCGTGACATACCACTCGCTGCCTCTTACTACACTTGCAGTAGGTGCCTTCTCACGACATACCACTGGCCACCTCTTACTACACTTGCAGTAGTTGCCTTCTCGTGACATACCACTGGCCACCTCTTACTACACTTGCAGTAGTTGCCTTCTCACGACATACCACTGGCCACCTCTTACTACACTTGCAGTAGTTGCCTTCTCACGACATACCACTGGCCACCTCTTACTACACTTGCAGTAGTTGCCTTCTCTTGACATACCACTGGCCACCTCTTACTACACTTGCAGTAGTTGCCTTCTCGTGACATACCACTCGCTGCCTCTTACTACACTTGCCGTAGTTGCCTTCTCATGACATACCACTGGCCATCTCTTACTACACTTGCAGTAGTCGCCTTCTCACGACATACCACTGGCCGCCTCTTACTACACTTGCAGTAGTTGCCTTCTCACGACATACCACTGGCCACCTCTTACTACACTTGCAGTAGTTGCCTTCTCGTGACATACCACTGGCCGCCTCTTACTACACTTGCAGTAGTTGCCTTCTCACGACATACCACTGGCCGCCTCTTACTACACTTGCAGTAGTTGCCTTCTCACGACATACCACTGGCCGCCTCTTACTACACTTGCAGTAGTTGCCTTCTCACGACATACCACTGGCCGCCTCTTACTACACTTGCAGTAGTTGCCTTCTCACGACATACCACTGGCCGCCTCTTACTACACTTGCAGTAGTTGCCTTCTCGTGACATACCACTGGCCACCTCTTACTACACTTGCAGTAGTTGCCTTCTCACGACATACCACTGGCCGCCTCTTACTACACTTGCAGTAGTTGCCTTCTCGTGACATACCACTGGCCACCTCTTACTACACTTGCAGTAGTTGCCTTCTCACGACATACTACTGGCCACCTCTTACTACACTTGCAGTAGTTGCCTTCTCGTGACATACCACTGGCCACCTCTTACTACACTTGCAGTAGTTGCCTTCTCATGATATACCACTGGCCGCCTCTTACTACACTTGCAGTAGTTGCCTTCTCACGACATACTACTGGCCACCTCTTACTACACTTGCAGTAGTTGCCTTCTCACGACATACCACTGGCCACCTCTTACTACACTTGCAGTAGTTGCCTTCTCTTGACATACCACTGGCCACCTCTTACTACACTTGCAGTAGTTGCCTTCTCACGACATACCACTGGCCACCTCTTACTACACTTGCAGTAGTTGCCTTCTCACGACATACCACTGGCCGCCTCTTACTACACTTGCAGTAGTTGCCTTCTCGTGACATACCACTGGCCGCCTCTTACTACACTTGCAGTAGTTGCCTTCTCGTGACATACCACTGGCCACCTCTTACTACACTTGCAGTAGTTGCCTTCTCGTGACATACCACTGGCCACCTCTTACTACACTTGCAGTAGTTGCCTTCTCGTGACATACCACTGGCCACCTCTTACTACACTTGCAGTAGTTGCCTTCTCGTGACATACCACTGGCCACCTCTTACTACACTTGCAGTAGTTGCCTTCTCGTGACATACCACTGGCCACCTCTTACTACACTTGCAGTAGTTGCCTTCTCGTGACATACCACTGGCCACCTCTTACTACACTTGCAGTAGTTGCCTTCTCGTGACATACCACTGGCCACCTCTTACTACACTTGCAGTAGTTGCCTTCTCGTGACATACCACTCGCTGCCTCTTACTACACTTGCCGTAGTTGCCTTCTCATGACATACCACTGGCCATCTCTTACTACACTTGCAGTAGTCGCCTTCTCACGACATACCACTGGCCACCTCTTACTACACTTGCAGTAGTTGCCTTCTCACGACATACCACTGGCCACCTCTTACTACACTTGCAGTAGTTGCCTTCTCACGACATACCACTGGCCACCTCTTACTACACTTGCAGTAGTTGCCTTCTCGTGACATACCACTGGCCATCTCTTACTACACTTGCAGTAGTTGCCTTCTCACGACATACCACTGGCCGCCTCTTACTACACTTGCAGTAGTTGCCTTCTCGTGACATACCACTCGCTGCCTCTTACTACACTTGCAGTAGTTGCCTTCTCACGACATACCACTGGCCACCTCTTACTACACTTGCAGTAGTCGCCTTCTCACGATATACCACTGGCCACCTCTTACTACACTTGCAGTAGTTGCCTTCTCACGACATACCACTGGCCATCTCTTACTACACTTGCAGTAGTCGCCTTCTCGCGACATACCACTGGCCACCTCTTACTACACTTGCAGTAGTTGCCTTCTCGTGACATACCACTCGCTGCCTCTTACTACACTTGCGGTAGTTGCCTTCTCACGACATACCACTGGCCATCTCTTACTACACTTGCAGTAGTTGCCTTCTCGTGACATACCACTGGCCACCTCTTACTACACTTGCAGTAGTTGCCTTCTCGTGACATACCACTGGCCACCTCTTACTACACTTGCAGTAGTTGCCTTCTCACGACATACCACTGGCCACCTCTTACTACACTTGCAGTAGTTGTCTTCTCACGACATACCACTGGCCACCTCTTACTACACTTGCAGTAGTTGCCTTCTCTTGACATACCACTGGCCACCTCTTACTACACTTGCAGTAGTTGCCTTCTCGTGACATACCACTGGCCACCTCTTACTACACTTGCAGTAGTTGCCTTCTCACGACATACCACTGGCCATCTCTTACTACACTTGCAGTAGTCGCCTTCTCGCGACATACCACTGGCCACCTCTTACTACACTTGCAGTAGTCGCCTTCTCGTGACATACCACTGGCCACCTCTTACTACACTTGCAGTAGTTGCCTTCTCACGACATACCACTGGCTGCCTCTTACTACACTTGCAGTAGGTGCCTTCTCACGACGTACCACTGGCCACCTCTTACTACACTTGCAGTAGTCGCCTTCTCGTGACATACCACTGGCCACCTCTTACTACACTTGCAGTAGTTGCCTTCTCACGACATACTACTGGCCACCTCTTACTACACTTGCAGTAGTTGTCTTCTCACGACATACCACTGGCCACCTCTTACTACACTTGCAGTAGTTGCCTTCTCTTGACATACCACTGGCCACCTCTTACTACACTTGCAGTAGTTGCCTTCTCGTGACATACCACTCGCTGCCTCTTACTACACTTGCGGTAGTTGCCTTCTCACGACATACCACTGGCCATCTCTTACTACACTTGCAGTAGTTGCCTTCTCGTGACATACCACTCGCTGCCTCTTACTACACTTGCCGTAGTTGCCTTCTCGTGACATACCACTGGCCATCTCTTACTACACTTGCAGTAGTCGCCTTCTCATGATATACCACTGGCCATCTCTTACTACACTTGCAGTAGTTGCCTTCTCACGACATACCACTGGCCATCTCTTACTACACTTGCAGTAGTTGCCTTCTCATGACATATCACTGGCCATCTCTTTCTACACTTGCAGTAGTTGCCTTCTCACGACATACCACTGGCCATCTCTTACTACACTTGCAGTAGTTGCGTTCTCATGATATACCACTGGCCGCCTCTTACTACACTTGCAGTAGTTGCCTTCTCATGATATACCACTGGCCACCTCTTACTACACTTGCAGTAGTTGCCTTCTCACGACATACCACTGGCCACCTCTTACTACACTTGCAGTAGTTGCCTTCTCACGACATACCACTGGCCACCTCTTACTACAGTTGCAGTAGTTGCCTTCTCATGATATACCACTGGCCACCTCTTACTACACTTGCAGTAGTTGCCTTCTCATGATATACCACTGGCCACCTCTTACTATACTTGCAGTAGTTGCCTTCTCGTGACATACCACTCGCTGCCTCTTACTACACTTGCCGTAGTTGCCTTCTCGTGACATACCACTGGCCATCTCTTACTACACTTGCAGTAGTCGCCTTCTCACGACATACCACTGGCCGCCTCTTACTACGCTTGCAGTAGTTGCCTTCTCACGACATACCACTGGCCACCTCTTACTACACTTGCAGTAGTTGCCTTCTCACGACATACCACTGGCCGCCTCTTACTACACTTGCAGTAGTTGCCTTCTCACGATATACCACTGGCCGCCTCTTACTACACTTGCAGTAGTTGCCTTCTCATGATATACCACTGGCCGCCTCTTACTACACTTGCAGTAGTTGCCTTCTCATGACATACTACTTGCCGACCCCGGTTAGATTAGTCCCCAGCATATACATAGTTCACCAGTCAGTGATATGCTTCAATAAACATTACCGACATGTTACCTAACATAATGCCTATTGCTAGGACTACTGCCTAGCCTGGCTCAACAATAGCTGTAGAAAAACCTGTTACATAAGATAGTGGCTATCACTAGGACTGTAGTGTAAACATAAAATAAATATATAATATTCACATTGTCACAGTGCAGTTTAGTTATAGCACATGCTGTAACTATCAGTAATAAATGTGTATAAATGTGTCATGATATTTCTTTTGCTTTATTGTGTTATTGATTTTCAATAGCTGACAGGACTTGATGATAGTTTGGCCTTCTTTAATGCACAAATGCAGAAGCAGTGAGTGAATTTGACGGCATTGCTTGCCACTTTAAAGAGTGCTCGTTTACTGTGTTTTGCATAGGGATCAACCCACTGCACTGTAAGGCCCCAAACTTGTGTCACTTTGAGTGGTGGCGCGTCGTATGTGACGAGGGCCACGAACTGTTGACATATGAAACCAAGCACAAAGCCAGGTGTGGTCCTCTGGACCAACCAAGCTCCGGTCTTACGACACTCGAGAAGCTGTTGTCGCGACACCGGTGGTACGTCACAGGCACGCCGTTCCCGCACCGGCACAAGAGTCTGCGCGCAGCCCTCAAGGTAAAACAACATGACAAAAGTCTCAGATCGTTTCTTTCTTTCTTTATAATACTGTAGATGCCCCGAGTATCGAAGAATAAACTCTACATGGAAAATAGCATACGGAGCGAGCACTTTTCCAGTGATTTAAAAGGCAGCATTATAAAAGTTACGCTAAAAGTTAAATATAAAAAGGTAATACTCGATAAAAGCAATGTCAATGATCTATTTTGATGATTATATTTGGCGCATTTCAACTGTTACTAGTGCTAACTAAGAACCAGATTACATGATCAATTTGTGCCCCAGTTGGTTGGTTGGCATGGTGTCATGCAGTAATATGGTGCAAGAATCAGTCAGAATCAGTACCTGTCATGACCTTTCATTGGGGGGTGGGGTGGCTGGAGGTGGGATGTTTGCCCTAAAAATTTGTTGGCGGTGTGATTGGTGGGAAGTGGACTCTTAGAAATGGTGGGAAGTTGGCCTCAAAAATAGTTGGGAGATGGGAGGTTGAGACACATGCCTCAACAGGTTAAAACTATAATCAAGATTGGCACGAGTCAGTATTTATGTCACAGTGTCTAGACACTTTGCTCATCTAGCTTACTTATTCCTCTTCGTGTGAGATCACACGTAAGGCCGACACCAAAGAACGCCAATGTTGCCTGTCCGTTGCAAGCTTTGTCATCTGGCCCCAACTCCACCCAAGAGCCTTCATCTCCCGCTCTACTGATCTCCTCCACGTCTCCTTGGTTCTTCCCCTTGCTCTCTTGCTTATCTAAGCATACCCATAATTTAGCTGCACATTGTTAAGTGATGTGATTTTGCCCGACCAACCGTAGCACAAAAAAATAATTTCTTGTACACAAAGATAGTTTGGTTGTAGACTGATTTATTGATGTTCTTAATAACAATTTGGGATGCAGGGTAAAGGACAAACCAATGAGGTGTACAGTTATCTACTGACTAGATACCCAGGGTATAGTATGGGACTGATTTCTAGTAGAATGCACTGGTAACCTACAGTATGTCATGTCAGCTTGCAGAATGCCATTAAGGTGGCTGGGGCAGCTAATGTATAAGTTGATTTTTTTTTACGTAAAATGCCAGGAATTATTGAACTCAATATCTACTCCACAAATAATCACACGGCGCAAATGCATCCTTTAAAAAAACTTTTAGATGATCTTGTGTGCTACACACTTCATGCCAGCATAACTTCTTCCTGGTGCTGTAGCAGCTGTAATGCATTCATGTTAACCAAAATAATCCGTACTGTCATCAATGACACTGACATACTTATGTGTATGTAATTTATTTCTATGGGGAGTTTCTAAAAATTATAAACTAGCATTTTGGGGGTATTTTTTTCAAATTTATAAAAATGTTTTTAAAAATCATGAAACATCACCAGATAAATTAAAAGCTAAGTTTTATTAATTTGGGGTATTATTTAGTACTTCAACTACAATTTAAGAAGAAACGGTTAGTCTTAAAAGCGTATACATGAAACTACCCTGTGTCTCACTGTACTGCCCATTCCAAAGACATTCGAAATGAGAATTAGCAGTGTGTGTGATTTGTTGCCCGGACAGTTCCTGGAGTTCTCCGTGGACGATCCGATGCTGGTTTACCCGGATGGCAGTCTCAAGGTCGACACGGTGGACTTCGATGAGCTGAATAGCTGGCAACTGTGGCAGTTCGTGCTGCAAACATTCTATGTTCGACACACCAAGCAGAGCATCTGTGGTGAATACGATGTGCCAGAGGTGAGCACCGCGCACATAAATACACTAATTTGCAGTGGTGTGGTATGTAACGAAATATAATTACTTCATTACATTGCTTAAGTTAAGTAGATTATTTTAAAATGTACTTGTAACAAAGTCAAATTTTCATGGATTACGTTTACTTGTAACGAAGGTAAAGGTATTAAAAACAAAAGTTGCACAAACGAACTAGCATGTTGCAATGGATGGATTACTACCTGGTAGGTAAGTCTGATATTTCGCAAAATGAATTTGAAATGAGACTAGCAAAAAATCTAATTGAGGAGTGACCTTTAACCCTTGGAGTGACCAATGATAAACTTCCACGGTGTACACAAATTGGAGGGTGCTTTAACAAAAATCATAACATCGCTAATAATTATCGTACAAATGTGATTGAGCTATCATTTTGTTGCTAAAAAGACTATCTTAATAAAATGATAAAAACTACAGCACATAATCTTATCATGGGGGATATTGTTGTTTGAATTTCATAAAAAAGAAAGCAAAGCTTTTCAACCTGCCACCAGATAATTACCGAATGGCTGTATGTCCAATGGGGGAAATGTTTACATTGTTAACAAAATAAAACAAAAATGTATCAGATGTGTTGAGAACTCTTTATTTTTCCAACACCGGACTATGCCGATTCAGAGAAACCCATCGGTCCCACGTTGTTTACTGATGTAGTGTGGGCTGTCAAAGTTGGTAGAAATTGTGATGGCAACTTGCTGATGTTTACCTCAAAAAAGCCTGCAAGATCATTCTAACTGTCTTTCACTAATGCTGTCATGCAATTTGTGAAATATTGATGCGGAAAATAAGTGCTTGAAGCACTTTTACTTAAGTACTTTTTGTGTATTATGTTTACATGACATACTAATCTTGAACATGTTCACATAAGTAATTAAAAAGCTTGAGTACTCAGCTAGGATGCAGCTGGAGTTACAAAATATCAACCTTGACTATAATAACAGTTGATATTGATAACATTGGCTTTAAAAAGTTAATAATTTAATTTCCTAAATTTTTGTTTGCAAATCCATGAAAGAAATGAGATTGTTAGAACTTTATAGGTCATCCAGGTATAAAGTGAATCATATGTCTTTTATTGTATACAACAATTATCCAGGGATGGGTTCTTCTTCGTCAAACCCTCAGACAGGGACTCCGGTTCATCGTACGAAGGTCGCTGTGCACCACAGATCCTCCAGTAGGCCAAAGATCATTTCTTTTACTGGTGTTTCTGTAGGCCAGGTTGCCTTCCTCTCGTTTTGGCGTGTAGTACAATCTAGCAGGAGGTGTTCCACTGTCACTGGAGCCATGCCACAAGAACACATGTCTGTGTCTCCAATGTCTAGTTTTGTGTTCAACTACAGTGTCAGTTACAATTACAATGTCAGTTACAATTACAGTGTCATTTACAGTTGCAATGTCAGGTACAATTACAGTGTCAATTACAATTACACAGCGTCACGAAAGCACAATTACTGCACTTCAGAAAAACCAGTTACAATTACAGCCCATCAAAAATCAATTACAGTGCTTCATAAAGGGTAAATTGCAATAGTTCATGTGTTGAGTACAACTACACTGTTATATGAAAGAAGATTACAAATGAATTCATGCTTACTACCAATGTTCAATTACAGTTAGTGTTATAAAAACAAATAAAATGACAAAATATGATTGTAATTAATTAAAACATTTACAGTTGACCCAACCCTTATAATGGTTACGTTATAATATTGTTTTACTTCCAAACCAGTACATGGAAGAGCTGCTGCTGCTGACAATGTCTGACGTGGAGCGAGGCATCTACGATCGAAGCGTCAACGAGCTGGAACGGCGACAACTGTGCTGCCACCTGCAGATTGCCACAAGACTACAGCATGTCGTTGGTGTCCAGCAGAAGTCACTGGATGAAGTACGAGTTGCACTCATAGATCACACACAGAAGGTGTGTATAGTGATAGCTCAGCTGTCTTTTATTTTACTACTTGTATGCTATGTAGCTGTTTAAATCCAGTCATGTCTCCTTTATACACACACTTTGGTTACCGAGGGTTTTGGCTGGATTAATGAAGTGTGTGGATTAACATTAGTTGTCTGGTTTAGTGCATCTGATGTTTCAAGTTTTGAGTGAATCATATTACTGTGTTATGCGACCAGTTGGTACCTGAAATGGTATGCAGAAACAGAAACATGAAGAAACAAATTAATGATGCAGCTTACAGTGTGTTGAGATCGTTCTCACATAAATACATGCAGATTACTGAAAAATGGATTATCAAACATATGATTAAGAGATGACTGTATATAAATTTAACAATTCGGAATAAATTTAATCCTAACAATTTTGTTATGATTTTGTGCATCTCTTAAGTTAGTTACTAGTTCGTTTTACAGTTATCAGTAAATGGTATTAGATGTAATATAATGTATTTATATGATTAAATTAATCATATTAGGATTTAGATGGAATAAATATATCATATGTATTATCTGAAATTGTGACTGCCAACTCAGGAGATCCGCCTAACTACATCCTACATATCGGATTGTGAAGCTGACATGAAGAAGGCAAGAACGGAGTTGGCAAACGAGGATAAGGCCGCAATAAGGTATTTACTTTCATCTATGGCATAAATGCTCATTTCAGTAGAGAATAGAGAGCTAACTTTAGGTATCAAAACTCAAAGTAAAACCTGTAGCCAATGAAGCCAATATCACTTAACTTAAAAAAATTGCCAACATACGTTTGGATTATGAACTTATGAACTTTGAAAGGAAAATAAAGAATGTTTTTTTTTGGTAAAATACATCGATGTAAGACGCTAAGCAAAACAGCTGCTAACCCCAGTGAAGCCAATTTCATGTGGTCGAGTATTGAGATAATCCATTACTTACTTGAAGCAGTACAAATTGTATAATGTGGTGTCATGCCAATTCCAGTGCCATCTCAAAAATACCAATTATCAATCCATATCAAAATAACTAGTGTGTATACAGAGCAACCAAAGATCACACTGAATGACAAAAATAACATCTATTTTATAGCAGCTTTATTTAATTCTGCCTATTGTGGTACATAATGGCAAACTAATATGTTATACATAATATATTATATTTTATTAATTATTTGTTGCAAATAATTTGAGTTTAGATGCATCATGCAATTGAAAAGTAATTGAAAATACCAATTGCATTTTTACCAATTCCAAAAACTTTTAAAAACAAACCACCAATTCCAATTTTGAAATTTACGTTTCAATTACGATGTTATTGACCCCAAGTCTGGTGGTGTCGACAGAACGGTCCTGCAGAACCGCATCAAGAGGCTACAAGATAGTTTGACGGTATATGATACACAAATACAGAAGCACCGTGGCGCGTTGTCTTACTTTGAGTCGATTTTGCCCAAGATCACGCACTCTGCTGATGAGCCTTGCGTCATTTGTCTTGATCCCATTGAGTCACTGACAGTCACGCCATGTGGACACTTGTTCTGTCGCAAGTGCATCTTGCCATGTATTATTCAGAATTCTAGTTGCCCCACATGTCGCAACCCAATACAAGAGAAACAGCTCATTGAAGTGAAGGTATGTTATATGGAATTACATATGTGAGCAGGTTTGGTATGTAGTTTTCGTTTTGAGTGAAAAAAAGAAAGAAATTAATGTTATGCTATATATATAGGTTAAATTTAGGACACTCTTCATTTTGGGATAAAAACTGTGTTATTATCTGAGGGAAAATATTTGTTTTTGTGCAAACAATGGAAAAAGCTTTCTTTCAACTATGGCAGTTAAGCTATTTCTGATGTAATAAAAATTATCGCAGTTGAAGTGTCAAAATGATGGAAGTCCATTTAGAGTTGCGCCATGTGGTTGGTTGGATACGACTCTGTTAGACTAACTTCTAGCTCACGTAAATTGATTTTCATTGTTTTGATATTTCAACAATATATTTCAGTCGAGGAATCAAAACAACGAAACTTTTTCCTGTGTTGGAAATTAGTGGAATAGACACAATCACGTGGCGCAGATCAAAATGGACTTCCATTGTCTTGACCCTTCTACGGCACTATGAAGACCATGGTGTCATGCACAAAATCACGATAATGCCATAGAAAATGTTTCTCTTTGTATTATTTTCTGAAGAACTACAGCCAGGTGTCTTGTAAGTTTTTAGGATGACTCGATGCGAGAGAAGGTGAACAAGAATGCAGAGCTGTGCAAACTGACAGAACAATATGGCACCAAGATGGCCTACTTAATATTCTACCTCAACCACCTGTTCAGCGACAACCCAAAGAGTCGTGTTATCATCTTCTCCCAGGTACGTTGCACTCTCATCTGTTGCTTTCCTCTTTATCCCTGAAGTCCGCGGTGAGACTGGCACCGATACTGGTCACTGATATTTTATTCTTCCGTCACTAATCTTGTTTAAAGGCTGTCTCTACCACCCATCTCCACTCCCACCATCCCTCACTCTCGTTCTCCACTCACCCATCCCTCACTCTCGTTCTCCACTCCCCCATCCCTCACTCTCGTTCTCCACACCCCCATCCCTCACTCTCGTTCTCCACTCCCCCCATCCCTCACTCGTTCTCCACTCCCCCATCCCTCACTCTCGTCCTCCACTCCCCCATCCCTCACTCTCGTCCTCCACTCCCCCATCCCTGACTCTTGTTCTCCACTTCCCCATCCCTCACTCTCGCTCTCCACTCCCCACATCCCTCACTCTCGTTCTCCACTCCCCCCATCCCTCACTCTCGTTCTCCACTCCCCCATCCCTCACTCTCATTCTCCACTCCCCCATCCCTCACCCTCGTCCTCCACTCCCCCATTCCTCACTCTCATTCTCCACTCCCCCCATCCCTCACCCTCGTCCTCCACTCCCCCATTCCTCACTCTCATTCTCCACTCCCCCATCCCTCACTCTCATTCTCCACTACCCCTATCCCTCACTCTTATTCTCCACTACCCCCATCCCTCACTCTCATTCTCCACTCCCCCATCCCTCACTCTCGTTCTCCACTCCCCCATCCCTCACTCTTGTTTCTCCACTCCCCCATCCCTCACTCTCGTTCTCCACTCCCCCATCCCTCACTCTTGTTTCTCCACTCCCCCATCCCTCACTCTTGTTTCTCCACTCCCCCATCCCTCACTCTCATTCTCCACTCCCCTATCCCTCACTCGTTCTCCACTTCGCCATCCCTTACTCTCGTCCTCCACTCCCCCATCCCTCACTCTCATTTCTCCACTGCCCCCATCACTCACTCTCGTCCTCCACTTCCCCATCCCTCACTAATGTTCTCTACTCCCCCATCCCTCACTCTCGTTTCTCCACTACCCCATTCCTCACTCTCGTCCTCCACTCCCCCCATCCTTCACTCTCGTTTCTCCACTACCCCCATTCCTCACTCGTTTCTCCACTACCCCATTCCTCACTCTCGTCCTCCACTCCCCCCATTCCTCACTCTCGTTTCTCCACTACCCCCATTCGTCACTCTCGTCCTCCACTACCCCCATTCCTCACTCTCGTCCTCCACTACCCCCATCCCTCACTTTCGTCCTCCACTCCCCCATCCGTCACTCTCGTTCTCCACTCCCCCATCCCTTCCTCTCATTCTCCACTCCCCTCCCACTCCCACCAAATCTCTCTTTCCACAGTCCTCCCATCTCAGTCAGTGCAGCTCATGTATTTTGGGATATTTCTGATTAATCATGTAAAATGAGTTTGAATGCTGGTCATATGAGATATAAATAATAATTGTCAGTTAGAATTTTCACTTTCTTTATTCTCGTATTGTTGGACATGTAAAATGTGACATTCTCTTAAACCATGGTTGACGTTATGGCATTCTTAGCAAGAACCAAAGACCCTGCCATCATTATTCTGTTGAATGGATATTTTGAGTGTGATGTTACTATATAAAAATTAACAGCTAACTACATTATTTATGTCCCTGGCTGTTTCTGTCATTGGATGTCTTGTTTATTATTGATGACGGGTCGTGTTTATTATTGGTGACATGTCATGTTTATTGTTGGTGACGTGTCATGTTCTGACAGTGGGACCCGATGCTGCACAAGATTGGGGACACGCTGAATGAAACTGGCCTGAAGAACGTCTTTGTGAAGGGAAATGTACATGTGCGCAACAAGGCAATAATGTCTTTCAGGGTCAGTTATAATGCCACTATCTGTTCATTTCTTCCATACTGTGGTTAATAAATCATTGTAAAAAATGTCTGATGTTTGTGTTAATTTGAATGACTCAAATACCGCAGCTGTGCAAAGGTACATGATAGCACTTGTTGGCTCCCGGCATAAGCTCTGTGTAAACATAAATACTTTGTAATATAAAAACATTTTGATTTTGTTCTATACTGTGTTACAGTTTGTTCGTCCGTCTTAAATGAAAAGACTCCTGACTTCAGCAGTTGTCTGTGCCTACAGGCTGCTATTAACATTGAATTATTTTAACTCAATTACGAATATTTGGACTAGTTATCACCCACCCTCGGGAACTGTTCCAATATTGTGATATGATGACGACTAATATACATTAGAATAATAATATGCATGATTTGATGACAAGAACAGATGTGACGAGTGTTGTGTTGCGTCTACAGAAGCAGGAGAACGTGCGAGTGATCATGTTGTCTCTGGAGCACGCGGCGTCAGGCACCAACCTGGTGGAAGCCACACACGTGATCCTCATTGACCCAGTAGCTGACACCAAGGAGCGAGCCATTGCCATCGAGTCACAGGCAATTGGACGAGCTCACAGGATGGGCCAGGACAAGAAGGTGAGACACACGGCACAGCTAGCTAGCGAACTGGCATGGCACATATTGCCAATTAGCATGGCATGGCTGGGGGGAGGCTGGCATCGATATTGGTCCTTGTTTTTTTTTCTTAGATTTTTGTTCGTCCATCACTGTTTCCGTATCACTGCTGTCTGTGGTGTGGCACGTATGGCCTAGTGGCATGGTATATCCAGCCAAGTGGCATGGTACAACTAGCCAATTGGCTTTGTACAGCTAGCCCACTTCATGGCTAGCCAAATGGTGTGATGTAGCAAGCCAAGTGACGTGGCACATCTAGCCAAGTGACGTGGCATATTTAGCTAAGAGCTTTAGCACAAAACTTGTTTTTTGATAACACTTAATTTACAGGATGGCCCAGGGACAACATAAAACATTCAATAATCTTTGGAACTAGGATTTAACTATCGATATTAATGAAGCTTAACTGTAGTTGATATCGTAATTTGCAGTTTGAGTAGCTGTTCTAGTTCCCTGGGTCACCTGTGTTACATCGTCTGCCACTAGTTTGGTTGACAACTCACACACTTAGTCCCAAACAAACATGACTAAATAGCAAGCGCACCCAACCCTGACCGTTTGACTCCATAGGAGTGTTGGCCAGTATTACTACAAGACAAGACAAGACAACAGTAGATAACTCGTATGTAAGAGCTGCTTGTTTATTACCTGTTGTGCATTGTCTGCCCTTAGTAGTAGATAACATGAGTACATGAGAGATGTTTGTTTGTGTAGATTGTAGTTGTACGAATGATCGTCAAAGACACAATAGAGCACGAGCTGTACGCAAGAAACAATGACCAGGACGTGCGACAGGTGGAATTCAACTTCGATGATGAGAGCGCATTTGGTGGACCTCAGGTACATTAAGATTTTTTTAATGTTCTTGTTTTAAAATTATCATTTTGTTAGTCAACAGTGAATGAATCTGTTCTACAAATTGATGGATCCATATTGTGACATCATTGTCTGAATTATGACCAATGAACATGCACCATTGTCTCAGTGGCTATAGCCTGTGATCCCAATATCCGTCAAGCTTTGCCTTAGCAATCTTGTTTACATGTTGAGAGATGCAGTGACAGAGTTTGAAAATGGTGAAGATACGTGCATTGAGGACTTGCGACTTGTGATTTGCATTTATTTTACTATAGCACTGAAAAATTGTATTGTACTGCTTAGGATACCATAGAATGTTTTTGATCATATGATCCCTTCAAGTTCCACTATGATCAGATCTTGGTCAGATTCAGTTAATGATAGAATTTTCAGTTCCAATAATTAGATGTCATGAGCAGAATTGACTTAGCAGTATTTAAATGAACTGAACGTGGCTTGAACCACTGAATCTTGTACTATTGATTATAATTCTTATAGTTCCGTTTCTCATAATATAATTGCTTTGGGTTTGGATTGGGGCATTGTGGAAAGTTACATTATTGTCAAAGGCTTAATTTCAAACAGCTGTTTTTAATATCATCTTGGACACTTGTAGATTGTACGAACGGTGCGAGCGATTCCGAAGCCAGTGGAAGTGTCGAAGCCAGTTGCCATGCCAGAGCCATCTCGACACGCAGCACGACTACTACATAACCACAACCGCAATTTGCAGGATTATGATTACTTTGATGACATAATGATGTCTGGCGACGACGATGATTCAAATTATGACGATGTTGATGACATCTGCTCTATCACATAATGGATAGACAGTCAAACAGTTGGCTCTCCTGGCGATGTGTGATTCAAAGAATGAAGATTATAATTTTAAGAGGTCAGGAACATAGATAGGACAATATTATAGGACATTCCAGGCCTGTGACCTTTTATTTTAGTTGTGTTTTGATCTTTCTGATGTTGGTTTGCTAGAAGTCGTCTTCCAGATGTGGTTTTTACCGTCGTCTAAAAATGTCATAATTTTTACTGACAAATAATTTGTGTGCCAATTACGTTCCATTTCAGCGTAATTTTTATGAAAGATATTTGTTTTGTTTCTGTAGTACTGCAGTTTTCTTTGATGACAGCCATATTCTTCAGCCATGTTATTTCTTGTATTTATCCAAGCTTTTCCTGATGTATGTCGATTCGATTAAAATGTGATCTTATTGGGTATTGTTTTACTGTTTTTTAATCTAAACGAACCATGGTATACGTGCCAGAAAATCTTTCAGCATTTTATGGAAAATATGCAACATGGCTATTACATGTTGAACAACTGAATGCAGAAACGTTATTTTCAAGCAGATACTTTTAATAAACAAACACTAGTGTTGACATTTTCATAAAGCACTGTTACACGTTTTCAGTACCATGCTGGGAAACCTCATACGACAAAATACTCAGGTATCATATCTCGCTATCTCTACATTACGCACTAAAGGTCGAGTTGCAGTAAAGAACCGCCAAGGTTTGACAGAAGAAAGGAGTTGGTAGCACGGTGTTTGTTACTAAATATTCGCATGTGAGTGATAATAGGTACCAATGTAACTTCATTCTTGTCAAACAAATGCAATAATAATTGTCAAATAAATTATGTTCTAACGTAGTTTAATCAATGCCTTTATTGCCATAGATAACTATTTCAAGGCCAAATCACTATGATATCGCTGTTTTATTTGTGAAAATTGTAGAATGACAAATACTGAATAAGCCTATAGTTGTCAGTTGTTGGGAAATAACATGCAATATTTCTGCACAACCACTGCAACTATCCATCAGATTATCTTGTTAGCTAGGTTCTGATTTGGATACTGGTGATTTTATTAATTCCTATATATAGTGGTAACACCATATATGTAGCTGTTGAAAACAAACAAATTTTTGCAGATTAATATTTATAGATTCTGATAAGCAAGAAGGTCATGCAATTCAAGTGGAATACTGCGTGACACCAGATACAATATCTTACAAGGACTTGCATGCAGGGATGCAAAACATCTTTCCCAAGGTGACCTTGGAGTGAATCGCAAGCCGTTTGATGAAAAATGCAAAGTACTGTATCATGATTATATATTCGTGAAAGGGCAGCGGCTGCTCGGGCTCAGTTTGATTTATGCCAACCCACATTTATCTATGAAACAGAAATGTTTAATATTTGTATGGGTTTGATACAAGGTGTAATGATACATATTTCTGTACATGCCGTCTGGCTGGCGATACTTATGCCGATTTATAAAGTACTGGAAATGCGTTGATCATATTACTACACTTACAGGTGCTACCTCTTTGAAATCATGTCTGTGATGTTCTTTTATTGTATTATCCAAAAGAACAGCCAATTCGTGGTTCAGTTAAAGCAAAACATCTAAGAGTTAATAAATACTAATAGTTTGCAACTACAATCAAGAATATTATGCTAGGGTTTTCTCAGAATTTAATGAAAAGTGGGATATTCTGATCAAATCTTCATTTAACTGACAAAGTAACGAAAACTCTTCAATCAAATTCGCTGCTATGTCAGAACGTGACAAAGGCCTAAATATAACACTTCATAAGTTGAGTTTGCGAACAGCCTGGCTACATCCTATTGGCAAGTATATGATTATGTGTTTACAAATAGATTACCTCACTCGTGATATAGGGTTATCTAACAATATGGCGCGGACCATGAAATTAAAATGTTTTCCCACTAAACCACTAGTGTGATATTCTTAATTATAGTTGCAAATGGTTGTTTTTAGTAACATCAGAATAGGGTTGGCTTCAGAATGGCCTACAAAACCAGATTGAGTATTCTTTTTATTTACTTTTGAGAATGTCCTGATCCACGGACCAGGCATATGCAATGGGGCGACATCACACTGCTGGAACGGCTAGTTTTGCAGAGCTAAAACAAATAGACAACAGGAAAACGCTGCTATCGCAACACTGCTTTAATTGCAATACAAACAATACGTAAATACAGCAATTGAGACACTGAAATGTTAGGTTTACCTGTTGCTCCTTCGTAGGATGTCTGGTGACGTCATGGCTGATGCTCTGCAGCACAGGGAAACAGAAAGCAGGCAACATTTTAACAGAGCAAAGAATAGCATAAAAATATTAGAACTGTTGACCTACCTGCATTAATTATGTTGTGTCCTCTTCTGTGTCCTCTAGCTTCCTCTTATGCATCCTCTTCAGCTTCCTCTTCTGAGTCCTCTTCAGCTTCCTATTCTGCATCCTCTTCAGCTTCCTCTTCTGCATCCTCTTCAGCTTCCTCTTCAGTTTCCTCTTCTGCACCCTTCTGTATCTTCTTCACCTGTGTCCCCTTCTGCATCCTCGTCAGCTTCCTCATCTGCATCCTCATTTGCATCCTCTTCAGCTTCCTCTTCTTTGTCCTCTTTAGCTTCTTCCTGCACCTCTTCTGTGTCCTCTTTAGCTTCCGTTTCTGCACCCTCTTCAGCATTCTCTTCAGCTTCATCTTCTGCGTCTTCCTCATCTTCTGCATCCTCTTCAGCTTCCTCTTCTGCGTCTTTTTCAGCTTCCTCTTCTGCATCCTCTTCAACTTCCTTTTCTGCTTCCTCTTCGGCTTCCTCTTCTGCATCCCCTTCGGCATCGTCTTCTGCGTCCTCTTTTACGTCCTCTTCTGCATGCTCTTCAGTGTCCTCTTCAGCCTCATCTTCTGTATCTTCTTCACCTGCGTCCTCTTCTGCATCCTCGTCAGCTTTCTCATCTGCACCCTCTTCAGCATCCTCTTCATCTTCATTTTCTGCGTCTTCCTCATCTTCTGCACCCTTTTCAGCTTCTCATCAGTGTCCTCTTCAGCTTCCACTTCTGCATCCTCTTCAGCGTCCTTTTCAGCTTCCTCTTCTGCATCCTCTTCTGCATCTTCTTCTGCGTCCGCTTCAGCTTCCTATTCTGCGTCCTCTTCCGCATCCTCTTAAGCTTCCTCTTCTGCGTCCTCTTCAGCTTCCTATTCTGTGTCCTCTTCAGCTTCCCATTCTGCGTCCTCTTCAGCTTCCTATTCTGTGTCCTCTTCTGCATCCGATCTTGATCATCCGCATGAATACAGCCGTACAGAGCAGATGCACACATAATACAGTCGGGTGCGATTGTTGTTAGTCTCCCCAAATGTGCCTGGAACTTTTTGTACGCCAGTGCCAATCGCCGCTTCACTTCTATCTCCTTACCTCCGCGTCCGCACCTGGTGCATGCGTATGTAAACTGCATGGCAGTCTCCGTTGTAACAGACAACTTTATGTCTTGCCGAAATGTTGTGCTCTTTGTCTTGGCACCACTGATTTCCAAGTCCGCGGGCTTGCTGTGTTGGGCCATCTGTGTGAGTCTATCAGTCGACATTCTGGTATCACTGCTCAGTTGTCCAATGTCATCAGCATAACCAAGGTCTTTGAGGTGAACGCTGCACGGGAATGTAATTCCGTCATCAGACTCGGTGCAGCGACCGAACACAGAATCCAGCGCGCAGATAAATAAGGGGGGACTCAAATAGTCACCCTGTAATAGTTCACGCCCTGCAATAGTATGGCACTGCAGCTTTGCGTAGGGCCCTTAACTAGCTAGCGACATACGTATGTAGTCGTGACTGTCGAATGCAGTCCTGTAAGCAACATAAACGCACACAACACTTCCCCTGCAGTTCACGCTGTCTGGGTGCGTGCGTGCGTGCGTGCGTGTGCATGCTAATGTGCTGTAAGAGAAAGGCAATACAATACTTGGGAGAAAAGACGATGGTGTGCGTAAAGTACTGCAATTTAAGGAGAGGAAAATTTTATAGAAGATGCAATATGAATGTTGCAAGTTCAAGATCCTATGTCTGAAGATCTCCAAAATTGGCACTGTAGCTGCATTGGCTGGCAGGTTGTTTCAGTTGGCTATTGTACAGGGTAAGATGCTGAACTTGACGAATTGCCTACCGATTGGGGGGAGTTGAAAAGCTTTGGAATGCGTGTCGATAGGGTCTCACAGAGGGTATAAGTTGGGGGATGAAGTCCAACGCGACTATGTCATGTAAAATCTTATAAAGCATGACAAGTCAGATGTCGGCTCTCCTTTGTTGGAGGCTGCACCTGTTTAGATGGTTGACCATAGTGGTGACACTGGCTCCACTAGTTCTTGCAGACATCTCGTCTTTGGACCATCTCTATTTTGGTTTTGTATTTTTGGGTGTACGGATCTAATTAAGGTGAAATAAACACTTAACTGTTCCTGGTTAACTTGGAGATTTCTTTGGACACAATCAATAATGGTAATTCCAGGACAGTGTTTTATTAATGACCACACCAAGATATTTCGATTTGTCCTCCTTTACGAGCAAGTGACCGTGAAGAGTATATTATTTGTATTTGGGGGATGGAAATCTCCATCAAGGATACTACCCTCGTTGGAGTTCAGAACATGAGTCCAAATCAGGAATGTCAGCTGGTTGAAGGTCTTGCTCTAGAACAGGACGTCGCGGTGTTTGACACAAGTAAGTTTTTCTCATGCATGACAAAACATGGACTTTAGTCTACTAAAGGTACATGTCACCATTGTCATGAGGCCCGGCATAGGGCCATGGCCCCTTTGGTTTGTCTTCATCGTTGCACTGTCGTGTTCACTGACCGTTGCCTGCGAGTTAGTGTGGAAGGTCGAGTATTCGTGACATTGGTCAATGTATGGGCGTAGCTCTGCAGGTATAATCCTGTGATGATATTTTTCTTTTTGTGGAGTTCTGTTTCAGGCCATTTATTAGGGATTCTAGATTGTCGATTCGCACATCTTTTGCTTTGACAAAATCCATCAATTCAGATATGCGTTGGACTGTGCGTGCATTTTGCTTATTATTCTAGTAAAATGCAACTTAACCAAAAATAATCCAAGATTAACAAGTTGACATAGTACAATCCAAGATTAACAAGTTAACATAGTAGCATAATCGCCCCATGCCTGCAACTGATTGTACAATGACATCGTAGGCAGTTCATAATAGGTGAATATAAAATACAATTCTAAAATAAAGCAGTAAAAGTTGTGAGGTAGATACGACTTTAAACAGAACACGCATATGATTGAGCCAACGGTACTATTACTACACTAACTACACAACCCTGGCATTTATCTCACGCTATGTATGGATGTCGTTGAATTATTTGTACTTTGTCCCATTGTAATTGGTCCGTGCTTCCACAAGGTGCACACGGCAAACTTCAATGGGCAATTCAAGGAAATTACCCATTCGATCAGTGACGATGTGTCCACAGCCAATTAAGTTCCCAAATGCTGAAAACTTAATGCAAGTAATATGACTGGTAACACAGCAACTGAAGAATACACGTTTCGATAGGCTGAAATGCCAGGAGTTCTGTAGTCAGCAGTCCCTGGCTGGTGAGGATGTCACAAACAGTCGTACAGTGAATTGTCAATGTTTAATAGTATTATGCATTCCTAATGGATAACAATGTCTATGCTCTGTGTGGAAGTGGTCTTCAGTTTCTGGAAAAAATGTAAAATGGTATCTGCAACAGCGAAACTTCTAGGAAGAGATTTTGGAGACAATAACGTTGGTTCATCTTGTGGGTGGTTCTGCATCACTGATTGTGAAGTACGCCACACTATGGCAGTATTGATGGATCTACTGTGAACTGTCTTAGCATGTCCATCTCCAGTGGATGAAGGTGACCGGTGATAATAAAGGAGTGAAGAGGTCCTCCAAGATCAAGTGACGTCATCTCTTTCAGTGTGGCTACTTTGATCACCTGTGTGTCTGTTCCGACTCTGGCGAGGCCAACACATATTGTCTCCGCAGTGTAAGCTGAAACAAACATGTTACACAGTAATTCATAGTCATGTCAAACTGGTTTCTTAATCCCACCTCAAGCGACAGGTGTTATCGAAGGTTAGAAGTATCTGATACCCATTATCTGTAAAAACATTGTTACATCTGCTACTCTGTATGTTCTTATGGTATGTGCTCAGTCTTTCCATTGTGAGTTTTACAGATAGCGATCACCAGTCCACAAGATATTACATGTTTACATTTATGGGATCTATTACTTCCCCTGGCATAGAGACCAGATAGGAAGGTAGAAGGAACGGAACCCATGGCTTTTAGTGCCTCATCCGAAAGATGCATGCAAATTGGGGAGAACGAAGTTGCCCAAGTTTCAAAGTAGCAGCAGGTAGACTCAAACCCTGGGCCTCTCAACTGACAGTTTGACGCTCAAACCATTGAGTTACCATGCCCCACGAGTACAGTAACAGTCAAGTAAATCAAATGGGACGCAGTGACTGTGTGGTAGTAACAATTTCATTCACCCTACATTGTCTGTCTTTCGGAAGAGACAGTAAAAGCCGTTGGTCTCTTCTACCTGGTGTCTATGCCAGGGTAAGTAAAAGATCCTGCACAGGGGGTAAATGTGTAACCTGCTGTGGACTCCATCTCTCATGAGCCACTGCAGAAATTTCTATGATGCTGTGCAGCTCAGTAAATTCTGCTAACTACCTCGCAATAGGATACAACTGAATAAAAAGTAAATGAAAATAGTGAAAGCAGTTAAAAACATGTCAACTACCCACAAAGTAATAGATTTAACAAGATTTAACAAGATTTGCCATCCAAGCCAAAGGCCCAGATGGCAAGTGGACAAGGAAGCCATTGGCTTATCGAGAGTCCAACAATGTTCACCTACTTATAACCCGCCCTCCTGATATATGTGTCAACCTTGTTTTTAAACATATTCACGCTGCTAGCAGTTACACAATCTGTAGACAGTTTGTTCCATTCATTTATTGTCCTCTGTGAGAACGAGTGCTTCCTGATGTCCAATCTACATTGATCCTTTACTAATTTTACCCCATGTCCTCTAGTTCTGCTATCCTTCTTGAGTGAGAAAAACATATTTCTATCAATATTTTCATACCCATTCAATATCTTAAAAACTTCAATCTGATCTCCTCTTAACCTCCTTGTCTCTAGAGTTGTTAAACGACATTCTTTCAGGCGTTCTTCATAACTAAGGTCTCTAAGTTCTGGAATCATTTTAGTTGCTCTCCTTTGTATGCGTTCAAGCGTATCTATATCCTTCTTACGATATGGTCTCCATGCTTGTATACAGTATTCTAAATGAGGTCTAACTATTGCTTTATATAGAGGTATAATTAACTTTTTTCCCTTGTATGTTATGTTTCTTCTAATCAATCCAAGAATTTGATTACCCTTTGAAGCTGCAATACCACACTGCTCTGAAACTTTCATATCAACGCTTATTGTAACTCCTAAGTCCTTTTCTTTTACAGTAGTACCAAGAACAGTATCTCCCATTTTATAGTTTACATTCAAGTTCCCATGTCCTGTATGTAGGCATTTACATTTCCCAAAATTGAACAGCATCTGCCATTTCTCAGACCATTTCACTAATCTGTCTAGATCGTTTTGTAAATGTTGTTTATCACCATCAGTATTAACCTTTCTAAACAGTTTTGTGTCGTCCGCAAATTTCAGTACGTTACTTGTTATACTGTCGTCAAAGTCATTGATATAAATTAAGAATAATATAGGTCCTAATACTGATCCTTGAGGTACCCCACTCAAAACCGATTTCCAATTTGAAACTTCGCCATCTACTACAACTCGTTGTCTTCTGTCAGTCAGCCATTGTTCTATCCAGTCAGTTATGCTATCCCCGATACCATGGGCTTTTAATTTAAGTAGCAATCTTTGATGTGGCACTTTGTCAAAAGCTTTCTGAAAATCTAAGTAGATAATATCTACTGGCGATCCCTCGTCTATCCACTTAGTGATTTCTTCCAAAAAACATAACATATTTGTTAAGCATGACCTCGCTTTAAGGAATCCATGTTGAGATGAATTTAATAATTTATGTTTAACGAGGAAGTCCACCATATGGTCTTTAATTAACCTTTCTAATAATTTACAAATCACTGACGTTAAACTCACTGGTCTGTAATTCTCTGACTTATTTCTCGAACCCTTTTTAAATAATGGTATGATGTTTGCTTCTTTCCATTCAAACGGAACAACTCCCTCTTTTAATGACAAGTTGAATACTCTTGCAAGTGGTATACTGATTTGATCTACTGTTTCCATTAGTAATTTTGGAGGAATCCCATCCACTCCCGGTGATTTGTTATCCTTCATTGCCTTTATTTTCCTAGCTACCAATTCTGGAGTTACAACTAACGGTCCTAAATAGTCAGATTTAGCCCCCTGAAATTTAGCATCAGCAACTGGTAATGAACTAATATCTTCTTTTGTAAACACTGAACTGAAGTAACCATTTAGGTCTTCCGCCATTAAAAAAAATAAAGTAAGAACTAAAGATGCTACATTTTCTAGTGATTCCTACCTAAACTTTCTGTGTCCGAATCTTTCTGTTCTTCGATGATCTCAAGCAGTTGTGAGGCAGCCTGGCAGACTGTCATGAACCGCGGAGGCTCATAGATTGGCCGACCTCTGCAAACATAGGACTGATTACACAGAATGGACAACAGTAGTCACCTGTTCATAAATGTGCATAAATCTTACTTAAATAGACCATCATGCTCTGAAGCATTGTATGAAATGAAGCATTGTAATAGATACTGGCAATGTTACATTCAGAGTGTAAATTTTATTTGTCAAAAATGTTTTTGCAAATTAAATGTCACCTATTACCAATATCACGATTTAATTGTTTACCACAATTTAATATTACAAAATAAAATGGTGTTCTGGAAATTCCTGGATATGGTGTGGGGAGGCATGCAATTGAGTCCTATTTTTAAAACATAAAATTTCATATAAGAAAACTTATGTATGAATTTTTAGTTCAAGTTCATATCAGCCACTTGGGTTGAACTCTGCTGGGTCCAACCATCTATCCCTGGAGTCCAGATGTTTTTATCCCTCATTTCCATTTGCAACTCTATTGTCTCTAGTCCCACATCTTCCGTGTAGTTATCCAAAACACACACGATATCCCAAAACAGATGCATAATGAGGCATGTACATTTTGTAATGAATCAGATCTTACCTCATCATGTTCTCAATAGATTGTTCTTTCACTTTGATATCTGTAACAAACAGTATCATTGGCAGGTGTGATGACATACTCCATTACTGGCATAACAAACTGCAACTAAACTGGCTTAAATGAGTGGCAGTACTATAATACATAATCACATCAATATAGCTGTCTGTCAACAACGCACCGATTTAAATATTTGTAAACTGAGCTATGTGGCTTACGTTTTAAAATGCAGAAAGTACACTATATACTAAGTGTACAAATACTTTGAAATAAGGTAAAATGTTATTTAATGCTTGCAGTGTGGAGACCTTTGTCTTAGTGGGCTATGCAATGGGCGATAACTATATGTGCCACAGGTAAAACTGAAAATAATTGTAACAACACAAACCTAGTAGCAGTACGCCTACTATCAGACTGTGATTACTACTTGTTAAGCTACGGGAACGAAACGGAGATAGGTATTTAATAGGCCAAGCCTAAATGTAATCCATAAGACTAGAAGTACAAGGAAGTAGTAGTGCGTGCATGGATATTTACACAACACTAGAGAGACATCAACTTTAATGCAGAGTTTACCTAACAAACACAGTGTGTGCAGCTTGTGCTTTCTGTTCTGTGCTATTTTATCATAGAAGCTGTTGGGTCGCCAAGTCTCCGTCCAAAAGACGATTGACACTGTCTCACCAAAATTGTAGAGCTGCAATAAAAGAAAACAAGATTAATCATGATTTAATAATCATAATTTCACATCTATTTATTCACTTCTTTTGTAAATTTTGGTTCAAAAAGTTACAACCATACATTACTGCCAAAAAGAGTATGACCCTAATTATGGAGCAGTCATTATTTATCACACGGTGGTCACCTGTCTTCAGGGCGGACCTCATTCTGGGTTGCTACTTTTGGGAGGCTCACATACATATTGTTATTTTGCTAACCCCACTGATAAATAATGATCAGTCCCTTAAATGTTTTTAAATGGTTAATACCAGGTCTTTAAGTGGGTTACATAGTTGTCTAACCAGTACCTGCAACCCGCAGCAGCCAACAGCATTCATGATGGAGGCATTGTGCACCACACGGTACTTGATGTTCCTCGCTGTGGCTCTCAAGACCAGGTCTGAATGAGTTGTCGCACTACAATGTGAAACATACAATACATTAGCTATCACATGCTACCAGTCAGTTGTTCCTAATTACAAATCAGAAAGTTGTTGTTATGCAGCCAAATGCCTCATTTACAGGTTAGTAGTAAACATTATTATATTTGAACATATATATATATATATTTCTATGATATAGTCAATGTACAATAAGTAGTCAACATGGTTTTACTTATACCTGCTTCTCTTTGTAGCATAATCAATAGACTTCAGATTCATTATTAACTATTAAATCAACTATTAGAATAAATATTACAAAGCAAGTTCACTATACCATATTCTAACTTACCCAAATGGATCACCAACCACTAAGAACACAATGTCTTCTTCCTCTGCACCTTCTAATATGACATCTAAAAGACCAATTAATTATGAGCATATAGAGTTGAATACTTAAGATATTTAATAACATAACTGCAATACGTTTTATTAGCACAACCTGAATATTTACAACCAATGTCAGCATGCACTGTAATTTTATGCAGAGAAATTTAAAAATGAAAGTTGCATTAAATTACATTATCAACCAACCCTAATCTCGCTGCTACATAACTAACACCAATCTACAGGTAGGCCACCCTTGCAATACCTACCAACCCAACCCAATTAGGTCACCCTTGTCACACCCGACCTAACCCAGTCAGGTGCCCATTGCCACATCCACTGAACGGACCCAATCACATCACTCATGCCACACCCACTGACTTGACCCAATCAGGTCACTAATGCTGCACCCGACCCAATCCACCCTCAGGATATTTCTGCTTACACCATCCTGTCTAACCAAACATTGGTACAACCTTAATTTATCAAAAATAAAACTCACCTGATTGTTGTTCCACCATCTCCCTGTCAGCCAATATCACAGTACGTCCATAAAACTCTTCCTGAAACAGAAAACATTATAATGAGGCTACATCAACATTAGTAGCAGAATATATATATATATATATATATATATATATATATATATATATATATACAGTATAATTATTCTTATTACAGGCATTAGATTAGAATTTTTTGTAAATATAACTGAACCCCTTGCATCATTAACTGAATATTTTATACAACACGAGTGTGCCATCAGGGTTATAAATTTACTTTTTTTCCCATGAGTCCACTGAAAATCAATTTATTTAAAAAATCACCTACAAGGGGGTTTTCATGCATCAATTGTGAGCTAAATACTTAGTTAAATAAAGTATATTAATTGTATGTTTGCATCCCATTATGAAATAAATAATACTTGACTACAAGCCTTAATTATTAATCTATACAGAATGAGCTTATAGACTTTAAATTTAAGGTACATAAGAGTGCCGCTATGATTTCTTAGTGAAGGAAGCATGGTAGGATGTTGGGAGTTACTTGTTATTTATGCCATAGGATTGGTTTACGTCTAATAAAAGTTACTGAACAATATCTGCTATCCCACATTATTTTTTTGGGGTCTGACATTGACTAATTTTTAACAGACATAACATAGTATCTGCATAGATCAGTAATTAAGACAACCAGACAGGTCATATTGCTTTGATTTGAACACTAGGATGCATAAATACAATATACCAAATTTGACTAAGACGTATATTTACTTAATGCATATTAACCATCAATGGCATGTATGTTCTAATTATGGTTATGTGATCTACACATTGCAGAAAACAATTCCACCAAGTTTTATTGGTAAAGGTACGTTGATTAGTTCATGAGATGTATGTTCTACTGTGAAATGAAAATTTTATTTATTTTTTAAATGTCCAAGTCCTAAATGTCAAACTGCCATGGGCTAGGATGCTCAGCGTTTGGTTACATGCTTATCTTACCAATTACCAACAGGGCTTTTACCAAAGTGATTCATTCGGAAAAAATAAGAGATCAGTGCAACACCCATTGTCTTTGTTGAATTAACTTAGAATGACCCAGATAAAAAATGATAATAAAGTACATTAATGCGTATTGTAATAAATGATTGTGCTATGCTAATATCACCCGAGTTTATTGCTTCATGTGTGACTTTTGGACACCGCGACTAGTCAACCGTAGCACGAATTCCAAATTGGATATTTGCGCAGCGCGTTTTGCCTATTGTCAAACGCGCCTAGTTGTCGAGCTGCTTACAAGTGCTTCTTTTCCCACTGTTAATATTGACGTATATGCTTCTAAATACACTCTCTTCGCATGCTGTATGATCTTTAGGCCTTTGCATGTGATGTCTTCCGCATCGCCCAATCCAAGACCAATTAAGTACAGCATCCTGTAACGTTCTTAGCATCGCCTACACGTGTCAACATCAGGATTGAGCGCCACCTGTCGGATTCTCACGTGATTTACATTTAGCGTTCAACCTGCTAAAAGATGCGTTTCATGCTCACCCAGTGGTAACGAACGAAAGATCATCTTGTGTTTTTGTTTGTGTTGGCCGCGGTAGTCTAGCAACGGACTGTCAATCGAGACGACGGTCGTTCGAGTCCACCTACCGCCGTTTCGTTCGCCTCACATTGCCTGTGTCTTTCGGAAGAGACACAATAATAATTATATCTGGTGTCACTGCCAGGGAAAGTAAAACACCCATATATATGGGGTAAATGTGTAACCTATCGTGGACTTGATCGCTAATTATAACACTACAAAATCTTGAACAGCAAGTTGAAGTTGGTATAACTAGAAGAAGAAGACCATACATCACAGTACAGAAGGCTAAAAGGAGCAATAGAGAGAAATGACACGTATAATAATCTTATTTTCACAGTGTACGAAAGACATACCACTGCATCTGTCACGTAGTCCATTGCTACGGAGTAACGTTGTTTTATCCAATAGCAATGAAGGCAATACTCCAAACACAGTTATACTAGTTCACACGGCTATACTTTATTTCGGCGACTGTCTACTCACTACAGTAAAACAGCCTATATGGCAAAGTCCATTGCCCCTCTATGACACACCATTAATCTGGCTATTGCCAGCCTATATAGTCTACCAGGGTTGCAGTACCTTAAGGACATTGTCTAGCTCTTAGTAACTAGTCCGATATGTGACGTACACTACTCGAATGTGAATACATATATAACAAGTGCATGACTACAATCATGAGTTAGCCTTTCCTGTGGGGGGGCATGCATATGTTTGGGCCATGGGAATAAACTTTAATTGTAGTGTGACGTACACTATACAATGCACTTTATTATTCACACACAAAACAACACACATGAACATACAACCACACAATACAGAGAGACGGGTAGTGGGTTCTATCCGCAAAGTAATAAAATGGTAGGCCTATAATGGTTCAAATTTATGTATTTCACCAATGTGCAATTTGACGTTTGCGCACTGCAATTTCGATATTGATGAGATTGCTTTTCTGCACGTGACGTCCTCGCGTTCCCGTTGGATGGTGGGAATGAATTATGAAAATAGTCGTTTTGGTAGGCGATAGGGTTCTCCAACTTTGTAATAACTCGAAATATGTCTTCGCCGGACACTGAAACATGTGTAAATCCGACAGCAACACAAGATGCACAAGCTGTGGAACATGAACATAAATCGCAAGATGATTCGCAAGAAGCCAAAGAGACGACGCTACCCAAAGACGAAGTCGAACTAAAAATGCAAACCGAAATTTGCGAAAGCAAGGAAACGATCCCATTGACCGATGACGATATATCGTCTGCTTTAAAGCGTGCAAGAGCAGAGTTTAACAAAAATAGGAAACTCATTATTAAGGGCATCCCGCCTGTAACATATGAAGTAAGTTTATAAATACCGTACATTGATATCATGCCAAACATACCATATTATCGCTCACAGTTTTACGTCCATCTGTTTCAACCTGTCTCTAGGCTTGTTAATTAATGAATACACACGTAGTCGTCTTAGGTGGCGAATATACCTTTTCAAATACATCTTTCTCATTGACACATAACCATTGCAATAAATATAAATATACTTGTCGCGTCAAATTCGAGTTCTAAGACTAGGCTTAGAACTTGACCGATTGACTCCATAGCCATAGCATAAACATAGCATAGGAGTGTTGGCCATTAATACTACAAGACAAGACGAGGCTTGCGCTGGGCCTGGCCTAAAGATCTGTTTAGCCAATTTGGCTAGTTTAAAATTTTCTTTAGCGAAATGAGATTTTTATTAGTAGAAACTAAGATGGCAAAGCATCAAAATGCAAAACATGATGTACAAATAATGTGAATCGGTTCGAATCATTTTGAATTGGTGGCTGATGATAAAAATGCCTTAATTTCAAACACTGTATGGCCATATGCTGAATTCAGTTATGCCAGAGAACAGGTTCTAATTAACCAAATTCTTCTGCATTTAGTGATGCTTTTAGGTGGTTTTTTTACAAATTAAAATAGATACAACTTTGACACTATGTAGGAAGTAGCGCACAGTTTGATCCAGTTGTTAATTTCTAAACAAAAAAGGCGTTTTTAATTAAAATGTAAACCTGTCATGTCAGATGCATATGAAATTATATTAAATACAGTTTACAAATGTACTTGCACAGCAGCTTAACATGTCTGCTTTGATCAGGTTGCACAATCAGACATCACTAATAGAATCCAACATACATCAAGTGTCCATCTATTTGTGGTTGAATAACTTACAAAAAGTTGTAGTTTTGATGTAGACTTATTTTTAATTGTTTAATTTTGCAGGAAGTGAAGGAGTTCCTTGGAGGTCGCAGTGTAAAAAACATATCCATCAGCAAAAAGTCTCGACATGGTATGTAATTATGAATTTGTTTAAATTCTGAAGTTCAATATGGCAGCACTTTGTTAATTTTTTTTGACCAAGAATACATATTAGACTTGACAAATATTCTGTAGCGTATGACAGAAGAGCAAAACATTGTGAAAGGAAGAAAACATTCAGTTGAAACGTTTGTAAGGTAAACATGCAATAAGGTAAATGGAAAGAGAGTTTTTAAAGATTCCAAATTGGCTGACCCTGTCTGGTTTATGATGCACTGTTGTGTGCGGACACATTCTTGCAATTAATTAGGGTGCAAATAGAAAGTTTATGCAGTAAATGGTGGCCCACAGACTCTCACTAATGTCAGGGTAAATTTGAGATCTGAGCATGAAAACCCACCATTGCTTTACCTGATGATTGATATTATAGCTAAGAATAAAACATTTTTCATATATATGTGAACATAAATTATGCATTATTTTTGTTTTCTATGCCAGGAAATTACATGAACTATGTATGTTTAGCTGTGGTCACTCTGCTACATGGTGAAGAAGCTGAGGAGATAGTTACAGAGCGGAACAACACTAAACTACTGGACACAGATGTTGAAGTAGAGATTCACCCCACTGAGAATCTGCTTTGTATTGCCCACCTGCCTTTTGACATGGGTGACAAGAAGTTCATTGAACTTGTTGCACAATACGGATCGATTGAACGTGCTTTCCTCATGCGTAGCTCGGGAGGTTTGCATCATATTTGTAATATCTTTCTTGCCTTTGATATAACAGTGTTTATTATATTTCATCTGCCAATATCGATAATACAACAAAGAACATGACATGTAGTTGATATGTAGTTAGCGTGGTGGTATTTATCTGAATCTGAAATTTTCTGGGGTAGTTATTAGGCTTGTTACACAAACACACATATATATATATATATATATATATATATATACATATTAACTAGTAATACTTAAAATATTGTAACAGTTGGTTTTGTCACATTTAACAAATAATTGGTATATGCCAATAGATGGATGACCTGCTCTATGAATTTGATACTTGCACATTAATGCTTGTTGCTGCAACTATGAACATTCTATTTTTTGAAGGCACAAGTAAAGGCTATGGTTTTGTTGAGTTTGCGCACAATCCAGAGAAGTCAAACGAGATGCGCAAACAGCTGGATGGAAAGAAGATCGACTCATTTGTGTTAGAGTGTGACTTTGTTTTGCCACATATAATTTCCTTCAACCAGCTGCACTCGTGCTGCCTGCTGGTGGACCAGCTGCCAACTGAATACAAGAACATGATGGAGCTACGAGATATCTTCAGTCGGCTGGTGATACCACCATATTGCCAGGTGAGGTGTATTTGTGTATACATATATATATATATATACATATATATATATATATATATATATATATATATATATATATATATATATATATGAATTACGATTTTCTTCAACCACAACTATTTTGATTACTTACTCGATGTTTCAACTGCAATCGGCAGCCTTCATCAAGAATTCTGGGCTGGCTAGTTCTTCCTCTGCTCGCCAGTTGTCTTGGCAAGTGGGTAGTGAATGTATCAAAAATACGAGCTAACTGATGACCAAACCAGGGTTCTCAGTAAAGGACTAAACTTCACGGTTACACCAGACAAGCTGCCGGTGGAGGAATCCAATGTCATTTGCTGCCAATCACCAAATCAGAGCAACTATGATCTCAGGTGTCTGGGATTATGAAAATGGCGAAACTGCTGAAACCAAACAGGAAAGAAAGACAAGCGCTAGCAGAGCTAAAAAAGTATAATGATTCAGCCAGCAGACAAGGTAAAAGCAACAGTGGTTATGGATGCTGACAAGTATGAACAGAAAGTCACCACCATGCTATCAGACGATAAGACATACGAGAAGCTGAAGAAAGACCATACACAAAAATACAAGAGACAGACAGTTTGTGTCCATAAGAAAATTTAAGGAAGATGACAAAATCACAGAAGAACAATATAAGTACTTTTACCCTAAAGCTGATGCTACTGAGGATGTACTGTACTCTGAAAATCCGTAAGCCAGACAACCCTCTCTGACCTAATGTGGACTATACAGGGTCAATAGGGTAGAATGTATCAAGATCACTGGCAGACCTACTAGCTCTGATTGTGGGTAAGACATCATACCACATAAAAAACTTGAAGCACTTAGCTAACAGAATGGCTTCTATCATGATCGAACATGATGATATGTTCCTATCACATGACGTTGTGTCTCTCTTCACCAACACCCCGATCAACGAGACACTGGATGTCATAAAGAAGCGACTACAAGACGACACAAAACTTAAACCATGGCCAAACCTAAATATGGATGACTTAATGGAGTTGCTGAGATTCATTGTCACAACTACACATTTTAGCTTCAGAGGCACTATTTATCAGCAAAAATTTAGTACATCAATGTGAAGTCCAATGACACTTGTAATTGTTAATCTCTTCATGGAATGGCTGGAACATCAAGCTACTCTCACAGCACCAGTAACATGCAAACCAAAACTATGGAAGATATAATTATGTGGATGATGTGATGGAAGTAGTGAGGAAGGGATGTGAACAAGAACTGACAGAGCATCTCAACAGCATAGACACCACAGGCAGCATTAAGTTCACACATGAAGAAGAGAGTTATGACTCCCTGCCCTTCCTGGGCACACTTATAACATGAAAGGAAGATGGAACAGTGAAACTCCTAGTAAATCGGAAGAAGACGCACACAGACCAATGTCAAAACTTCACATCTCACCATCCATTACATCAGAAACTGGGGGTCATCAAACATTACTGGATAGATGCAACGACATTGTATCAGAGCAAGAGGATAGAGATAGAGGTGGAACACGTCACAAAGGTGCTAGAAAAATGTGGGTACCCAAGTTGGACCATAAAGAAGATGAAAGAACAGCAATTTCAAAACAAAAGAAAAGAACACAGAAATCCGAAGGTATTGTCACTCTCCCCGAGTCTCCCGTTTGTCAAAAGAGTAACAGAACCTATAAAGTGGATTTTAAAACACCATGAGGTCGCTACATCTGTTAGACCTCATCAAAACATCAGGAGATTACTAGTTCATCCAAAGGACAAAGTGGAAGATAGTAAAAAAACATACTGCGTATACCAAATCCCTTGTAAGAGTTGTAACCACACATATCGGCAAAACAGGTTGAACATTTGGAACAAGACTTGAAGAACACAAGAAAGGGGTTGAAAACATCACAACCAGACGATTTACCAGGGAACAGAAGAGAGAGTCAGCAGTGGTAGAGCATAAATCTGCAATAACAGACCAAGCAGACAGGAACAAATTCATCACTGACTGGGAGGGGGCAAAAGTGATTGACAGAGAGCATGACAGAAATGCAAGATGGATCAAAGAGACCATATGGATCTGAAAGGCAACTCCAGTCATGAATCGAGATGGGGAGATACAGACTGAGTCACATATGGGACGGCCTGCTTGCCAAGACAATTGGTGACCAGAGGAATGACTAGCCGTCCCAGAATTCCTGATCAATGCTGCCAATGGCAGCCGAAACGTTGAATAAGTAATCAAAATAGTTGTGGTTGAAGAAAATCGTAATTCACTTTCTGTCACTGAGTGTGGCAATAGGACATGCTGATCACTGACTCTCCTGTTCAAATGTAGGATATTTTAAATTAGGCTTCATTTAAATTAATATGTAATGCATCTGATTGGCCACAAGTTGTAGAAGAGCTCTGCATGCCTGTGTCTTTTTCATTTATTGTCATCCTTATGGTTGTATTTGTTGAATTAATTATTATTTATTAAGTAGCATTGCAAGAAAGTTAGGTTTCGTAATCTAGTATGTGGTGACATAAACAACATGCCTTTCTGGCCAAGAATTATTTTTAAAATGTGGTACAGCAACAGGAAGTACTAGTTGTAGTGGTTCTTATGTTAGTACATCTGATTGTGATTTCATCTAGTCTTGTCATGTTGAAACGTTTTATTTTTGTGCTAGCAAGCGTACTATTTTTGTGCTAGCAAAGGTTGCCTATGTACGGTAATTCTCCGGTGGTTATAATGCGCATAGCCTTCATACTAACTTGGCAGATGGCACCGTCATGTTGTAATGGACAGAACCTTCATACTAACTTAACATAGCTGTATTTTAACTGGCAGAACCTTCATACTAATTTTGCACTGCTGTGTTGTAGCTCGGCATGCAGAATGGGAAAGCCCTTGGCTTTGGCATCGTGGAGTATGTAACAGCCGACCAATCAGAGACAGCCCAGATCGCTGTCAATGGCCACATACTGCAAGGCACCAGCATCAGAGTGACCTTCTGCATCCCAGGGGAGAAGGCAACTGATATTTACAACAAGATGATGACGACGGTGGTAAGCATTGCCAAAATTATTTATTGACAGTGGTTCCTAAATCCGTGGTACTATGAACTGCAAAGTGGCCTTGTGCACCAACTAGGGTGCAAAGTGGCCTTGTGCACCAACTAGGGTGCAAAGTGGCCTTGTGCACCAACTAGTGGCCTTGTGCACCAACTAGTGGCCTTGTACACCAACTAGTGGCCTTGTGCACCAACTAGGGTGCAAAGAGGATATGTAAGTAAGTAAATATATACTACATTTTTTTATTCGACCGTTATATGTTTAATTTAAATGTTTTTCGAGTCAAATATCATATTCACATTCCATGCTGTACTGAACTGAAAGTTGATATTCCTAAGCAGATATCAGTCAAATAAAAAATATGGTTCAGTAAAACACTTTTGGGCAGTCTATATTTTAGAATACATTATTTTGCCATAAAACAATCTGACCACGTACTTGATGTTGGGGAGATTTTTAATATTACTGTTATGGTGTTTTGATCAGTGATCCAAATGACTTGGCTTATACATTAATGTTACAACTTGTAGAGTGGCTACTCGCTGAAGACGGGCCTGCTGCCCAACCCTGTGCAGGCGCCACCTGTGAGGAACGCTACTGCCCCAGCCCCCTATGATGGAACCACTAGTACGCCGGCCCAGTCATCAGCCAAAACACCAGGAAACTTGACCAACCCGATGATGCAGAATCTCCTCGCACAGAATCCACAGGGTGCGTGCCTTTGTGATGGCAGTTTGTTATTTTATGGTATTTCATGTTCTTTATATACAAATTATACAAAATGTGGAGAGCAACAATTTACAACAACGTCAGCAAACTGGTGCTTGTTTTATATGTGCAGGTTGTGGCAGAATAAGTGATGTTATCTGTATCTCTACTTTGTGATTTAGTGATGATGCAAAATCATACATCAGTTGTTAACGTCATTGGTAGTTTCTCATGACTTGATGGTGGTATTAGAAGTGTTGTGTTTTATCAGCTGATTGCATTTTTGTGTTTCAGTGCTGGCCAGTTTTCAGAACGTGCTCTGTCAGCTCCAACAGAGAGTGCAGCTACAACAGCAGATGCAGCGACCAGGTGAACATACCAATGTATCTGTGTTAGGGCTGGCAGACCTGGCAAGCCATCTCGACTTCTCTGGGAAGCATTTAGCCAAGCTGTAATTACTGGAATTTCACTGGATCTGTGTTAGGGCTGTTCCAGTGAAATTCCAATAATTGCAGCCTGGCTGAATGCTTCCCAGAAAAGTCGAGATGGCTTGCCAGGTCTGCCAGAAGGTGAAGTGTAAAGTGCTTTGAGCAGTTCCAAGGACTGGATACTGTGCTACATACCTTTTCTTTTACCATTGTAATTTGAAGGACTGGATACCGCACTACATAAGAACATACCTTTACCTTTGTAATTTGAATTTGCAGACCCATTGTAATGATATGGTAGCTGGTTGTTGTACCCCAATGCACTACAATTGCTAAACCTACCCACATGCACTGTACTTCAAAAAAAGATAATTGTGATTATGATTCTACTTTCCCACCCTTGCAGTATGATGATATTAGGTTCTCACTGACTGGTCTATTTCCTAGATGTGCTACAGGAAATTGCCAATTTAATGACTGGTATATACAGTGCATCAACATTGTTACAATTCGGGTACCTTCGATTTGACACAGTCAGCATTTATGTTGCAGGCTTACTGGGAATAGCACCTAACAACCAGCCTCCCAGTCCGCTGCTGAATCCTAATCTACAGATTGCCATTCTTGCTGTCTTCATGGCAACCCAGCTTCAGCAGGTTTGTAAGCAAAACGTCTTAGCAGTGTCCGTGTATTGTATAGTTAAACGTTGCTGGTTGCTCTCCTTGCAGACCTGGGTCTGAGTACATTTTCATGAGTATGAGTACATTAGTGATGGCTGAGTATGAGTACAAGTGCTTTACTAAAATCTGAGTATGAGTACATTTACATGAGTACGAGTACATATTGTATGATATAGTAAAGTATTAGTAATAGTATATTTAAAAAATAAACTTGTTAATTAAGTTATATAATTCAGGAACAGTTGATTATGCAAAGGCAATTGATCAGACGTGGCATGAAATATATATAGGGGCACTCTGATTAACCTACCTTTGAGTCACTGACATACTCAGCACGTGTACACTCACATAAACCAATCATTACCTAGGGTTTCCAACTCAGAAAAACCTTGCCAATAAACCTCGGATATTTCTGTAGTGATCTCAAAAGAGTGGGTAATTACTAAATCTGTTCAGTGTTAAGCAAATTATAAAATACAGCAATTAGCAAGAGGTCTGAGACACCAAACCGCTTATCTTATATCTGCTCTCTCAGACTCTAGATGTAGTTTTGCTAGCATCTGACTGTTAATTGCACTTATCATCTGAGCACCTTCTTATTTGTAGACTGTAGAGAGCCATGATCTGCTCACTACAAAACACTTATCAGGAACATGTTGTGCAACTGGATTCACAAATTAGGCAATGTAAATGTGGGCTTACTCTACATAGTACACAGTATGAGGCTTATTAGCAATAATATAAAACAGTACATAAGGTGCATAATCTAACAATAATAATTTATTTATTATAATAACAAATATAGATAAAATATTATATATTAAGACATGTACTTTAACATACTGAATTTATTGGTCTCGCTCCAGAATTACCTATGTAATCAATGTAGTGAGTCTACTAGTAAGAAGATTTGTCCAAACTGGAACAAAGTGGTTGTGTGCTAATTTGAATAAAGACTACTGGTGCAGTGTGACTTGATTATGGACTTCCTGGCTTAATTAAATAAACACAAGGATTATCGCCTGAACTGGTTACTAGCATAACTGTCAGCTTAAGGCTAACTATGGGTTTCTGACTGGGAAAAGATGCTGCCTTTAGTTAAGCTTTTTGTTATATCAATCAGAAATAATGTATCTGAACATTTCAGATACTTTATGGAAGTATTAATATTTTCAATCTGTTGACTACAAATACTACTACTAGGTATTCCAAAGTGATTTTTCAAACTCTACCAAGTTATTTTTAAATTATGCCATTTGATAGAGCTTTTGATTCTGAACACAGTGATATAAATTTTATATTTGTACTCCAATATTTAGCAGAGATATGATTTTTTCCTGATTTTTTAACTACGTACATTTTTCGTCAAAATCCGAATTTGGCCGAAAGGCCTACTTTGAGACACCACAAATATCAAACAACACAACCTGAAGTCTCAAAACGTTTGTTTTTTTATTCAGCATACATATAGAGCACACCAATTTTTTTCAAGCACGTAAGATCAACATACAATTCACAATTTTATTTTGAAAATGTAAATTTCCTTAATTTGTGCTGATGGGTCAAAACACGTCAAAATTTATAACTCTGACAGTTCATAACTTTTGACATAATTGAGGTACAGAGATAATTTTTATATCTGTGGAATGGTATAACTTTCATCAATGCATTTAAAACATACAGAGCTTCGGTTCTTTAAGGTTAACCTTGACTTTTACAGGCAGTAAAGGGCAACCTATCGCAATTACACAAACGTTTCCCTCAAATAAAACAATGTTCCGAACAGTGTTTATGATGCCAAAACTGCTATTTTGTGTAGCTACTTGCACACAAAAAATACTAGGGAGATAAATTACTAAGAGCTATTCAGATGTAACATCATATCTATCATTTCAGACTCTTCGTGACCGTCAGTCAAGAGAGGATTTACAGACTCGTGATTTTCTCATAATCTGTTGAAATTGACTTCATGGCTGGCATGAACTACACACGACCGTACTGGTCATTCTCTACTTAAAAGTACATTGTTTGTGAACCCTTAACGTTATACATAAGCAAACAATAATAAACAAACATAAAAAGCATTGGACGCATATATACCATTTATTAAATATGTTTATTAATATAACAAATACACTTGGTCAAATGCAAATACAGAGTTTTTTATTGTTAAATACATCTAAGTTCTAATACAAATACATTTCCTTCCCAAGTATGCTTTTCATAATTAACATATCTGCTGTTTTACTTATTTTGTCTTCTCTGTCATCCAAATTCCTGGTTTTGTCTACTGTGTACTATTACAATTTAGAACTATTGCAAGACCTGGTTGCATTTGACATACATCAACTGTTGAAAGTGGTCGTCACTCACATGAAGCTCCAACTAAAAAAAAGGGGAAATCAAAATTAATTACCAACCAAACTGGCAATCATTCCAGTTTGGTTGCCAATCTGTCGGTCCCTGAACCTCCGTTTGGGATTTGAAGTGCAGCTTATGAAACGGAATAAAGTAAAGTGACAGTTGACTTGTTTATAATTCAATGAATCAGCCAATATATCAATATACAATTACTACAGTATGATAAAATAACAAATTGCCTGTACAGTCAAACAAATACTACGTGCATAAACAGATTAAAGCTTAAGTTAATATAAAGTTGCATTATTCCAGTTAATCTAAAAATGGATGGGTATTCTGCCCGAGAAAAAAATGTCAGTGCTCGTTTAATAATATACCATTAAACAAAACAAAGTTTATACGGGTAACCATGAAAATATTTTCGCTAAAACGTATAATTGCATCCTAACTTCTAGGCAAAATTTTTCGCCCCACTCTTCGTCTCTGGGGCGAAAGGCCAGACGGGCATTTGCTAACTCGCCAATTTGGCAGTTCCGTAGCCAAATGGCTACGGAACTAATAACTTAAGTTTTAAAACCAATATGCACTAACCGTTTCACATGTGTATTCTGTGACATACAACCGACAATTGGGCGTCAAGAAACTGAAGAAATGTGCTCCAAATAATTACTTATGAGTACTTTTATCGGTGACAGAAAACATTTCACAATTAGCCGCCATACTGTGCACATGATGTTGCCTTTGGGTCACATGATCAAACGCGATTTCGTGTAGAATGAGGCCAGAATGGGCCAGCAGCACAGACATAAATAAAACACCCGTTAGTAGTTTATAGGGGCATGGTTAATGATGTAACTCCATGGCCAGCAGACGGCAATTCTTAGCGTAACCTTATATAGATCCACGGGATTCCCGCTTGATGTTCTCGCTCACAACAACATCCGGTTATATACAAATGTTGATAAGCACATGCGTTGTGACAAAAAGGTAATAATTTCACACTTTTACATGGTTATTGTCAGGTAACTTTAGTGATATACATATAAGAATGCATACAGACACGAAAGACGTGTTTATTGCTCTGTTTATGGCGTTTTTGTAAGGTTTCACGTTTCATGAAAATACTTAAGCTTTTGATGAAGGAGATCTTCGCCCCTACTACAACAACAGCCAGATAGAAAAACATTGTAGGGCGATTGACTTTGCCTACCTAACTTCGTGCATAAGCCATCGCGCAATATCGTGGCAACTCAGTATTGCAACGCAACAAGAAACAACCTGGTCACATGATCAACGATTTTGTCTCTTTCAGCAGAAAATAACACTAAATAAGATATGTTAATAATTCAATCAAATGCTTCGTATATATTTGGGACACAAACTGTTGGTATTGTTGGGTAGACAGGTTGCCTAAAAAGAATTAAAACGTTCGCATCGTATGGGGGACCGATCCCGTGAAAGTCGTACGCATGGCATCGGCTTCGACTCAACTGTTTGATGCTAAACGTTATCGCATATTATCATTAAACTAATCAAATATTACTTCACAAAATGAAAATATACAATAACTTACCTTTCTGGGTGAAGTTAACATGTTTCTGAGCGACATTCTGCGAAGCAGATGATTCCAACGTCTCACAGCGCGGACACAGACACACCTTCGCTGCCATGTTTTCGAACTCGCTGGCATTTATTAGTGGGGGAACTTTGACCGGCCAGCGAAGGGAAGCCATTGTTTGATTACAAATTAAACAAAGTTTTTTAAAAAGAACAGATGCTGGCCTATTTAATGATATATTGCATGTTGAGAAATAATTTTCTGGTTCATGTCAAGCAACAAAAAGAAAATTTCATCATCGAAAAATTTAATCTTCGCGGGATTCGTTTTGAACGAAAATTATATGTATCGATGGCTGAACATCTCCCCTTTGACCTCAGCATAAATTCAGCGTCACCCGAGGTTATGCTGTCCTCCGCGAAAATAATATGGTGGCATGCAAATGTCGGCGACGCGAATTCGGAACATCGCTTTTCGCGGCCACCAACCCCTGTCACTTTCAAAAATTCATCAACAAATAAGTACGCCTTTTTAAAACAATTGATAATCACTGAACAACAGAGGAAAGATACCAACATTTATTGAGGTAACATTTGTAGCTCAAAATGGTATAAGTGATTTTATATTGATTTTTGAACATCACCCAAAACCGGCCTTCTGCAGCAGTTTTCGCCAGCCGCGACAGCCACTTTGGAATACCTACTACTACTGTATTTAAAATAAATCATAAATAATTATCATAGCATCATATTTTAAAAGTACTCGGATGTACTCATAAAATCTGAGTAGATTGCGCATGAGTACTAGTACGAGTACATGACCCATAATTATCATGAATACAAGTACTTCAAAAATGTACTCGAGTAACAGGTATATCGGTCCCAGGTCTGTCTCCTTGTGTATGTTCTAGTGTCATAGTGTTGTTGACTTCATGAATCGTTTTTGTGATGTTCCACCCAATATTTAATACATCAAACATGTACCTACTGTTCGTCTCTGTGATTAAAGCTGCTTGTCTGCGTACTGTTGCATTTCAGCAGTGCACATGTTTAACTGGTATGAATAGCTGTTTCCATACAGTACACGTGAGTCTGTGCACCCAGTTTTCCCATTGGTGGTCATAGTTGTGCATATATTGCTTGATTAATACGTTGTTGTATGTTGTTGACAGACGCAGCCGGGGATGTTCCATAATCCACTGCTGCAACAGGCAATTGCTACCAACTTACAGCAACAGAACTCACTGCTGCTTGGCGGTGGATACATGGTAGGTACTAGGTACGCACCGTTCACTTCAAGTCGGTCTACTGTTTGTCAGGCCTTCTCATGCGTAAAGTATATTGTTTCATGTGAAGTTAGATTTTTGAAAGAAATTACACTTTTCAAGGCAGTTGAGATAATTCAGAAGACCCACATTTGCTATGGTTATGAACTATGTAGGTACAACTATGTAACTCTTATATAATAATACTTTGAAGTTACATGGCAGTCAGTGTAATTAATTTATAATTAACTGTGGTGAATATTGGCTAATGTAAGTGAAAGACTAACATTTTGACCTTGAAGTGGGAAGCACTTCATTCTCGTTCATTAATACATGATGCTTAAACTAAAGATTGAAATCGAAAGGATTTAAGTAAGAATTGTTGCTCTATTCTTGTCAAACAGGACGGCTTAAATTCAGTTGTTTTGACCAAGTGTTCTTTTGTCTTGTATTCTCTGCAGGGACTACAGAGCAAGAAACCATCACTGCTGGGGAATCCAATGATAGCTCAGGCTAACTCAATGCTCCAGGGCTTGATGTCTCAGAGACCAAGCCTGCAGCAACCGCAACAGTCACCACAGCCACAGCAGCCAGCACAGGCCACCCTCTGTCCTGCTGCAGCTGGGAACAGTAGTCACCCGGACCCTGAAGTGAAGCCACCACAGATGGAGTCGGATACAGAGAAGATGGAAGTGTCAGCAGTCACACCACAGGACCAGGCTGAAGGGGATTTAACAAACACTCCTGCAGCGGTTGTAACTGAAGAAATGACAAGAGCTAATGAAGCTTCAGAGGGGGAAACAAAAGAAGAGATGACGGAGAGTGTCTGCGAGAAGAAGGGCGATGAAGATATGGCAGTTAGGAGCACTCAGAACCAGTTACCCCAGGATGGCACTAAGCCTACTGAGTCTATGCCAGATCTTCATGTGCTCAACAACTTCCAGAATATGCTTGCAACCATCCAGGGCAACATTGGCCAGGAAGGCGACAGCAGCAATGCAACAAACAGTGGCAGCAAACCAGCACCAACAAAACCAGCGACTACACCTCCCAGTCTACTGCCACCGGCCAACAAACCCGGGCTGCTGGGGCGGCACCCGACCGGAATGACCCCACAGCAGTTGGTGAATGTGATGTCTGCCAGCAGCACCCTCCAGCAACAGCAACTGCTCAACGCAGGGGCGGCTAATCCAATCCTTGCCATGTTCATAGAGGCTCAGATACGACAACAGCTTACGAACCTGGAGAAGGTTAGCAAGGCTCGGATGTTCATGACTCGACTGCAGCAGCAACAGCAGCCACAGCAACAGCAGCAGGGTGTATACCATTTTCATGGTAGTGGAGGTGGAGCTGGAATGGGGGCGTTTGGTAGAAAGCAAGGCCTGCTAGGAAACCAACCAGTGCTAAACCAGAATGCACCACCAGCTCAGGGGAACGCATGGTATCCAGCCAATTCAACACCAAGCAGCAGTGGACTTCTGAAAACACCGAGCATGAAACCAGCCGAAGACAATGCATTATCATATCATCACAGCACAGTAAGTTAACACCATCTGTGTTTAATTGACACTTTTTTAATTATGTGTCTTCTTTTATTTGCATATCCTTTTCAGGACGTTCACTGTCCAAATCTATGCGAAACCAATGTCTTTCTCCAGCTATTCTACCCACCACTGACTGTTCTGAAGACATCTCTGATGTCAATGTCCCATCTTTGTTGTGGCTTCGCTCTGCTTGTTTTCCCTGCCACTATTCCCTCCAGTATCGTCTTTTCCAATCCATTGTGCCTCTGAATGTGGCCAAAGTATTTCGGTTTTTGGCACTTGATCAAATTGCACAACCAGTCATAACATGTTTCAGTTTGGATGTGTTTAAAGCGATTTAGACTGCCATGCAGCAACTTTATAGTAAAACTGCTTCAGGTGACCTGCAACGTAACTGTGATAATACCCAACTACTATGTAGGTTGAAAATGGGCAATTCGTCCAATTTATTGTGGAGGGTGAATTTCGACGTAATTGCCACTGTGCACACCGCATTAAAAGTAAGATGCCAGCAGCACAGGGTGCACAGTCAGAATAAATAGTCTGTCTGGATAATTACATCAGTGTAGAAGACAAACTGGTACATGTTAGCAATAAATGTGACCAAAAAACCCTTGTCGCTGTTATATCATTTTCCAGCATAACAATTTACAAGGGAAAACGATACTTAATTAAGACTGCACAAGCACAGTACCAGCTAGACTTTAAAAATTCACTATACACAAAAGTGGGGTGTAAGTAATCCCTCCAGGTCCTATTTGCTTGCTGATTGGGACCCCACCCCCCACTAAACGTAACTGGTAGATTACATTGTGAATATTGTGAATATATTCTGCCTGTCATACAGGACACATCCAAGTCATCACAGTACAGCACATCATCGTCATACAACAGCAACTACTACAACACCAGCGGCTCAAGTGGCTCAGCCTCAAACCAGAGTCAAAACTATGGCGACTGGAAGGTGGGTGCTCATTTCTATGATTGTCTTATAAGCACCTTTTGTAGCAACTGAATTATAGCAATGCTGGTTGACTATTTATGTTTCATGATTTACTGATTAATAAAAAGATTGCCTAGGTTAGTTGAAACTTGAAATATATCATATAATGTATGCTTTTCTGTGTTCCAGCAAGGGGGACAACAATATGGAGGTGCGCAACAAACCGGCCCAAGTTTCCAGCAACAGTACCCTAACTACCCACCCTATGGCTCTCCAGAATACAGAAAGGTATTTTCTCTCAGTACAGTGGAAGGCAACATCATATATTTGTCTAGATATGTAAATAACTAAAAATAGTTTCATTAATGGTACTGTAGTCTTGTTTTTGCTGAAGTGTAAATCCTTAGCTTGATGCAGATCCAGTGAGTTTTTTAATATGGGAATTAATGATTAAATTTCTAGCATCCAGAAAGACTTGTGGCAATGTTTTCTATGATTATAATCTTTGTCAAACATCCATGTAAGTTCCTTCGTACGGTACGAATGCTTCATTCATGAAACTTCACCTCCTGTGAGACATAACCCGTTGACGTCACAAAATGGCGCGACCAGATTAGAAGAACCAGCTGCAAGATCGCTGCGAATTATCACATTTATTGACGAATATATCGGCTGTGTCTGTAAAGCCATGGATTTGATTACCATGAAGGTATTTTATTTGATTAAAAGAAACTTTTTCAAAAAGTATTAGAACTTCCTCCACTTTGATCACTGGGTGGTAGAAAATACCAAGGATTAGTGCTTAAAATATAATTCTGTTGTCTAAGTGTTGATGGTTCCTGATGCTCTAGTTTCTGTTCTAGATGTATGAGCAGTACCAACAGTACTACAAGATGTACTATCAAGAACAAAACTATTCATCAAGTGTAAGTGCACATGTTCCTCTAACACTAGAATCACGGCATTGAACAATTGATGGAAATCACCTGCGTTACAAAAGATAGGATGCCAACTTGGTGCAAGCCATAATTTAGTTGAGTTGTTCATAGCAGTAAACTGTGTTAATGATATTTTATGTTGTATTAGTTCACTCACTCACTCTGGTTGTGTTGGTTGAAGTCGGTTGATAGTACACTAATTTCTCATTGTTTCTCCCATTATCATGTCTTTGATGCTCCCATTTCATGCCCCACTCAGAAGGGTCTGTCATCTTACCTACTTGGATGTTAAGGATAAACTGATTCATGCAGCATATACACACCTCAGCCTGTTATTGCTCATGATATTTTAGGTCCCACATCTGCTGGGTGAGGGGAAAAAGGATACATGGAACACGTACACACACACATGACAGAACATTGATGAGATTTGATTGGTGTGCTCTACACAAATGTAAAACTGGTGCACACACGCTGCTCACATGCACATATACATTTATCTATACATACATGCACATTATAGTCTCGTCGCACTGTTGACCAGCGTGTATCCGGCTGCCGCGTCATGATGTTGGCACTTGCCTGACTCTTGTTTTGTTGTTCATTGCAGGTACAGGCAATAAGAGTGCTTCCTTCAGGTTTCTCTGTGCAACGCAGCTTGATCCTCCCACAAAACACCAGAGGTCCCAACAAATTACTTTATTTTTGAGTGTAGTGAACAGTTTCCAGTCAAAAACCAGAGCATTCACACATAACAACCACAGTACTCTAGTGACATTGGCATTATTGGAGTGAACTCCACTGCATGTGTTCTACATCTACTTCACACATTCTACACACAAGCGCTGCAAACTACATCATTCGTTGTATACTATGTTTTGAATATGTAAGAATCATCGAATGAATTCTTTGTGCCTGCCATTGCTACTGTTTATTCACGTAACACACACACACTCATACAACCCCCGTTGTCTTACTACATCAACAAGCCATGCTTTATAGAACCCTTCCTGTCTTTGTGGACATTAAGCTGCATGCACTTGCCCTTATGAACACATACACTCGGATTGTGTTTTTTGTTTAATCTTGTTTTTCCTTTCGTTCATCCTTCGTCTAGCTGTACGTGTGTGTACATGTGTGTACATGTGTATACATGTGCATACATGTGTGGATGTGCATCTGGATTGTATTCTGCCAGTGCACAGATGTTTTGGTTACATTGTGTACTAAAACAAATCCATAAGTTATAATGTTTCATCTTCCATTAATATGAGTTGTAGCAGAAACTCCATCATGTTGACTTAGAACTAATGTTTCTAAATATAATTTTCTGACAGTTCTGACAACGAACATAAAAATACTACCTGATAGGTTTTCTAACAGTGCTGTGGACTGGGAGCAGCTGTCTCCTTTGCATGTGAAATGTCTGCTGTATATATGATTATGCTATGTGGACTTGGACTTAATGTGGTCACAGGTGGACTTGTTAATTGAATTGATGTGGTTGCTGGTGGAGTTGCTATTGTTACTGGTGAACTTGATTTGGTCGCTGGTGGACTTGGTGTTGAAGTGGTTGCTGGTGGAGTTGGTATGATCACTGGTGAACTTGGAGTTGATGTTGTCGCTGATGGAGTTGGTATGGTCACTGGTGGACTGGAGTTGATGTGGTTGCTTGTGCAGTTGTTATGGTCACCGATGGACTTGATGTGGTTGCTGGTGGCATTGGTATGGTCACTGGTGGACATGGAGTTGATGTGGCTGCTGGTGGAGTTGGTATGGTTGCCAGTGGACTTGGAGTTGGCATGGTCACTAGTGGGTTTGGGGAGTCACTGTTGGACAGTGATGTGTAGTCACTGATGGGATTTATTGAAGGTAACATGTTACTGAAATATGGGAACATTTAACAATTGATGATCAACTGAACTGATCAGCACCTGCTGACGGTCCAGTGCCATCAAGCTGCTTTGTGTATAGTCCAGATGCAAAAACCACTGTTTTATTTGAACACAACAGGTATAGGAAAGTGTGGCTTTAGCAAGTGTAAGAAATTGGTTTGATGTTGTTTGCAGGGAAGCGGCACTGACGCAAACAAGAGCACAGCGAGCTATGGCTCACAGAACAGCTCTGGATATGGGTCACAGAACAGCTCTGGCTATGGGCCACAGAACAACTCTGGTTATGGCTCCAACAACAGCTACTTCGGTGGCTATGACTCCCAGGCTGGAAATTACGACTCGTACTCAACATACGGAAACTCATCGGCACAGACTGGCTATGGCACGCAGGACAACTATGGCAGCTCTCAGGATGCCTACAACTTCAACGCATCATCATACAACACACAGCCACAGGGCAGTTATGGCAGCAGTGGGTACGACTTCAGCAACAGTGGGTACAACAGCGGCCAGGCAGGCAGTGGCAAGACAGCGCCACAAGGCAGCTACAGCAGTCCGAATGATGCGTTGTACACAACCAACCAGTCACAGAACACCTACAGTGCATCAGCCACCAACAACTACTACTCACAGGCTACAAACACGGGCACAACGACAACAGACACTACATCACAGGCAACGTACATGCAGCAGCAGCAGCAGTACGAAGAGCTGTATCGTCAGTACATGACCCAGTATGGTGCCGTGGCACAGGTGAGGGCAATAAACTGATTTATTTTACAGCCATAAAATAAAGAAGCCATAGAAAAGGTAATTTTGGTGGTTTCTTGTTGGTTTTGTTATTTGTTTGTAGAACCTTGTTACTTGTGATGGGATAGGTCAACGAAATGTTTTCTCCTACAGAAACACATTTTTGTTGCTAGTAATTTTTCCTGCACATGCTTACTAACAGTGCCAGTTTTACTGCCTGCTATCTAACAACACCGAGGAAACATCTGAAGCAGTAAACAGTGAACAGTTGATTTAGTTTCTGTAATTGTGTTGCTTTCAAAAGAATAGAAGTTAGTGAGGTATTTTTCTGTTTCCTTGGCAGTCTCCAGTTAGAATATTTGTCTAGCAGAAACACTAAGATGTAACACAAGCCACAAGCCAGATGTGTTGTGTAACTGTGTTGTAACTGGTAGCTGCCCACTATGTGTTGCAGGCCAATACGACTGCTAGCCAGCAGGTGTCTCCTAGTCCCATACTGCCCAGTCTACCACCTCCACCACCACCACCCGCAGAGAACGAGCCATCAAGTGAAGTCAAGGTAAGGGCTGTAGTTCACAAATTTTTGTTCTGGAGGGGCAGTGCTTGAATGTACCTACATACCTATACTCTTGGGCTATGAGTAAGGCTGCAGTGCACTTTCTCCAGCTCACTCTTGTCTTTCGCCACCTGTTTGGCTTAATTCCATGACTTCTTTCCCATTTCTTATCTTTCTTTTTCTACATTTTTTTGCCAGCTTGTCTTTAGGTGACCCACTTTCCATTTGCATTCAAGTATCCATGTTAGAGCCTTCAGGCAATGGCTGTCTTTCATTTCTAGGAGTTGTGTTTGTAAACACTTGGAAAAGGTGTAACTTATTTATTGATCTTGTGGTTTCAGTACAAAAGAGTTGTACACCAACACAGCTGATCAGCCTATTTTAAAATATGACATTGACTACACGTTGATAGAATATTACATACATTTCTGTGAACCCTATTATGTTAGTACTACATATTAGCATTGCAAAAGTAAAAACAAAGAACATATAATGCCACTGAAATATTTTAAATCAGTGCTTTCAAGTAGGATAGACTTATTATGAAACAATACTCCTTATGACATGATTTGTAGACAGTCGGTAACTGGTGGTTTGTTTTAGATGACCCCGACTGGACAGAAGAGAAGTTACCCGGCCCATCTACTGCCCTCCCCAGAGCCGAGTCCCGAGGGCCAGTACGTTGGACAGCATTCCCAGGGGCTCGGGGGACACTATGCAGAGACACTGCTGATCAAGCGACGAAGGATTTGAAACTCTGGCTGCCAGCGTCTGTACCTGCAGCATTTCTGTATATTTGTGGAAGTTAGGCACTGACACAACATTGGTTGAGAGAGAAAGCGAGTGTCAGTTGCTAAGGCAGTTGATCAGCTGTGAATGTTGAAAATGAAGTTTTTAATAGTTGTTATGGTTAATCACTAAATTGTTAAGTTGTTGCTAGTCAGTCTTGCAGGGTGAGACGGTTTCCACAATTTGTGGGAATTTGTAGTAAGTTGTAGAGGGATTGCTGGACAAGTTCTAATTTACTGAACGTGAGTGTAAGAGTGAGCCACCTACTGTTCCTACTGAGCACATTCCATACAGGCTGTAGAAACAGATTCTATCTTCCAACTGATTGCTCAATGTGCTCCCTGACAGTAGTTAAGTGTTTCAGATTTGTACACCATGTGGCGCCACTGTGCCACAAAGGGTACCCTTGCTGCATTGGTGCCCTTGAATGTTTTGATGCAGGCCCAATAATCTGAAGGGGAAGTCACTATATAACAAGCCAAATAATTGGCTTACCAGAAGTTTTAAAACGTTTTACCACCTTACAAGTTTTCAGACTCCCATTTCTAATAACAAAATACAAGGAGAATAACCTTTGTTATTAAGATCTGGCTAATAATTTTATTCAGGTACATTTTGAGAAAGCTGTATCTCAGCATTTTGGTGCTTTAAGACAGAACATCCTTAAGATGGTTTTTTATTTTAAAACTTGTGTAGACCCCTTGGAACTTCTGGAGCAACCTAGGCAAGTTCCCACCAGGGGCCAGTTTCATGAAGCATTCATACTGTACAAACTGTGATATGAAGGTTCTCGATCTGCAAAATCTTTGTATAGGGTAGTTACAAGAATTTGTTCACAACACTGTGTTTTCTACCATTGTTCTGAGTTAATAATAATTAACTACTGTGGCACCTATATCCTCAGGAACCTGAGCTCAGAGGTGCAACAAAACAGAATCGTTAGTTTCTTTGCACGGTATACGATCGCTTCGTGAAACTGGCCCCAGGCTGCAGGTGTGTTAGGCTGCCTTCGGTCTGACATACAAATTGCTGTGTATTTATGTAAATTCACAAGGGTATAAGCATTCTTTGTTTCAATGTTGTTGCCTGAATTCATGATGGTTGTGCCAGGCATTGTTTGTTTAGAATTTTAGCTTTCATGCCTCAGTAAAGCATGTACTTTAACTGTGCTTCGTTGAGTGTTATCTCCACATCAGAGGTTAAGGTGACCTTTATGTGTGAACTGTTTTTACTAGTATGACATGTTCTGTTGACATTCAGTATACACCTATAGTCATCTGTGTTCCATTCATAAAGTATGTAAACAGGATACACACAGAAGAATTAGGTAACGCATAAAGTAGTGCCTGATTTGTAAAGTTAAATTAAATAATTTCATTACATGATTAATGTAACATGTCATTAGACTGGCCCTCTCCATTGCAACAGTGTTACTTTTGAATGGCCCCTTGTGTTAAAAGATCATTATAAATCAGAAAAATCTCCAATGTGTTCTTTTGTTGATTTAGTAGGTGTTTAAGCATGTCACCTTCTGTATCTACTTCAACTGTTTTTATCATATTTAACTGGAATGTATGGTTTTGTAACTGGAAATAAGATTGTGATAAATTCACTTGTGTATATTACTGTCAATTTTAATGAATTAATTGCAAATTAAATATTATGATAATTTGTTGTATGATTTCAACAAATAGTTGCAACTGACTTGTGAATTTTATTGTGTACGGCTATGTCCCATGGCGTCATTTTCATTGAAATTAGGGTAAGTACAAACATGGGCGGGAGTGGGTTTGTCTCTCTTCACTTTGGCATTATACAGTACTGTCCCATCTATCCCACTGGGTTGACAACGTTATACTGTGTGACCCTAGTCAGTGTCCACTGTGGGCAGTGTGACCGCCCCATTGAAGGATTGTGTCCAAAAAGCAGGATTGCCCTAGTTTTACTACCCAGTTTATGAGCCGTGTGAACTCAAAGGTTGTGTAAGCTGTCACATCATAGTGGCTGGCAACCAGGACGCGTGACCTTAACACACATAAATGCATGACCATGTGGTCATATACCAGGACACTGTGCCCACCTGTAAACATTTCTGGTGAGAAATGTGACGGCAGGAGGCTAATCCTTGTGTAGTTCTAAAGAGCATTGGGAATATTGATTCACACAGGTGGTTAGTGGTCTGGTGTTGGGGCTGCTATTATGTTATTGCTTCAGTCTACCGGTAGTTGCAGTGATTTATGCTTCTTGTCCTGGAAGCAGGATTGTCACCTTATTTACAGTTCAGCGAACAGGAGGCCACACCCCCAAGGCATGCATACATTACCTGACTATGTCAGTGGTAAATAACCGGGACAGGCAACCTTCACTATGTGATCTAGTTGTTGACACATGTGTCATCATGGAACTTTGCATAATCAGTGCCTGTAAGACGAGCTGTGCTAGCTTTTCATTGTAGTTTGGTGCATAAATGATTTTTTAATATGGTTATAATCTCATATAACTCATGCATTGGTGGGTGCAGCTCTGATAACTGGATAGTTTGTTAAAACTTAGTGCCTAAATTCACGCTCCAATTTTTTTATTTCCAACAAACAATTAAAATTCCATAATAGAATACAACATGTGGAACTAAGGTATAATAACATTATATTAGTTTCCTAACACATTATTGTGTGTTAGGAAACATTAGGTCTGCTGACATAACTATTATCAAGCCTCCTTTGTATACTGCACCTATTTCCTTCACTGCAGAACCCATCCTGTGTCTATTGTCTAACAGGTTGGTCCAGTAAGTGCCCTGGCCAATCAAGTGCACTGTATTGACCCAGTCCTGCTCAACTGGCAGTGATAGGTCTATCTACTTCGATAATTGACTGAGTCCTTGTGTCAGCATTTTGACACCAATGGTATTTTACTGATAGAGATCACCAGATCAGGTTTTTTCCATTCCATTGTGTGGGATATTTTAGTTCCCTTGGCATTTACGCCAGGAAGAATGGACCAACATATTTTAGTGTCTCTACTACACTACCAATGTGCTCCTCACTATGTCACCATATTTTTAACAAATAAAAAATCAATTATGTTATGAGGTGCACAATGAGAAACAGTGAATACTGCCACTATATGAAACATTTGGCTCTTTCGGTTTATGCAAGATACCGACACACAAATGCTTGACCACTTGCTGTCATCAGATATCTGACCATGTGAAGTGCTAGAACAGTTTCAGTCAGCAAACATCTGTGGTGCTGACAGTGTGACGTACTTGACGTTTCTGTCATCAGACATCTGAGATGCTGAGAACATTTTTGTCAGTAGACATTTGAAGTGCTTGACTGGTTTTTATTGCCAGACATCTTGGATGCTGACTGTGTCAAATGTTTGACTGGTTTCTGTCATCAGACATCTGAGATACTGAAAGTTTCAAGTACTTGATTGGTTTCTGTCATGAAACATCTGAGGTACTGACAGTTCTTGACTGGTTTGTGTCAGCAGATATCTGAGATGTGACTATGCTAAGTGATAGACCGGTTTCTGTTTGAGATACTGACTGTGTCGAATACTTGACTGGTTTCTGTCAGCAAATATCTGAGATGCTGACTGTATTAAGTGCTTGACTGGTCTCTGTCACTAAACTTTTAAGATGATGACTGTGTCAAGTGTTTGATTTCTTTCAGCAGATGCTGTCTCAGTCAATTGCTTGACTGGTTTCTGTCACTAGACATGTGACTGTGCGAAGTGCTTGAATGGTTTTTGTCCACAAACATCTGAGATGCAGAATATGCAAGTGCTTAACCGGTTTCTGTCAGCAGACATCTGAGATGCTGACTGTGTCAAATGTTTGACTGGTTTCTGTCATCAGACATCTGAGATACTGAAAGTTTCAAGTACTTGATCGGTTTCTGTCATCAAACATCTCAGGTACTGACAGTTTCAAGTGCTTGACTGGTTTGTGTCAGCAGATATCTGAGATGCTGACTATGCTAAGTGCTTGACCGGTTTCTGTCAGCAGACATCTGAGATACTGACTGTGCTAAGTGCTTGACTGGTTTCTGTCACTAAGCTTTTAAGCTGATGGGAAGTGCTTGAACGATTTTTTCCACAAACATCTGAGATGCAGAATGTGTCAAGTGCTTAACCGGTTTCTGTCAGCAGAATGAGAGGCTGACTGCACCAAGTGCTTGACCGGTTTCAGTCGGCAGACGTCTGGGATGCTGGCTTTGTCTAGTGCTTGACTGGTGTCTGTTGGCAGACATCTGAGATGCTGACTGCATCAAATGCTTGACAAGTTTCTGTTTGCACACATCTGAGATACTGACAGTGTCAAGTGCTTGACTGGTTTCTGTCACTGGAAATTTTAGATACTGAATGTTTCACTGGTTAGAAATCTGGGATGCTGACTGTGGTTTCTATCACTAGACACCTGACAGTGCAAAGTGCTTGAACAGTTTTTATGTTGGCAGATATCTCGGATGTTGACTATGTCAAGTGCTTGAACGTTTTTTTCCGGCAGATATCTAGGATGCTGACTGTGTGCTTGACTGGTTTTTGTCACTAGACATCTGAGATGCTGAATTGGTCAAGTGCATGACCGGTTTCTGTCAGCAAGCATCTGAGATGCTGACTGCATCAAGTGTTTGACTGGTTTTTGGTACTAGATATCTGAGAAGCTGACTACAAGTGTTTGATCGGTTTCTGCTAGCAGACATCTTGGATGCTGACCGTACATCAAGTGCTTGACCGTTTTCTATCAGCAGACATCTGGGATGCTATACTATACCTATTGCTTGATTATTGTGATGAATGTTTGGAGGAATTTTAATGCATGGTTACACAACTAAAAATAAGGAAGTAAATTTTAATGAATTAATTGCAAATTAAATATGAATACTCACGAAGGTTGTGTAAGCTGTCACATTGTAGTGGCTAACAACCAGGACACGTGACCTTAACATACATAAGTGCATGACCATGTGAAGTGCGTGACCATGTGAAGTGCGTGACCATGTGGTCATATACTGGGACACTGTGCCCACTTGTTAACATTTCTGGTGAGAAATGTGATGGTAGGATTTATCCTTGTCTGGGTCCAAAGAGCATAGGGAATATTGATTCACACGGGTGGTTAGTGGGCTGGTGTTGGGGCTGCTATTATGTTATTGCTTCAGTCTACTGGTAGTTGCAGTGATTTATGCTTCTTGTCCTGGAAGCAGGATTGTCACCTTATTTACGTTTCACCATCAGGAGGCCACACCCCCAAGGCATGCATACATTATCTGACTAGTCAGTGGTAAATAACCAGGACAGGCAACTTTTACTATGTGATCTAGTTGTTAACATGTGTTATCATGGAACTTTGCATAAACAGAGCCTGTAGTACGAGCTGTGCTAGCTTTTCGTTGTAGTTTGGTACATCAGTGATTTTTTAATATTGTTATAAAATTAAGTATCATGTCAGAGAGAAGAATAACTCATGCATTGGTGGATGCAGCTCTAATAACTGGATAGTTTGGTAAAACTTAGTGCCTAAATTCACACTCAAATTTTTTTTATTTCCAACAAAGTTTAAATTCCATAATAATAGAATACAACATGTAGAATTAAGGTATTATAACATTATATTAGTTTTCTAACACATTATTGTATGTTAGGAAACATTAGGTCTGCTGACACAACTATTATCAAGCCTCCTTTGTATACTGTTACTCCTTCCTTCACTGCAGATCCCATCCTGTGTCCAATGTCTATTGTCTAACAGGTTGATCCGGTCATTGCCCTGGCCAATCAAGTGCACTGTATTGTATATTAGTATGGGGACATCAAGCCCATCGCATTTTTAAACTCCAAAAGAGAGCAATAAGAACAATTACTTTAAGTAAATACAATGCTCACACAGATCCCATTTACATAGAACTTAAATTTCTCAAGTTGGACGACATATACAAACTCCAACAACTCAAATTTTATTTCAAATTAATTAATAAGCTCTTACCAGAATACTTCAATCTCATCCCATACACACACAACTTTGAAATTCATCAATACTACACATGTAGAAGAAATAATCTGTTTATTCCCAGAACCACACATGAATTTGCAACAAAGTACACTAGACACAATATAATACAGATGGTTAACAATACTCCAAATATTATCCTGGAAATTTTTTTACTCGCAGCCTATATGGTTTTTCCACTTACATTAAAAATTATTTTATTAGGAATTATAAATCATGCTGTCTTATTCCTAATTGTTATATTTGTAAATCTTTACCATAAACTACAATGGAGTCTCTTTGTACTGTAGTGAACATATGACTGTAATATATTATGTTTTTTACTTTAATAGGGTGGCTCCCATGATAGTGACATTTGATGTCTTGATGGGAGTCTCCCTGACCTATATTGAATTTTGTTTTATAATGTCCATACATAATAAGTCAAACAAAACATGTCTGAGTCTGACCCAGTCCTGCTCAATTGGTAATGATAGGTCTATCTACTTTGACCAACATGTTTTAGTGTCTCTACCACACAACCACAGTGCCTCACTCTGTCACCATATTTTTAACACATAAAAAAATCAATTATGTTATGGGGTGCACAATGAGAAACAGTGAATACTGCTACTATATTAAACATTGGCTCTTGGTTTAAGTGCTTGACTGGTTTCTGTGCAAGATACCGACAAACAAATGCTTGACCACTTTCTGTCATCAGACATCTGACCGTGTCAAGTGCTAGAACAGTTTCAGTCGGCAAACATCTGTGGTGCTGACAGTGTGACGTACTTGACTGGTTTCTGTCATCATACATCTGAGATGCTGAGAATGTTTCTGTCAGTAAACATTTGAAGTGCTTGACTGGTTTCTGTTGGCAGACATCTTGGATGCTGACTGTGTCAAATGTTTGACTGGTTTCTGTCATCAGACATCTGAGATACTGAAAGTTTCAAGTACTTGATTGGTTTCTGTCATCAAACATCTTGGGTACTGACAGTTTCAAGTGCTTGACTGGTTTGTGTCAGCAGATATCTGTGATGCTGACTATGCTAAGTGCTTGACTGGTTTATGTCACTAAGCTTTTAAGCTGATGGGAAGTGCTTGAACGATTTTTTTCCACAAACATCTGAGATGCAGAATGTGTCAAGTGCTTAACTGGTTTCTGTCAGCAGAATGAGAGGCTGACTGCACCAAGTGCTTGACCGGTTTCAGTCGGCAGACGTCTGGGATGCTGGCTTTGTCTAGTGCTTGACTGGTGTCTGTTGGCAGACATCTGAGATGCTGACTGCATCAAATGCTTGACAAGTTTCTGTTTGCACACATCTGAGATACTGACAGTGTCAAGTGCTTGACTGGTTTCTGTCACTGGAAATTTTAGATACTGAATGTTTCACTGGTTAGAAATCTGGGATGCTGACTGTGGTTTCTGTCACTAGACACCTGACAGTGCAAAGTGCTTGAACGGTTTTTATGTTGGCAGATATTTGGGATGCTGACTATGTCATGTGCTTGAACAGTTTCTTTCGGCAGATATCTAGGATGCTGACTGTGTGAAGTGCTTGACTGGTTTTTGTCACTAGATATCTGAGATGCTGAATGTATCAAGTGCATGACCGGTTTCTGTCAGCAAGCATCTGAGATGCTGACTGCATCAAGTGTTTGACCGGTTTTTGTCACTAGATATCTGAGAAACTGACTGCAAGTGTTTGATCGGTTTCTGTCAGCAGACATCTTGGATGCTGACTACATCAAGTGCTTGACTGTTTTCTTTCAGCAGACATCTGGGATGCTATGCCATACCTATTGCTTGACTGACTTGTGATGAATGTTTGGAGGAATTTTAATGTATGGTTACACAACTGAAAATAAGGAAGTAAATTTTAATGAATTAGTTGTTAATTAAATATGATAATTTGACAATAATGTTTCAAATGGGGCTGTTTTATACCAAGCTTTACATCTTTTTGGGAAGACTATTTGCACCTGTGATACCTGTGCCACCTGTACCACCTGTACCACCTGTACCACATGTACCACCTGTACCACATGTACCACCTGGTATTGTTCCGGTGGTGGAGCAAGGTGACCCGTGCATGCCTGACCTGTACTGTGTGGAAAGGTTGAAGACATGTTGGACAAATCACAAAGAGAGAAAGTCATCCGATGTTACTACCCCACTACCTGCCCCTCAGCCCACAGAAACACCCTCACTGAACACGAAATAATCACATACAAATTAAACTGGCAGGATGGACTTCATCCGTTATATAACAAGAAAACAGCGTGTTTTTGTAATCATGGTTGCTTCAAGTTGTGTGAAAGTTTACCCCGGTGAATAGGTGTAGTCATTATGCTGACGTTTCCTGTAACCAGCTTTATGTACCAATGTGAACTCATTGAAAACAGTTTCCCACGATCAACGGTTAATGAGAACCGTTTTTCTTCAACACACACTCTTTGGTTAGGACATGGCATCCACCATCCAAACTGGAACACTTGAACTAGTTATGATGGCATTGTGTGCAGATCTCCACCAGCACAATTGACTCTGTGACACCTAGTTCACATTAATGGCTCCCTTCATTGTTCACTTCCAGGTAAAACGGAAATAACCGGTATTGTGTTGTGCCATGATTAGCTTGTCAGTGTAGTCGTGCTCATGCACCATGAAAGACGTAGCCTGTTCAGGCTTCAACGAACTGGCTGGGTAAATGACGTCCCAGTCTGAGATTCTGGTAGAATACCAGGTCAGTGTCACAACCCGGTGTGACATTGGTCCTTCAGTTCAAATAATGGACATATTCCATTGAGTGCACTATGAATGACCACTCGCCCTACTGTGGGCATACATGACCATTCAGCGATGTCAAATTACTTGACCACCTCCAACTTGGACATGTTGATTCCCACTGTGTATTGCAGAATCATTTGTCAAGTACAAGTGGTAATTGAACAAGATTGCCATCCAAAATAAAAACCCCAGATGGCAATTGATCTAGGAAGCCATTGGTTTATTGAGAGTCCAATCTTGTAGAATTACATGATATGACCATTGTAAGTAATTGTCCAGAACTGGAAACAAACCTTGACAAAGATAACATTAGATAACATTAGTAGCATCAATGAATGAGGAGATCTGCCAGCTGAGAACTACCATGAATCATGATGTGATAGTAGGGTTGCGGACATAACACCTCACGGACAAAACCCTCCACCTTTATAGAGGGGTAGGATATAAACCCCTTGCATTGTGATTACATTTTGTGAGTATAGAAGATTGGAGTTTTTTTTTTCAAGAGACTAATTAGGATTTCAAATGGCTGTTTGAACTTAAGCTTGAACTTAGTTAGAGCACAGGTGGGTGAGTTCATATGTATGTTTGTTTTGAAATGGCTTCTACAAGTCAATTTGTATCAGTGTGTGAGACTGGTTACAGACTAATTAGGATTTCAAGTTTTTAAGTGGCTGTTTAAACTTCACTGATTGCATCATCTTAATTAATACACTCTTCGTAGCATCATTGTCATCAAACTGTAAACATTTAACAAGATTGCCTATAAGGTAAAAGGCCCAGACAGCAAGTGAACAGGGAAGCCAGCTTATCGTGACTGTTCCTTCACTAACATTACTTTGTGTTTTCTGGTTTTTCTATCTTTCTTAAGTGAAAAAATACTTTTATCAATATTTTCATAACCATTCAATAGCTGAAAACTTCTAATAGATCTCCTCTCTCCAAGTCTCTGGTGTGGTTAAATCACATTCGTTTAGGCATTTTTCAAAACTAAGGTTTCTCAGTTATGGAATCAGTTAAGTTAATAACTTTCGTCTTTATTTTTACTAACATATATGTTGATATGTCCTTATGATTGTACAGAGAGGTATAATAAACTGTTTTCTAGATGTTATATTTCTTCCAATCAGTTCACATGCATACAAAACTTCACATGTAGGGCCTATCATATGTCTGCACAAAACTTCACATGTAGGGCCTATCATGTGTCTGCACATAACTTCACATGTAGGGCTTATCATATGTCTGCACATAACTTCTGTAATAGTTACATTTTGTTTAAACATCTCTAATCACTTGCATAATTATGGCATTCTTGGCATCGGCACAGAGTGTACTAATGCATACAAGTGTATGCTTTCTGTTAGTAGAAGTATACACCTGTTAGTTGCCCATGTATGCATATGTTATGCTATCAATATTGTATACATAACAGTATACATACAATTCCAGTTTCCAACAGCCCTTTGACTAGATAAAAGACATGAAAAAAAGAGAGTTTTATATGAAGTATTTAGTTTCACTGCTGTACAACACCATCAGTGCCCATGGAGATGTTATAAAAAACTAGGCCAGAAAACCAGAACAAAGTTTGATTTTACCTGTTGTACAGGCAAAGGGTGTTTCACTTGGTGTACAGACAATATCCCCCCAGACATAATCCCCCAGGACGCAATCCCCCATGAACGCAATCCCCCGGCTAAAGCCCCCATGGATATATAACCCCACCACCTAAATGTCAACTAGGACAAAATCCCCTCTTCTCACATAACTTAAAAGTAAAACACGCAGTATAAATAATAACCTTTATATGCACATGTCAATATTTAGTTACTTATCTTTAAAGCGTGGCAATGTCATTATACTCCCACTTAATACGGTTCTTTTTATAAGCTTTTTTTGGTGTAAATGTACCCATTATAAGCACAACTTATTTCCACCTTTGTTTCTCTATGACCTCCATGCCGATGACTCAGAGATACTACAAAGATTTTTACCTTTGTGTAACAGTATATATATACCCCTCTGTAGACAAAACAGTAGCCATGCATTTACTGCCATGGCTTCTGATATATATATATATATATATATATATATATATATATATATATATATATATATATATATATATATATATATATATATATGCTCTTCCTCCATGTTCCCTGCTGTACAAGGGTGAGGGTCAGGTAAAATATTGTCGAGCCTCTCTTTCTGTTCTTTCTTTCCATAGTTTTTTATCGGCCGCCCCCTCTCCATCTTTCATCATCCCCCAATCTTCTCATATCCCTCCTCACAAAGTTCTCCCATCTCAGCTGTGGCCTTCCCCTTTTCCTGTCTCCTTGATGTTTTTCCACCTCTGCTCTCTTTGTTAGTTTGCCAGCATCCATCCTTACCAAGTGGCCTGCCCATTTCATCCGGCTTCTCACCAATCTTCCTGTTAGATTGCATTGCATCCCAACCTCTTTCCTTAGGTCATTCATCCTTCTTCTGTCCACCCTCTTTGCTCTCGTTATCCAATGCACCCAGTTGTCCTCACAAACTTGCAGCTTCTGTTGTTGTTGTTCTGTCAACGCCACTGTCTCCAGACAATACAGGCATGCCGGTGTAACACTCTCTCAGGACGTTCCCTTTCAGCTTTTTAAAATTGTTTCTGTCAAACTTGACTCCCTCTACCTTTCTCCAAGCATTCGCTCCCGCTTGTATCCTACGTTGCACCTCTACCTCTGAATGCCCATCCTCCGTAACCATTCCTCCAAGGTACACAAAGCCATCCACTTGCTTGATCTCCTTACCTTCCAACCTGATGTTCAACTCCTCTGGTGTCCAACCCACATCACTTCTGTCTTCTCCAGATATATATATATATATACATATATATATATATATATATATATATATATATATATATATATATATATATATATATATATACTAGGACAAAATCCCCCACATATATATATATATATATATATATATATATATATATATATATATATATATATATATATATATATATATATATATATATATATATATATATATATATATATATGTATATATATATGTATATATATATATATATATATATATATAGGACAAATCCTCCACCCAAATCATCGTCCTCACATTTGTTGTTCTACTTATTTCTTAACATGTTTTTACAATGTTATATAGCGTTTTATATATATATATATATATATATATATATATATATATATATATATATATATATATATATATATACACATAAAAACATGTTAAGAAATAAGTAAAACAACTAAATGTGTGAACGAGGATTTGGGTGGGGGAATTTTGTCCTAGTTGCCATTTAGATGTGGGGACTATGTCTGGGGGGCTTTTGTCTGGGGAAGATTGTGTCTGGGGGTATTTTGTCCTACTATGCAGTATCAGACACAGATCACAACATCAATGGACTAAGTCAATTGTACAAATTGGCAATACTTGAATTTTTCCATGATGTCACAACAGAATATAACATCGGTATCTGTCTAGACGCATTCAACTTTATTTAAGCCATGAGACACGAAACAACTTGTACTGCTGCAATAGCCTCCTGAATGGACTATCAGCGACTTTAATTGGTAAACTTCAACGAGTGCAAAATGCATGTACACATGTCATAATGATTCGATTGAAACGCGACCACGTCACGCCCATGCTCTTGGAGTTGCACTGGCTTCCAATAAAATGTTGCGTCACTTTCATGACCCTACTTCTCACTTTCAATTGCCTTCACGGACTTGCACCTCTATACCTACTAGTGCCCTGTGCGGGCCGGGCTTTGGGTCCAAGCCCGGCCCGGGCCGGGCCTCTACTTCGTTCTCCTTATTGTCCAACTTGCTCTCTATGCTCATCCGACAAGTTACTCCTTAAACAACCAACTTCCTGCACTAAAATCGGAGAATTAGCTTTCTCTTGTGCTGCTCCAAGGGTATGGATTGAACTGCCCATCACAGTGCACCAATACACGAGTGTTGGGCAGTTTAAAGTGGCTCTAAAAACACACCTTCTTCTAAATTATTTTGGGTTTAATTAATTAATTATATTAACTATTTATTCTTTTTATTAATTTATCTATTTACCTATTTATTTGTTTATATATTATGCATGTATTAGTTTTAACTATTTTACTTCGACAATATATTTTATTCTATTTACTAGCAATAATTGCAGATTTATGAACATTAGTATTGAAAATGTGTATGATTTTATTTAAAAAGTATACAGGATTGTACAGCGACCCAGAACAATTATTTGAATGGGGTGCTATATAAGAAATTTATTAATATTAGACAAGGCACTCATGGCGTTTACTCCAATACAGTATCAAAACAAGTTTATTTGCAGCAGCTAATGCAGCACAGATGTTTTTCGTAGATCAAGACAATTGACTCTATGATTCCATGGTATATTTTTTCGGGGTACTGACATAAGTCCTCACAGACAAAAACCCTCAGGACAAAAGCCCTCTGGACAAAATAATAAATTTAAATATATATAATTATCTATGCTTTTTCAATGTTGTCATGTAATGGAGTTACCTTTAGTGATGTATGTCAGTAGTGCTGAAGACCTATGTATACGTATGAAGAAACCAATAAAATATAATTTAAAGTATGCTTGATTGATTAATTTCAGTGTTTAATTACATGGAGTACTATACAAACAGAGGCTACAACCTGTCCCTTCACCATTTCTTGTACCGATATTATTCCCATTTCACCTACCCTGCATTTTCGCCTACTCTCAGTGATACACCCTCTCAATATGCCTATACTGATATTATTCCCACTTCACCTAATGAGCATTACGAATGACCGTTGAAATTTAATACTTATAAAAAAGATAAATATAAAATATACTTTGCAAAAATCAGTGATTTTTCTTGAGCTAAATCTAAGTACTTTTAATTAGGCCTATTATTTTTTATTTATACACATTTACTTAATCCAAAAAGAACTTCGATTTAACTCAAGAAAAAACGTGTTTTCTGCAATGCCAATGTTTGTACTGAATTGCTAAAAAGAAGCCACATCCAATTAATGTTCAGCTGATGTTGAAGCCAGTAACTAGCAGGGGTCTTGTCCTACCAACTCTGAAAAGGTGAGGGCTTTTGTCCGTGAGATCATTTGTCCGTGAGGGCTTTTGTCCGTGAGATAATTTGTCCGTGAGGGCTTTTGTCCGTGAGGGCCTATGTCCTACACTCTGTTTTTTCCTATTGCCCTGTGAGGGATCTTTTATTTCTCCTGGCGTAGACACCAGACAGAAGTCTCCAATAGCTTTTAGTGTCTTCTGAAAGACACAGGCAAAGCGGGGTGAATGGAATTGCCCAGTTTCAGACAGCAGCAGGTGGACTGGGACCCTAGCCTTCTTGACAGACAGTCCAGCGCTCAAGTGGCACAGGTGGACTGGAACCCTGGTCTTCTTGACAGGCAGTCCGGCGCTCAAGTGGCACAGGTGGACTGGAACCCTGGTCTTCTTGACAGGCAGTCCGGCGCTAAAGTGGCACAGGTGGACTGGAACCCTGGTCTTCTTGACAGGCAGTCCGGCGCTCAAGTGGCAGCAGGTGGACTGGAACCCTGGTCTTCTTGACAGGCAGTCCGGCGCTCAAGTGGCACAGGTGGACTGGAACCCTGGTCTTCTTGACAGGCAGTCCAGCGATCAAGTGGCACAGGTGGACTGGAACATTGGTCTTCTTGACAGGCAGTCCAGCGCTCAAGTGGCACAGGTGGACTGGAACCCTGGTCTTCTTGGCAGGCAGTCCAGCGCTCAAGTGGAACAGGTGGACAGGAACCCTGGTCTTCTTGACAGGCAGTCCAGCGCTCAAGTGGCAGCAGGTGGACTGGAACCCTGGCCTTCTTGACAGGCAGTCCAGCGCTCAAGTGGCACAGGTGGACTGGAACCCTGGCCTTCTTGACAGGCAGTCCAGCGCTCAAGTGGCACAGGTGCACTGGAACCCTGGCCTTCTTGACAGGCAGCCCAGTGCTCAAGTGGCACAGGTGGACTGGAACCCTGGTCTTCTTGGCAGGCAGTCCAGCGCTCAAGTGGCACAGGTGGACTGGAACCCTGGTCTTCTTGGCAGGCAGTCCAGCGCTCAAGTGGCACAGGTGGACTGGAACCCTGGTCTTCTTGACAGGCAGTCCAGCGCTCAAGTGGCACAGGTGGACTGGAACCTTGGTCTTCTTGACAGACAGTCCAGCGCTCAAGTGGCACAGGTGGACTGGAACCTTGGTCTTCTTGACAGACAGTCCAGCGCTCAAGTGGCAGCAGGTGGACTGGAACCCTGGTCTTCTTGACAGACAGTCCAGCGCTCAAGTGGCATATTATGTAAGTATATTTACAAATGTATTTGTGTATGTAAATATTTCATTATTTTTGTCAACACATCTCTACCACACAATTATTTTAACCAAGTGAAGTATTAAATCACTTCAGGAACTGGATATATAATGTGGTCCTTTATGTCGCTTTCTGCTTTTTGACCAACACGTTTTATAGTGTATATTTTAATTTTTCAAATATATAGGTTATCATGTTTGCAGATTACATCAATACATTCTGACATGACAATTATAAAACAACTATAAAACACAAACATTAAATAATTAATAACTTCTAACACTGTGGATGCCATCTGGAGATTTCTTTGTGTCAGGAAGTGATATTTAAATATTTGGATGATTGTAACTAATACCTGTTGTCTTTTGTAGCAATAACACAATCTAAGGAGCGTTGTGAAAATAAACAGTTCCCAACTTGTTAGCAGGCATACACCATCATGCAATAGCTCTATGCTAACATACAAAACAATACATATAGCAAATAACATCTTCCTGTACTGCGTACGATGGTAGGGAAGGTCATACCCGATGTCATGGGTCTTCCTAGTGTTTGTTTTTCGTGGACAGGATAGTGTGTGGAGGTACAGTGAGTTAATTGAGATGGTTCCTGTGTTATATTTATATAGCATACTGAGACGTGCTTTCTTTTTACGGGTTTGGACTGTTTGCCAGTTTGATGTGCCTAGCATAGATTCTATGGAGGAAGTGTGACAGTGTCCTTTGGTGACCCAACATGCTGCTCTCTTCTGGATCTTCTCGAGGGCAGTGTGGGGATCCCAAACTGAGCAGGTTGTTGGATATTTTGTCTTTATTCTGGACCACAAGGGCAGAAAAATGGTACAAAAACCGTACAGAATGGAGGAAGTTGATTTCTTGCAGCCACACTGACAGGAGTTCTAGGGTAATTTGAATTCATAACTGGATGACAGTGAGCAGGCCAGCTTCACATCAATAACCCGGTCATATTGTCATAGTTGACATGGATATGAACAATAATTTCATTACATTTTTAACAATGTATGAATTTTTAATCTATTAATAATCAATAATCCAAATTATGTTGTAATTTGTGTCACAACTGTGTCAATGTTATTGTTCTTAAAACTAACAATTGGACTCTCAATATGCTAATGGCTTCCTTGTCCAGTTGCCATCTAGGGTTCTAGCTTTGGATGGCAATCTTGTTTAACATCTTTTCTCTGTACTTTTAAATATCATTTATTTTAACACAAAAACTCTGGTTTGAAGGGGTAAACATTCATAAGTGCTTCCTTCAGAACATAAATTATAGGCAATATAATTTATATGAATTAAATGAGCAATTTTTAATAAGTGTAGGTGTCTTATTAACCATTTAGATATACTATATATATACTATATGTAGGGGTAAACACTAACAAGTATTGTATTTTTTAACTTACAGGATGTACCTTTTCCAGCATAATATAATTTAATCAAGTTTAATAAAAAAAGTGTATGCTTAAATAAATATATTATTATGTTTGATATGTTAAAAATAAATTGCCTGCACTGATTTCATGATAGTGTAAAATTAATCTTAGAGTAAAATAGTTCATGATATTCACATATGTATTTAACATGGTAATTAACTTTTTGTATTCTTTCCAAATATTTCGACCAACTAACTTCTTCGTCTTCTTCGGCAGAAACTAATATGCATGTGACATTGGTGTGTCATGTGGTTAAGGTCATGTGACACAATGGCAAGCTGCAGGAGGACTGGTGGCTCCTGGCTGATGTCTCGGTTCAGGACATGGTTGTTCGATGGATATTTATTGTTTCTTTTATTTGCCCCCTAAACCAGAACTTTATCTAGTTATCCTCGTTATCTAGTATAGTCCGCCAATGAAGACTGAGTGAATCAGTCGAAATATTCTGGTAGAATACAAAATGTTTCTTTGAAGTAATTACCATGTCAGATATAACATTCCAAGAAACTGCAACATCAATCCATTGAAAGGTTCATAGAGTAGCTTAACTGACCATGACCTGAAAGAGCCAAACACTAACACGCAGTCATGTCATGGTATCAGGTTGTATCACTGTAGATGGTATCATGGTGAACCCATTGCAAGGCCACTGCAGATAACATGATACTTTGCAACATGTCCTACATACATGTATCTAGTTATCATGAACCAAAATCGAATGGCAAGTGATGTAGTAAGTAGAGTAGATAGTGCCCACTGCCTAAAAACACATACATGTGTACTATCAGAAAAAGCATGTAATACAACATAAAATATTGAATAAAAAAATTAAAAAAGTAGGTATATATGATGATCAAAAGTACCATAGGTAAACAAAACAGCAATCTTTCTCAGTGGTTTAAACCACCATCACTGCCAGGGTCTTCTGACTACATGAAATGTGGAACTTTCAGTTGCTGGGTTAACTAATAATATTGCCTGCTCAGGTTTACATGGCTTGCATACGGGAACTTAGCTTTAATTGATAGTGGACCCATTGTTGCGGGTCGGACGGGTAATGATGACCATTTTGTGGGAGGGAATGGTCTTTGAAGTTTGGGCGAGGACATATCATGTTCCCAGAAACACAAGGCAGGAAGTGGGACTAAATACAACCACACTTCCTTCCCCACTGTACATACTAATAAAAACACTTCCCCTTCTCCACGTAATGCACTACCAAACACACATCCCTCCCCACAAAATACTCCCCTCCTACCAAACATACTTCCCCATCCCACCAAACACACTTCTCCTTCCCCAGTATATATATACTAATCCACAAAGCATTTCACCTTCTCCACGAAATGCCCTACCAAACACATCCCTCCAAAAAACACTCTCCCCTCCTGCCAGACACACTTCCCATTCCTCACCAAACACACTTCCACATACACGCCAACACCAACACCCCTTCCCCACTATCATCACTATTCATCCCACATTGCCATAGTTCACTCAGCTGTATAATTGAGTACCTGGTTACAGACAGAGATGGATATCGGAACAAATAGTCTTTGTGCAGTAATTGCAGCATGGCTGAATGCTTCCCAGAGAAATTGAAATGGCACTGGAATGAACAGGTCTGCCAGGGGGTGAAGTGTAAAGTGCTTTGAATAGTCCCAAGGACTGGATGCTGCGCTATTTAACAACATACCTTTTTTTACTATACACACTTCCCCAACAAACACACTAATCTTTCCCTCCAAATACACTCCCCTTTCCCACCAAACAGACTTTCCTTCCCCACCAAAACACCCCCTCCCCACCAAACACACTTCCCCTTCCCCACTATACAGACATAGCCACAAAACACTTCCCCATCCCCACCAAACACACCCCATCCCCACCAAACACAATTCCCCTTCCCCACTATACAACCTTATCCACAAAACACTTTCCCTTCTTCACGAAATGCACTACCAAACACACTTCCCTCCCCCACAACACTCCCCTCCTGCCAAACACACTTCCCATTCCCACCAAACACACTTCCACATACACACCAAACATACACCCCCTTCACCACTACACATTCCTCTCCACAAAACACTTCCCCTTCTTCATGAAATGCACTACCAAACACACTTCCCTCCCCCACAACACTCCCCTCCTGCCAAACACACTTCCCATTCCCACCAAACACATTTCCACATACACACCAAACATACATATCCTTCACCACTACATATTCCTCTCCACAAAACACTTCCCCTTCTTCATGAAATGCACTACCAAACACACTTCCCTCCCCCACAACACTCCCCTCCTGCCAACACACTTCCCATTCCCACCAAACACACTTCCACATACACACCAAACATACATCTCCTTCACCACTATACATTCCTCTCCACAAAACACTTCCCCTTCTTCACGAAATGCACTACCAAACACACTTCCCTCCCCACAACACTCTCCCCTCCTGCCAAACACACTTTTCATACCCCACCTTTCCCCAATATATCAGAATCAGGATCATTTATTTGACCATGCGATCATATTATATACAGCAAATACATATAAATGAATGTATGGTCAGGGAGACTCTTATTAAGGCATGATGTATGCTGCTAACATAAGAGCCACCCTGTTGATTAATGAATAATTTTAATACAAAGTTATAGTAGTACAATAATTATTGTAATAAACATTATCTAATTAGTAATTCATGAGCATTAATTAACATTATTTAATACTAACTAATTATCAAACTACTTATTCTATACAACTAGCCAACACTAACTAACACCAATTAATATTAATTAACTGGTCCATATACCATATACATAATACTTAGCCCTAGACATCTTTTAAATACTAACTGTATAATATGCTTATACTACAAAGTACTGTCACAGTGACTCTTTCTTTAAAGTTACAACTATCTTATTATTTTCAATTAGTACATGTGTAACATTTTGGGATAAAACATTCAGTTTAATAATACCTTATGAAGTATTTTTCACAGTATATCGAAAAGCCTTGCAGAGAATGGACATAGATATTATTTTTGATTTCACATGGTGCATTACTAATAGTAGTCCAGTTGCCGGCTCAACCTGGAAGTAGGGTACATACAAAGTTTCTGATACTTTAGGGTGTACTGATCCAGAAACTGCATGATGCCACTTTGGCATAATTGAGCAATTTTTTTATAACCATTTTAAGAACAGCCTGTCTCATCATCTGGGCCAAAAACAATTGTTATATAGATGGAAATGAAGTGAATTTGAAGTTTTGTGAATAACATCTGCTAGTTTTATCATTATTGTTAATTAGGTATAAACGACAGTTAACATTACTCGTTCTCACAATTTCCACAGTGACTCATTCACATCATGGTATGGCTTAGTAACATGTCTGTTGGCATTTCTTTGACTTTGATGCGATTTACAGCATATTTCTGCCAAGTAAATTTAGTAAATAGTCTCGCATCGTAAAAGAACCTTTGCTTTGCTAGTCCATCTTGCAATGCATTGTCCATGTTTTGTTATTCTATTGGTGTGCACTCATTAATTAGAGGCTGTTGCAAAATTCGTTTAGGCACGGACCAAATATTGAGCAGCTATTCTTCCAGGTCTAACCCCTCGACTGTCGGACTACAGTATATATAATTGAATGTCTAATGCAATTAGTGGCAAAACTATGATTTACCTATATTTAGAAGATGTTATAGTTCTCAGAGATTTCTTCTGAATATTTTTAAACGGTTTGTTTGGTATCCCCATGCAAGTATTGCATAACTGAGATGAGATAAGATTATAGTTATACATTTTGAGTAAACTGTTGCAAGGTAGGATGTGTTTTAATTTATTAATGATCCCAGTAGTCTGAGATGTTGTTAGCTATTCTATTTACATGATTTTTTCAGCACATGTGTTTGTTGACAGTAAGGCCTAGGAAATTGAAATTACCAACTGGATATAATTCAATGTCATTCATTTTAATTTTGGACATAGTTATCTTTTTTTAATGGGGTATGAAATTTCATAAGTTTTGTTTTTTTAACATTAAGTGATAACTTATTAACTTGCAAACATGTGGTTACTTTGTTTATTTCATTGTTTATATTTTAACAGATATTACTATAATTTATATAGTAAAAAGCTTTAGATTGCTAGTTAAGATAGTATTATCAGCATATATGATTGTATTGAATAATGTAGTAGCATTGGCTGTGTCGTTTATATAAATGATAAATAAAAGGGGTCCAAGAATTGATCACTGGGGGACTCCAGTTTTGCAATTTTTTTTAAAAATAACTATACATACTTCCCCACAAAGTACTTCCCTTCCCACCAAACACTCTCCTTCTCCACCAAATACACTACCCTTCCTCACCAAACAGACTTCCCTTTGCCACTTCCCCACAAGACACCCTTCTCCCTTCCCAACTTAACATACTTCCCCCTCCCCATCAAACACACTTCCCTTTCCCACCATACAGACTTAGCCACAAAACACTTCCCCTTTTCCATGAAAAGCATTCCCCTTCCCTGCCAAACACACTTCCCTCTCCCACATTCTCCTCACCTGTCAAACACACTTCCCCACCAAATGCACTTCCACATCCTCACCAAACACACACCCCCTTCCCCACAAAACACTTTCCCATCAAATACACTCCCCTTCCCCACCAAACAGACTTCCTTTTTTCACCAAACACACTTTCCCTTCCCTACTATACACACTTCCCTTTCCACTCATCCCCCTCCCTACCAAACACACTTTCCCTTTAAACACACTCCATCCTCCCCTCTAAACACACTTCCCTTTGCCACCAAACACACTTCCTCTTCCCCATTAAACACACTCCTGCTTCCCAACTAAACACATTCCCCACTTCCCGCCTAAAACACTTCCACGTCAAACACACTCATCTTTCCCCTCTCAACACATATCCCTTCCCCTCTAAACACACTTCCCCTTCCCAACTAAACATACTCCCCTTCCCACTAAACGCACTCTCCTTCCCCACTAAACACACTTCCCCTTCCCCACTAAACACACACTCCCCTTCCAAGCAAACAAACTTCCGATCACTAAATGATATTCATTTCTCAAGCAATGCAAACAGGTTCTGCAGGAAACAGTGTACACCTGAAATCAATGTAATCTGTCAATCTCTGTCTCACCCTTTCTTGTCACTGTGTCCCACCTGTGTCATGCTACCTCACACAGTCACACCTCATCTGTCTAGTCATCTTATATCATTAACGAGAAATTTGATTCACCTGTATCTGACTACCTGTATGCCTCTACCTTCAGTTACATATTTGCTGCCTTTCATCCACAAGCATGCATATTAGTTTATCTTAGCTATGCAACTTTTGCACATGCGCATAAACACAAACAAGCATGCACACACGCACACTGCCAAAAATAATTTTCTTATACAAAAAAATATTTCTTGAAACAAAAAAGGTTCTAGAATTAAGAAAAAGTATTGACATTTTTTCTTCGCAAGTTCCAGATACATGACTGAATAAGGAAATTTTCTTGAATGAAGAAAATATTTCTTTCTGAAGAAAGATTTTAGATAAACATTCTTAATGCTAGAATTTTTTTCTTTAATTAAGAAAACATTTTCTTACTAAAGAAAAACATTTAAAATAAATATTCTAGATGAAGAAGTTTTTTTTTAGTTAAAGCTGCTTCCTCAAATGGTTCAACCCATCATGAATCCGGTTCATTTATGGCAGACATGTAGTGTGTGACTAGTTTAAGCAACGTGAGCAGTTTAATAAAAAAATGACAAATTAAAAAAAATCAATTGAAAGAATTCACTTCAGTCGTTAGATCTAGTAAGGATCAAAACAGTGGATATCCAAAATTGTAAACGATGTGTGAGTCAATGCCGATCATGGGCATGACTTCAATCCTCTCACAGATCACACAACGAAGTTTCACCAAGGGTGAAAATCATGATTTTTCAGCATTTCGATTTTCACTTCACTTAATGCTTCAACAATCAATCAAGTAATATAATAGTTTGTCTGATGATTTCACAAAAACTACATACAAAAGTTGCACAAATTAGCTAGAATGTTGCAGTGAATACTAGGTTTGGTTTTTCGTTTTATTAATTTGAAATAAGGCTAGCAAAAAGATCAAACTGATTAAGCACCTTTAAAAAAACAATTCTTACTGAAGAAATAATTGTTAAATAATTTGCAATTTGTGCACATCAATATTTTCTTTCCACCCACAAATTTTGGTAAAGGAAACAATCTTGGTAAAGTAATAAGATGAAATGTGGCACATAATTCTAAGTCAAGAGCAGAGGAGTATTAGTTTGACGTGTACATATTGGGCGAGTGTAATTCACCATAGAGGGGCTGTACTATTGCTAGCATGTTGTTCTGTGTTAATTTGTTGACTCGAACATTCATTCATTAATTTTGATTTATTGATGAATAATGTCTGACTTGTCAACTGTGTGACAAGAAGGCCCTACACAGCTTTAAAACTGCCAGTGAATATAATTCAACATAAAACAGGCTTGTTATCAAATGCATGTCAATGCAAAGGCCATTTTCCAGGGTCACATTCAAATACAAATGTTTATGCATTATATATGCATCATAATTATATTAGCAAAGCTACATGTTCTAATTATAAGCATCATTCAATGTAATACAACTATATACACCATGGTCTTACTTAGAAAGTGGATTTACAGGTCAGACAATGATTCTAAAATCTGCTGAGGATTTTGCTAACTACAGGGCACTTTTTCAAAATCTGACAAAGAGCATTATGTTAATTTATTAATTATGAATTTATTATTGAATTTGGGCATTTGAAATATAAAATGTTTGGGGGTTGCATTCAAATACATGTTCTCTGTTGAGTCTGGATAAAATTGTTTAGCTATTGCACAAACAGAACAATTTTAATGTAAATGTTTGTGGTATGCAATCAAATACACTGAAAATGTAACGACTGCATTTGAATGTGCATGGCTACTGCATACCATCCAGAATATGCATACAAATGCATTGGCATTTGTTAACAGTCCACTACCAAATAATATGTAAATGTAGTATTACTGATTATCATTTTACTCAAATATTTTTTATATATTATCAGATCACGATGTGAGTGAAATTTCCAACATAAGTTTTCGCTATTGACTCTTGGAGTAATGTTGGTTCTATTGAAAAATTTTGTGACAGAGCAGCAAGTGCAATCAAACTTGAAAAATTGACAGAATTATGTGACCAGTTGTCGTAATCAATTGACATTTTAAGAATTAAGTAATGCTTTGATTTTTTTTATTTGGCAATGCTCAAATTTAGGACATGCGACCTTTTCCAGTTTTTGTGTCAATAAGGTATAGCCATTGTTATTTGTTGTTGTGCAGTAATTTGTAATAGTTTCATAAATTTGTCACTCGCCAATTTGGAAGAAAAGATAATTAGACAGAACAGTTATATTTCAGCTGCAGTATGTAAAGGATCGTTCACAGTGCAAATACGGTGATAATAAAACTTGTCCAACAATCTCATTCTGAAAGTTGAAATTCGTAAAATATCGAGTTTAAGGCTGAATTTTTCTGAAGATGTAACTGCATTCCTATTGAACTAAGAAGTATCCCTGACAGCATACAGTTGCACTTTGGAACTTGTCCTATAAAATAACAATTTGAAATACAGACTGCTAAAATCACTCTCAGAAATAATATAGCAAAATTAATGTTTGCACACTCTGTACATACATTATCATTCTCTAATTTTGTGATGCACATCTGTATGAATTAATCTAGACATTCAGTATATTTAAGCTCTGTAGTTAGAGGCACCTGAAAATATAACAAGTGCATTTACCCCTTAGCTTAGTTTTTCTGCAAAGTTGCTCATATATAACCATTTGCTAATTGGTTAAAATGTTAGGACATTCTGAGACATCACCTTTTTAAATTTCCTGAAAATTGGTTGATTTAACAAGGAATGACCTTACTGGGTATGAGAGCTGCAGAATGATTGCATGGCTGTCGCAATAACATGTGATGCTATTGGTCACACACTTACTCCGTTTTCTCATAATAAAACACTAATCCATTGTCACTTGCTCCTTTATGCCATGTTATCTGTAGTAGATCTGCCATATAAAAGGTTTTATTATGTTAAAATGTGGCTTTTGGTCCATCATTGTGACAGTTCCACCATTGTGATGGCAAAAATATCACTTGCTCCCTTTTGTCATTTCACGGTAGTATGTTCCTTGATAATTGATACTCTTCATAGCAATTTGCATTTTGTGCTAAGAAAATTGTCTTATTTTCAGAAATGATTGCTGACATGCAATGATCAGTAGTTTTTCTTTTTATAAGAAAAATATGTAAATGAGAAAATGTTTCTTATTCCAAGAAAGTCTTTCAGACAGTTTTTCTTGTTTTCAGAAAAATATTCTTACTAACGTGAAACATCCAAAATGATTACAATAAAAATATTCTTATTAAATTTAAGAAAACATTTCTTGATTTACAAATTTTCTTGTGTGGCTCCCTAGAAAATTATTTAAGAAACATTTTCTTGCTTTTTTCTTTATTTAAGAATATGCTTTGCTTATTTTATAAAAAATATTTCTTAGATAAGAAAAAACGTTCTTGGATAAATAAGAAAATATTTCTATAGATTTCTCTTGATTTTAGAAACTATTTTCTTAAGCCAAGAAAATTTTTCTTATGAAAAATTTCTTAAATCACAAAAATTATTTTTTTTACATGGCTCCCTAGAAAATGTTCTTGTTTTAAGTTTTTTTATTAAAACAAGAAAATTATTTTTAGCAGTGCACACACGCACGCACACACACATATACATGTTGCCAATGTACCTTAAAATATAACTTAATGAACTGACTCTCCACTCCCGTATATTTTCAGTATCTGGAAGAATGCATGCACCTACAAGATATTAAATAATTCTACCTCCACTTTTTAGCTTTATATTATGAAACATATATCACCAGGTCCCATTAAAAAGTTATGTTGTATATATAATTTATATATTTATCTATGTAAATTACAGTGTGACCTTAGTTGTGATCAATTTATCATTCACCCCATGCCCACATTGTTCACCCAATCAATGCCAATGACTCAGAACTTATCACTGTTCATGATATTTAAAGACAACTGATTGTAATCTTTACTACTACGGAAGACCAAATTACACTCACAGATGACATAGATTACACTGGCATGGCTATTTTTAACATCACACTAAATACAGAATCACATTGTGACACAAAGCTATTGCAAGTGCTGGGTAGTGCATGGAGCAAGGGTCATGTATCTGGAGTAGTTTTGCCGCCTTTCTTGACAGCCCACAACTGGTAATTAAAAAAAAATTTCAGATATCTGCAAAACGTATTATGCTTATCTGTAACTTGTGTTGACATTTATCCTACATGCTGCTTCTTTCTTCCATATATTACATGCGACTGGGACTATTCCTCAGTTTGTGGTTGAATCACAGTCTAAGCAAGTTAAGTGTGGTTGAATCACACTTGTCCATACATTGACAGCATAGAAAAACACCAGTTTATTGACTATCATCAACCACACATTCAGTGACTGTATGTGCAGGGCCAACATTGTTCATTGCCTATATGCAAAGAAACCAGTAACGTGGCTGTTAGGAATCTCATTAGTTTAGTATTTGTGTAGAGACGCAACAGGTCATTGACCGAACATAGAACCAAAATAGTTCACTAAGCAGTAAGACCTACATCATGTAGAACACCACGTGGCATGACAGGTCTATATTTGTATCGTGTGAACCCTGCCACAATGCTGCCATTCAGTGTTGCTGCACTTGTAGTGTTCGCAACTTGCAACAATCTGTTGATCTACCTCATTTTCTTGATTCAACTGTACAAATGTTGGAATGCTGGAAATCCATGTCTTTTTGCTAATTTCAATGCCATTAAGGAGTTCATAGTGTGAAACTAATCTGATAACTGATAACATCAGAAACCGCATCACATTTAGCAAGATATAAAACAGAAACGTAAGTAAATACTATTAATATTATATACCAACCTCACTTTATTGCTTCAACAGAGCAAATGCTGGAATGCTAGAAAATCCTAATATGAAAGGTAATTAAAGTTTTTAAAGTGTGTAAACTAATCTGATAATATCAGACACTATTTTTGGCCTATATATTTGGCAATATATAGGCCAAAAATACCTTTTTATTGTTATATACCTGCACCCTGAGGGCATTGCAAATTACCCTTTCTTCATGGACTGAAATGAATGAAACTACATAACAGAAAGTAATAATTTACATAAATATACCTGGATAATTGATCTAGCCACAATTATTCTATTTAAAACAAATGTATGGAATGCATTGATCAATACAGGACAAAATCCACATTTTCTTGACATGATGAAATGTATTATTCAAGGTCACAGTAAACACTGTACCTGGATCTACATATAGAAGATGGAATATGCAATGACTAAATACAATAAAGTACATAGACTACAGGTTCTGATACACACTGGGGCAAGTGGCAACAAGGCCTATAGCAACACCCAAAATATTTCAATGAGAAAAGAGGATTTCACAGATGACCTTTTCGAAATGAACCCAATCTATGCCGAAAAAGCTGACACTTGATATATTGATGGAGAATGAGGCTTCTGCACTGACACAGGTAGAGAAATGGGTAACAAGAATTCAAAGGAGTTTCTTTTGTTGTTCAAACTGCATCACCCACACCAAACAACACTTCTCAGAATATTGTCAAATTCTGAGAAGTGCCTTTGGCAGAGTGAACTGTGTAGACTATTTAAGGAATGTCTTTTATTAATTCTTAGTATAGCAGGTGTCCCTTTCTAAATGAGAAAAACGACATGAGTGATAGTTGAGAGTTTAATCAGGTTCATCCTAAACAAGAGCTAATAACCAACAGTGTAAGTAACACAGTGTTTCTCGTTAGCACATGCAAATAATAACATTTTAAATGTCCAAAATAACCAATTAATGCAAACAACATTTGAACAGTTCAATATAAACATAATAAGTTTTAATGCAGTTGAGCACAATTAATGCTACCTTTGCAATTAATCGTTACATATTTGTCTGTGAAATATGGAACATGTACCATTAGGGAAACAACAGTGGTAAATACATGAAAATTCAATATCTGTTTGCAATATTTTCAGCAGGCATACTATTTTCTATGAAGTAAAGATTGCTATACATGTTCTGCTGTGTGTTGAGTTGCTGACATCTCGGAGTGTACTGTTCACCAGCTGCTGGCTCCCAGTTACTGCAAACAGAAAATTATGCAACAAATATGTATATCCAATTTAGATTATGCAAAAAAGAAAAGAAACAAAGTTAAAAGGAAAGGAATTCAATCATATATTTTAGTCATAAAAATGGGAGGATCTACACTTATTTCTACAAACTACATATAAACAACAATTAAAGATCACAATTAAAATTCATAATTAATGATTGCAATCTCCAACAGCCACCATTCAACATGCTTATCTTGCACTTTGTTGATTCTGGATGGACTACTTTTAGATTACAAGAATCAAGTGGTGAAAGTGATGTTACTTTTGAGCGATGTGCATTAAACTGTTGCTGCCGTGGATTCCCCGGCTGCTGTGGATTCCCTGGCTGCTGAAACTAGTGCTACGTCTGCAAGCTTCATGCTCCCTCCGAGTCTCTATACCATAGCTCTTACTGATCTACAAAATAAACCAACCAATTCAAGGTCAAACATACAATACCAGCTTGTTCTGTCAAATTCAAGAAACAAAATTCAACTGGTTCAAATTGTTTGTTGCAAAACAAAACTGCTGGTAAGCCAGTTAGGAATATATCCTACCACATGGTGAGAAATATATAACCAGTTGAGCCACTAAGCTTAGTCTCCCTTTGCGAGATCCTAGATATGCCATTGTCCACTAAATAGTTACTTTTAATAGTCACTGTGAAACATGGTGCATACATAGGACATGCCATTTATCCAACTTTAATTTGACTAGATTCTGTAAAATATATGTGCCCGGCAAACTGTCCAGACACATTAAAGTACTTTCTGAGAAGGAAGTTTGTCTGAAGTTTATTTTGGAAAACCATCAATGTATTGCCTTTGGAAATGCATTCAACAATTGCAACTATAAATAGGGTAGACTAAATTTAACTTTGTTACAAATTGTAGTGTCCCACTTGGAGGACACGGACATAATGAGTTTGTGATTGGTCCTAGTATATCTACAAGCTAAGCAATACACCATTTATTAAACTTTTCATTTGCTCTGCCAACTGTCCAGACACATTAAAGTATTTTATGTGAAGGTTTGTCTGAAGCTTATTTTAGTATCATGATGTGAATAATTGGTGTATTGCTTAGCTTGTAGATATCCTTCAGAGTATTTATTTGTGTTTCATCCCAGGTACAGAACAATTACCTTTTCTCACATCTATTAACTTACAGTATTGTATTAGTCAGTTGTAGAGTACATTAAAAATAACTTGGTTTCACAAACTGCTGTCAAAAGGCCACTGACATTACAGGGTAGCATGATGTCTTTTCTTTTTTTCTATCACTTATACAGTTCATAAAAGTTTGTGGGGTAGATATCCTGGGTGGTGGGTGAGAATTCTTACTAATCTTCCCTCATGGGGGAAGGAGATATACAGGTGTGACTAAACATACCAAGTTGGTGTCCTTTTGTAAAATCATACAGTCCTGTTATTTAAAACAAAACATGTATTTATTTTCAACTTATACAGATATGTGATATACCAATGTTTTTAGTAATGAATGCAGATTAATATGGTTTGTTTTTTCATTTATTTATTTAGATAAAAAGGCAGTGTGGCTTGAAACATGTAGAAATGTGTACTTTTTGCTTGTAACAGCCATTTTCGTACAATATTTGATAGTCTGAATATGTTGATAATAAAGCTTAGTATTAAACTGAAAAAGTCTTGGTTGATGTTTTCTTTCAAGGGTATTATGTTGTCTGTATTGCAACACAGATGCACTTTTAAATGAAACTAATAGAAACAGGGGACTTAATATGTATGATATTAAGCATGCGTAATGGTGAATAAAAGTTGTGCGGGTATTGCTTGCACAATCCCCCTTGCTGTAGATCTGATACATATATTACAATAATTTTTCATGTATGGTGCCTTTTCTAGCTGCTACCTAAATACCCAAAATAGCCAGTGTTTTTCACATGGTCTAAATGAACATTATTTAGTGCACAGCTTTGTGCACTGTAGTTGATGGGTGAATAGCTTTATCTACAAACTGAATTTTCAGGTGTGAGAATTATTTTTTGCAAATTTGTCTATAACATGTGTATGCTAAACACTGCTGTTGATATGGTAGCTCATTTTGGTGAAAAAGCCTTTGTGAATGATTCAAAATCATTTAATGTTAAAGTGCTGTCAACTGATGATGTCGAGATGAGAGAAGTTCCTGAAGATACTGCAGGTTTAACAAGATTTAACAAGACTGCTGCCATCCTGGGCAAAGGTCCAGTTGGCAAGTGCACAAGGAAGCCATTAACTTATCACTTTTTCATCTATGTGCAACTTTCCCCCCTGTGATATGTGTCAACTTTGTTTTTAAACATACTCACACTGCTAGCAGTTACACAATCTATGGATAATTTGTTCCATTCATTTATTGTCCTCTGTGAGAATGAGTACTTCCTGATATCCAATCTACACAGAACCTTTACTGATGTTACCCCATGTCCTCTAGTTCTACTATCTTTCTTGAGTGCGAAAAAAAATATTTCTATCAATATTTTCATACCCATTCGACAATAAAAAAAATATTCCCCTGTTTTGTGCACCTAGTATACCCATCGTCCTTCTCTCTCTCATTCTAGAATTTTGCATTCATAATCTGTACCTACATTTATCTACATTTTCAAATTTTAGATACATAACTTGAAAACTTGTCAAGGTAGATTCACATGAAAACATGTAAAAAAATAATGGGTACGATTTTGGTATATACTTGTTCATATTATACTAGGGCACTACAGAAATAATATAATAAATGCTTAATTCTTTTGCACAAGTGCTCAAATATAACCGCTTACTTAGTCATTGGCTACAATTTAAGTAACTTCTGAGACATCAACATTTTGACCATTTCACATGGAATGACCCAATCATCTATTTTTTTTGGCATTTGACGACAACACGTACATAATTTTATTAGAAGTGATGGAATAGGTAGCAAATTCAGCTACATGATTTGATGTTGTGTTGTGATCTATTTATTAGATAAAAAAAATTAATAGGGGATCAAAATATGGTGCATTACATAGGCATTGTACCTGTCTTTCATATAAAAAATAAATAGGAATTTTAGCTTCGTGGCCACAAAGCATTTTTGGCTGTTAAATATAGGCCACTTTTCACTGTGCACCAACTCTGGAGATAAGTATCTCATAAACTAATCAAGATAGACTATACCTACTGAAGTAGGTGTAGTATTGGTCAAAATAAGATTAATTTGTGTTCTAACATATTTTATTGCTGAAATATGGGTCTAAAATCACTCATTTGCCAATTTTGCACATAAAACACACAATTCTATGGCAGATTGTGAGAAAACTAATACACAGAAGTGGAACTAGGTATGTCTGTTCCCATGGACATATAGTGGAGAATAAGTAAGTCAAATCTCAGAGTTCTAGCACAAATATGTTTTGAGTTATTGGTATTTTAAGTTGAACAAGAAATCTTCATGATTTCCGAAAAGTGGGAACAACAGAATCCGGCAAATTTGAAATGGTCATAACTCAGAAATTATTCAAGTTACAGCCCTATTGTTTGGCATGTGTGGTTATATTGACCAGCAGATTAATTGGTAAAACATTTTTTAAAATAAAATATACAAGTGCAACAAGATTTTTTTTTGGTTGATTTGAGATGGAATGCTCCAATACCACATTGCTCTAAAACTTTCATATCTGCACTTATTTTGTTACTACTAGGTCCTTTTATTTTACAGTAATCCCTAGAATAGTATCTCCCATTTTATAGTTTACATTCAAGTTCACATGTCCTGTGTGTAGGCATTTTTCAGACCATTTAACTTATTTATCTAGATCGTTTTGTAAATGTTCTTTATCACCAGGCATGGGACAATTAATTTGAAAAGTTAATTAATAAAAAATTACAATTAACTCAGAATTTCTCCAATTAAATTAACCTCACACATTTCTCAGGTCAATTAAATTAAATTAAGTAAAACAAATTCTTCAATTAAATTAAATTAACCATTAAATCATGTGTTGGTAGAAATGTTTACACATTTAAAACAGTTCTAAAATCACAAGACTTGTAACAGAAATGTGTTTTGAAACTTTGTTGGAAAGAGATTTGCTCACACAATATTTACATGCCAAGAAATTTCTTCATGAGCATTTGATCACATTATGAAAGTTGTAGATAACTGTTCAAAAATGTATTATTTTTTCTGAAAGGATTGAAAAGTTGTGGCTGAAGTTTTGCATGTATGGGTTTTCCTCCTATAATCAACCAAATTAACAAAAACCGGGCAACTACATACATAATTTCTATGCACCAAGTTATTTATGCAGTTTTTTATATACGGTTATATGTACACAAAACAAAATTATAGATGTATAGATCTAATGGCCCCATAGGTCCACTTGGCTGCAAGTTGCCAGCCTCAAATGTTAACTTTAAACATACATTTGCTGAAGCCATGATTAGCCATCAACTTATCACCCTATCAGAGGAATTATATTGTCTAGGCCTTCCCTCTAATTCACAGGTGCCTGAATGACCAACCCACCCCAGTCCATACAGTGTCTATGTGCTCTGTGATGTTCTCCCTCCCACTCACACATACCTGAACTTGATATCTCTCAGGCTAGTGAATGTAGGCCTTCTGGAAACACCTGGATGGCTGTGAACTATCCAGTAATATCAACTGTTAAATGAACACTTAATAGAGTTAACTGAGAATTTGTCAATTAAATTATTTTGGTAAAGTCGATAAATTAAATTAAATTAGCCTATCTGGAAAAGTTAATTAATTGAATTGAGTTAATTTAATTAACAACTGAAATTAACATATGCCTGTTTATCACCATTATCGTTAATCTTTCTAAACACTTTTGTGTCATCCGCAAATTTCAGTACGTTGCTTGTTATATTATCGTCAAACATATATATATTTAGAATAATAAAGGTCCTAATACTGATCCTTGTGGTACCCCACTCAAAACTGATTTCCAGTTTGAAACCTCCCCATCTACTATAACTGTCAGTCAGCCATTGTTCTATCCAGTCAATTATGCTGTCCCTGATCCCATGGGCTTTTAATTTAAGTAGTAATCTTTGATGTGGCACTTTGTCGAAAGCTTTCTAAAAATCTAAGTAGATATTATCTACTTGTGATTTCTTCCAGGAATCCACACTGAGATGAATTTACTAAGTTATGCCTAACAAGGAAGTCCACTATATAGTCTTTATTAATCTTTCTAATAATTTACAAATCATTGATGTTTAACTCACTGGTCTGTAATTCTGACTTATTTCTCGAACCCTTTTTAAATAATGGTATGATGCTTGCTTCTTTCCATTCAAAAAGAACCACTCTTTCTTTTAATTATAAGTTGAATGCTCTTGCAAGTGGTAATTAATTTATTCTACTATTTCCATTAGTAGTTTTGGCAGAATTCCATCCACTCCAGGTGAGTTTTATTGTCTTTCTTTTCTTAGCTACCATTTCTAGAGTTACAATTAAATGCCCTAAATAGTCCGATTTAGCCTACTGAAATTTTGCATTTGGAACTGGTAATGAACTAATATCCTCTTTGGTAAGCACTGAACTGAAATATCCATTTAGGTCTTCCGCCATTAAAAAAACCTTGTGATATTCTCTTTCCAGCGCTGTCTTCTAGTGTCAAACCTTGTCTCGTATGTTTTATTTACTCCTCACATATGCATAAAAACTCTTGCTGTAATTTTTTTTTGTTACATACTAATTTTTGCTCATAGCTTCTTTTAGATTGTCAGATTTCAGTTGTGGATTAAGTGCCTCTTTGTAATATGTGTAGTCTTCATCCGTTCTGGTATGCCTATAAACTCTCTACATAGTTTGCTTGTACACTATTTTTCTAATATCTTCTTTTGACAAGTGTTTCTTTCTAGATCATTTTCCTTGTTTTTTCAAGGGAACAAATTGATCAGTGATACTCTCAATTTCATATGTTAGAATGTTCCAACATTCAATGACTGTCTTACTTCTCAGCATGTTATTCCAATCTAGTTTGCTATGTATTTTCTCATATCTTTATATTTACCTTTTTGGAAGTTAGTCCGGTATTTTTTTATTTTTATTTTTTATTTTACTTTGATGTCAAAATATGTTTGATTATGATGACTATTACCCAATGGCTCATGTATTTTTACATTGTCCAATTCTTTTTGTGATGACAAAACTATATCTAATACATTCTCACCCCTGTTTGGTTCTAGCATGTATTGTGTAAGGAAGCTATCCTGTATTAAAAATAGAAACTGTTGGTCCTCACCCCCTGTACACTCTAGAGATTTCCAATGTATGTGTCTGTGGTTAAATTCTCCCATTATGATACATTCCCCTTTACTCACTTATTTATAGCATTTTGTATTTTTGTGTTATCCTCTTTGTTTATGTTTGAATTTCTGTAAACTAATCCAATAGTTATAGCTGCATTTCTTGTAACTATATTGTACCAAACAGCTTCGTCGCAATCGGCTTCCCTTTCTAATTTATCTTGTAAGCCTGAATAGATTCTTTCGATCTCTCCTAAACATTACGTATCCCGTCAGTCCTAATTCTGCATCTGCTATGTCTTTGTTGGCCCATGATTTGGTTATCCTAATTACGTAAGGGTCAATATCTTCTACCATAACGTTTAATTAGTTTTTTACTATGCTCCTTGCATTTAAACACACACATTTATAACCAGCTTCAGAAATGTTTTTGAGATTTGATGGTGGCAAGGCCATTCATGTTTTTTTGGCATCAGCTAACTCTAACAATGATTTCACCTATCTTCAACGCAATTTTATGATGATGCCATTTCATCAAATGCCAACATTCAATGTTACTTTGTCCAAAAATAGTTTTTCACCCTATGTCACACATTTGAGCACACACTATGTAGATTTAGTCTTACACTAGAACCAGTCACAAGCTCGGGATATCCGTGTACTCCAAGTCTTACACTAGGCCCAGTCACAAGCTCGGGATATCCGTGTACTCCAAGTCTTACACTAGGCCCAGTCACAAGCTCGGGATATCCGTGTACTCCAAGTCTTACACTAGGCCCAGTCACAAGCTCGGGATATCCGTGTACTCCAAGTCTTACACTAGGCCCAGTCACAAGCTCGGGATATCCGTGTACTCCAAGTTTGACATTACAATTTAGTACAAAGTTAAATTTAGGCTGCCCCATTTATTATTGCAACTCTTGGATGTATTTCCAAAGGTATTACACTGTAAATTCACATCAAAGTGACATCATGCATATCTAAAATAAGCGTCAGGCAAACCTCCTTCTCATAAAATACTTTTATGTGTCTGGACAGTTGCAATGGCACATACATCTTACACCATAGAGGCACTAGCAAACAATGCATGGGTACGGTTGTTTGAATAAGTGTTCTTTTATAATACAACTGTAAAATTAGTAAAAGAAATATTGCTGACACATTGCTTTGATAACAGTCTTTAGCCTCACCGGTTGCATTGGCCCTTCTTTAATGAACAGGCAAAACGTGACACTCCAGAACAGAAGGGTGACAGCCATTAGAGCAATGACCACATAACTCAAGTTTATAGGGTAGTCATCTTGTCGTACTATTGCTTGAACATAACCGGATATTTGCAACAGTAGCAAACTGGCATTTGAAATAACCTGCAAACATAGCAACATTACTGAATTGGACATATCATACAGTTATGAGCATTGGGTCATTCAGTAGTTATGAATACTAGCAAAAATGCCTGTCCCCAGGACGAGATAACTTGGTAGTTGTGTACCAAATGCCTCAGGCCAATATGCCATCAATATGCTCGAGACTGCTTATAGGGGAATGTTAAACGTATTACCAGAAACAACTGCATCACGGATGTGATGCAATATTCGTTGCATGTTTGAAATGTTGAAGGTCTTGATGTGCGACCTCGGGCTAATATGTAGGAGTGTGCTTTCTACTATAATTAATATAAACCGCCCATATGGCGCTACGTACTCTCAAACAGTTTATGTACTGAAGTATTTGTTGTGTACGCGCGTGGTTTCTGCAGTTGTTGGAAGTTAACATTTTATGTAGCAAACATTTGATTTACCATAAAAACCACTAAGAACCCTTGATACACCGGGTATTTAAAAAATAAAGACGTTACGTTTCATTCATAGGGTCATAGATTAATCCCTGAAAGTTTGGGGGGCTCATTCAACAATTATGTGTATGGATGACTCATTCAACAATTATGTATATGGGGGCTCATTCAACAGTTACGTGAATGGGGGTTTCGTTCAACAATTATGTGTTATATGGATAATAAAACAAGTTTGTGTATGGGGGCTCATTCAACGATTATGTGTACGGGGAGGTTCATTAAATAATTATGTGTATGGGGCTCAGTCAACATTTTATTACATGTATGGGGCAGGGGAGCGGTGGTCTAATGGTTAGAGCACCCGCCTGTCGATCGAGAGGATGGTGGTTCGATTCCACCTCCGCCGTTTCGAAGCTTGGGCAATTTCGTTCACCCCACTTTGCCCGTGTCTTTCGGAAGAGACACTAAAAGCCGTTGGTCCAAACTCCTGCGTTAGCTCAAGACTGGGCTGTTTGGAGTATAACTACTTGAGGCTCAGTCATGAATTCAATGTTGGGGGCTCACTCAACAAATAAGTGTTAGGGGGTCACTCAACAATTAAACGTAATTAATAATATATATATATATATATATATATATATATATATATATATATATATATATATATATACACAACATATATATATATATATATATATATATATATATATATATATATATATATATATATATATATATATATATATATACTGCACACTACCTGCGACTGTGCACACTTCCTGAGGCTATCAGATATTTATTTAGCCTACAAAGGTGTCACTTCAAGGGTATTATTAGTTGTAGGCACCAATCACTGTGTGCTGAAGCCCTGTCAGTGCCAGTTGTGGGAGATGAACTGTGGACTATGCTGGCTTCACAGCCAGTCACAGCCGGTCAGGTACTCATAGAGTACAACATTCTACAGGCTGAATGGATGCTGGGAAGGATGCTAGGAGAAATGAATGGAGGAGAGAAGGGAAGGGGGCTAGAAGGGTGTAGGGGAGAAGGAATGGAGACAGGGAAGGATGGAGAGGAGAAAGGAGGGATACAGGGAATGATGGAGCAGAAAAGGGAAGGAGATAGGGAAGGATGGAGCGGAACCAGAGAGTAAAAAAGGTGAAGAAGACATGGATGGAAGTAGGGTGGGAGGAAGCAACAGAAGTAGGTAGTCAGGAAACCAGATAGAAAAGCAGCATAAAGGAGAAGGGAAGGAGACAGGGAAGGATATATGGGAATGGGACAGAGACAGGGAAGGATAGAATGGAGAAGGGAGGCAAACAGGGAAGGATGGATGGAAGAGAAGGGAAGAAGATGGAGTAGGATAGAGCGGAGATGGGAGGCAAACAGGGAACAATGGCAGGGAGAAGGGAGACAAGGGAACAATGGAACATAAAAGGAGAGGAGGTAGGGAAGGATGGAGGAGAGAAAGGAAGGAGACAGGGAAGGGTGTAGGGGAGAATGGAGGGAGATGGAAGGATGTAGGGGATGAGGGAGGGAGAAATGGAAGGATGGAGGGGGAAGGGGAGGAGAGGGAAGGATTGGGAGGGGAGAAGGGAAGGAGACATTGAAGGATATTGTGGAGGGAGACAGCGAAGAATAGAGGGAAGAAGGGAAGGAGACAAGGAAGGATGGAGAAGGGAAGGAGACATGGGAGGCAAACAGGGAAAGATGGTGGGGAGAACGGAGGCAAACAGCGATGGGTGGACGGGAGAAGGGAATGAGACAAGGAAGGATGGAGGGGAACGGGACAGAGACAAGGAAAGATAGAATGGAAAAGGGAGGCAAACAGGGAAGGATGGATGGGAGAGAAGGGAATAAGATAGGGTAGGATAGAGGGGAGATGGGAGGCAAAACTTACAAATTTATATTACAAATACGAATAATATCAATATGAATACCTTTATTTCATGTGAAAAACATACATACAAATATAAATAAGATGCAAAACCACCATACAATAAAGTGCCCTCAACCATCTAGACCATATGGGTCGATTATTTGTATACACGTTTTGTAAAATCATTCTCAATGTCATATGTATACCATATATATTTTTCAAAATCATTAATGGAATTGTCGACAAACATACAACTGGCACTGTCCCTTTGATTGTAACTTAAACTCTGCCTATGCATGTGGTTGTAGGCAACTTTATAAGTGCACACTTTGTTAACTTTTTTGCCAGTTATAACAAGCATTGCACCTACAATACATATCAATGTGACTTGTGGTAAAAAAGTTATGCAGCTGTGGTATGAATTAGGTAACTCTGCTGTACATGTGAGTCTAATAAAACTACATAGACGCTGTACTTTGGGATGGCAGCTGGGACATGTCCTTGAACTAGCACCATAGCAGTGCCTCACCATTTACATAACAACTCTCAGCAGGGAGTTCTCAGAAACCAGCCATTAATCTTGCGTAAATGAAGCATGCCTACACTGCTGCTACCTGTGTTTTGTTCTCTGGTGAAATCAAAACTCTGCCCTTGGAACAAAGCAACTGAACCAACTGCTCCCGTAAAGGAAGGCATCAACCTGAATCTTAGTTTCTACTCTTTCAACTCAACCCCCGACATATCGGATTACCCTAAAGGTTTTACACAGCAGCAAAAAAATTATATAACGTCACTTCAGATGGTACAAATTAATATTTTTTCTTTGTTAAGGTTTGGTTTCAGTTACAATAGAGAACCACTATTCATATTTTTTTACAAATTAACTTTTATCAAAATATTTTTCTTGCAATTCTTTTTTATTACATGAGTTAGACACAATACAGACAAAGAATCAAAATAAATATTTTTACGTGACTCCCAATCCATAAAAGTATTTTGTTTCCATTAAAAATTTACCATAAAAATGGCCGAATTTAATATTTTTGAACTTTATTTATTCATCACTACCTTACTTAAACGTTTGTATGTGTGCTTGTATATAGCTGTGTTCATGCATCCAGGTGGCTTAGCCTCGGTTGACTGAAAACAGGACAAACAAAGGTAGTTATGTCTTCTTATTAACTGTTATTAACATGGTTATTTCTGTACTAAATAATCAAAACGTAACTGGAAACTGAGTTGTCACTAAGAATCTTATTTCAATGAAACCATTTTTTACCAACTAAATGTTAGCAATAGCTGAAATTTTTTTTATATTATTTGACATTAATCTGGCAGCTAATATGCTAACCATATTTACAGTAGGAATTTTAACTAACAATTACCCTGTGTATGTTTCTGAAACGATATATATATTTTTTTACACACTACATACCAGTTCTAATATGGCAATTATAATGAATAAAGTATTTTTTCCATAACGTCTCTGGTCATCTCTGGTCTATGGTTCTATGGCACCTATATGCCCAGGAACCTGAACCTCAAAGCTCCAACAAAACAGAATCATTAAGCATAATCATGAACAGATGCACAAACGTCATTATCAGAACAAGGGACAACTGAACATTTATGGTGGAAATGCAATTTGGAATAAATGTCTTGAGTTTTTTTTGGAAGATAGCTATAGTTTCAGATGTTTTCAATGTGATGGGGAGTTCATTCCATACCCTACAGAGAAACCATGTTTGCCCTAGTTAAGTTTTGTTTTAGGCAAAATAGGTTGCTGTGAAATTTATGATTTGAGCTGCCTATTTGAAAGATGCAGGAGACTAGCCAAGTTGGATGATTGTTGTGTAGATAGGGCACGATATGTAAGAGCTTAAAATTAATTTGATAAGTAACAGGAAGCCAGTGTAACTGTTTAAGTAGTGGTTGTGATGGTGAAAACTGAGGCGCCCTGAATACCACACGTGCCAGACAATTTTATACTCAGTGGAGTTTAACCAAATCTCTTCTTTTTTAGCAATGTTATTTAGTAGTGAATTACAATAGTCAATGCAGCAACTAGTTAATGCCGTTGTAATATCACTTTAGCAGCAGATATAGATATGTGATGCCAAATTCGATGGAGATCATGTATATAATAGAAACAGGATTTACATACTTGAGAAATATGCTGGCGAAAGTTTAAGTCACTATCAAAGACAACGCCAAGATTACGAACAGTATCTGATGGGCATGTGTCACTGCCAAGCAATTTAACTGGAAAATGGCTGATGACCCTATTTCGATGTTGGTTTGTGCCAGTAATAATAAGGTCTGTTTTATCTGGATTAAGCTTTAGCTTACTCGATTCCATCCAAAACAAGATATCAGTGAGACAATCACTTAAAGTCGAAACAGATTCTTGTGCATTTGATTGTGAAAGTGATATGTAAACCTGTGTGTCATCAGCATAAAGGTGATGACTGTGATTATGATTAGTAATGACTTGGCTGAGAGACATAGTATATAAGCTAAACAGAACAGGGCCAAGGACGGATCCTTGTATCAATCATATCAAAAGCAGCTGAGAGATCTAGTAAAGTGAGTGCTATGACTTTGTCATTGTCCATGTTGTCAACTATATCATTGTGTATCTTGCGAAGAGCCATTTCAGTGGAATCGTTTATATCCAGACTTTAGATCATTTGATAAATGACGTTTATAAATATGTTCATGAAGGGTGATTAGCAACTACTTTTTCCAATACTTTTGACAGAAAACTGAGATTGGAGATAGAACTAATTTTTTTTAGGTCATTTTTACACAGAGTTTGTTTTTCAATAAGAGGATTTACAAGAGCTTGTTTGAAATCCTGTGGAACAACTTCGCCCTGCATTATCTGTATTAAAATGTAAAAGCCCACTGATCAATTCCATCATTTAATAATACATTCGCACAGTATTGAAACAGATTCAAATATACAATCCATACAAATATATTTCCTCATTTTGGATCAAATTATTTATATATAATTGGCAAAGCAAACAGTGTATAGTACATGACCATAAAAGTATCAGGTCATTATGACATGTAATAAATGCAACAGCTTACCATCAAAATAAAATTAACAATCAACAGTTATGTCCAAATGCAGAAGGTTACATCTTTATCTTCAATATTGTACTACTACTTCCTTATATAAATAAAATACAACATAACATATGGTCTATAAAACAGTGTTCTTTGCAGTATTTACTGTTTTTAAAATCATATTATTTATATATGCAAAATCAGTAAATACACTTAATATTATTATTACTTGCAATAATTACTACCTGCACATTTTCTGTAAAAAAAAACATTAAATATAAAGGTAACATTTGGGGTGACTGACTACACAACATTCTATCATAATATACAAATCATTTCTTTTACTTACTTTTAAATATTTAGAAATAACATAGAATTTTATATCAACAAAGAGTCAGGTGGTGTCTCTAGGTCGTCAGTCAATATGACATTAATTGATTAACCACATTTAGAAATGATTTAGGAAGAACCAAGTGAATACGTAAAATGAAAATATATTTAACTGCTGCGCAACCTGAGATGGAAAAATATCCCAAACAATTTTTTGTTCCTCAACCAATGTCTACTGTTCTGCAAATTTTTTTGTGGTTGTTGCCTTACAACCAATGTCTTTGTTTTTTTTTTGCAACGAATGCAGTTACAGAACAAGTTTCTTTGGTCAATTATTCAATTTTTTTCTTCTTCCACATGACAAAAAGGCTGCCCAACATAAGAAAGCTGAGTTTGTAGACGACAAACACAACAACCGCCAGAGCAAGGCAGAAGACCAGCAGAAGACAACCAACAACATCAAGTGACAAATATTCATACCACTTCAGTTTGTAAGCAACTGATTTCAGGTAAGGAGCACCTTTGTGACGGATCACATAGGAGACCCAGTAGTTTATTGCATCCTTCGCACTCACAGGCATGTCAAGAATCCTCTCTGACGTAACTTCTGCATTTTTCTTGTACTTGGGGTTCTGCAGCACTGCCTGGATGGCATTGTAGACCTTGTCAGATGTCAGGTCATAGATGTCGAGTTGGATGCCAAGCTGCAGGTACTGGGTCAGCTTGACTGCGTGGTTAAACTGGTCGCAGCTGATAGGCAGGGCAACAACAGGCATCTTGTAGTATATTGTCTCATACATGCCGTGCAGGCCACAGTGGCTGAGGAAGAGCCGCGTCTTGTTGTGTGCCAAGATGTCCACCTGTGGCACCCACTTCATACGTTTAACGTTGTCACTGAATGGGTATGAGTTCTCCATCTCGCTATCTGTGCTGTAGTAACGCCAGATCACCTTCTGTGGCAACCGTGCGAAGGCATCAGCGAATATCTTTGTCCAACGGGCATCATAGCGCTTTGTGATTGTGCCCAAAGACATCAGAATGACACCATCGTCACCAGAACTCTGCATGAACTCTTCTAGTTCAGTGTTCAGAGGATACGGTTCCTTCACAGAGAAGCCACCAATGAGGATTGTGTCAGGAGTGATCGGTGCTGGATATTCAATGGCAAAGTGAGAGTTCACAAATTTCAGTGAAGCTCTGTTGAAAGTGTCTGCAAGCGACAGACTTGTGTTAATTGAATGTTTCCTCTTCAACGCTTCAAATGGCTCATCAAAACGGCCAACCACTGGTATAATGTCATACATGAACTTCATGACAAGGTTCTTAATACGCTGTGGGAATGTCATATCAGGCATGAATGTTGTAGTTGGTGCTGGGATGTAAGAAGGCGGGCGTGGGTTGCCATCATAGTGACCAAGTCCTGTTGTTATCATCGGGATGAACAGCACATCAAGGTAGTCGGCTAGAATGCGACTGCATGGGTCCAACGTGTCCAACATAAACAAGTCAAACTTCTGTGCTTTCAGGAACTGCAGTGTTTGCTTATCTGACAGAAGTCTGTCACAATAGTCCACAAAATTGTTCATCAGTTTCCTGTACCTCTCAGCAGCAGGTACGTACAGCAGGGCATCCATGGTATCAATGTCGCAGACATTGCCCGAGTCAGATGGCCCGTCAAACTGAATCACATTCAATGTTTTCACAGAAGTTGCACTCACATTGTTTTTACTGCCTGCCACGAAGCGCTTGTTGTCATAGTTGCCATATGCTGAAGAGATCAACAGACTCACGTTGTGGCCGTCACTTGCAAGTATCTCGCTGATGTACTCCATGTTGAGCAGGTGAGAGTTCAAACAGTGGCCGAATGGATATAGGAGAATCTTTGCCGCTGATGCTGGAGACTGGCAGACTGATGTGAGCAGAAGTGCAGCCATAGCAAGTACAATGTGCTGGAGTGCCATGGCTGGTGTATGCAGACTCTCAATGCTTCAACGTTGCTATGCGTCAACATGCGCTCAACATCACTGACTTGTGCGCTTCAGCTTATAACAAATCATTATATAAAACCTCCAATGTCACATGATCACAAAGGGAAGCATCCAATCACCCTTTGTCGAAGTACATTCAGCAGTGCCATGTGCTTGTGTTATTCTCCAACTCATAAAAACAGCACAGGTAGGGGTGGTGGGTTGGGTGGTGACGGCAACCAATCATGGGCCTACTAGACTAATCCACTGCACTCTACTATTGCCTGTCTGTCAACATTTGCATATTATCACCTTAATAGTGACACATAAGTACTGTTTATTTACGCTGCATACAGTTTAGGTTTTTTTACTAGATTTCATCGTCATGCAAATAGGTTTAGGCAAACTATCAGCACATGCTCGAAAAATTATTTACTTCATGCACAATCGCGTTCCATATATTAAACTGAAAGAGATACTATATTTGTTAAAATTATAATTAACATTTCACACAGTCAGAAAGATTCTTGGAAACACCTATTAATTTATTTATTCATTCTGCAAACCAATTAATTGATAGCGCACAAAACGTCAGGTAAAATATACTATTCTAAGGTGAACTGTTATGTAAAAATATTCAATGCATTTTATTTGAATAATTTAAAATTACAGCTAACTGAGGATCCAGTAAATATCATAAAAACAATGCTAACTTCTACTTCTACAAGAAGGGTGACCCTTTATGTATTGCTTCAATTACGACTGTCTCCTAGAAGTGCTACCCTACAATGTGAGATGTGAGTGTACTCGGTAGCACCATTCATAACAATGAAATCAGACCCATTTCTAAACCACAAGGACATTTGCCACCGTAACACAGTAGCCATTGGCGGTTGTTCTAACATCGATCTCCTGATCAAATGGCCTGTCAAGAGTGGCAGGCAAATCACAAGGTACCATTTGTAGGGAGGTGTTACACAACCAGCACAAACTGGTGGAATGCTAAACGATGAAGCACAAAATATTTGTTAAGATCAACTTATATAACTTCATATTCTGTTTGAACAAAAAACTTACATAACTTTATAGGCATTTTTGGTTAAAACAATACACATAAATGTGACTTATGAAATTTGCTTGCATGGTTTGTATAAAAAAATATTTCAGTCCAATCAATCAATGAAAACATTTTATTGCACTCATCTACATACACATCTGCAGAGGATGTCCTCTTCAGTAAATCATTATTAAAGAGAAAACATAACGTTTTATTAAACAAATTAGCATTTTTGACTATTTGATTACTCTTATTTATGGTTTGACTCCTAGTTCTAGTCCACATATCACCCAAACTGATGATATGAAAGGACGATGTCAAGACAATTTCAGCAGAAGATCCTATTAAATGGAACAATACACAGCATTGTACTGTTAATGATAAAGTATACATAGACAACAATTGTAGGAACTGTCAACTGCACTTAGGTAGGGTTTCACAGATATTTACTCAACTGTGCATTTTCTGCCATGAATCACCTGATCATAGTTGGCTTATTTCATTCATTTCATTGTGCATTTCCAAGAGTCCACACAATTGGCCTTTAAAGTCTATTGAAGCATAGAAGTGTTTAGTCAGTAAAGCAATGAACAGTTACTGCTTACAGAAGAACTGCTGTCCTGGTCTCTTCTCCCTTCTTTTGACAGTAAGTCCATGATACTGATGTAATTACCACTTGAGTTATAATTAACTATAATCAACAGCTATCATGACATATATTTTATGAGCTTGAACTGCAGTTAACCATAATCAAGGGTTATCATGACATATGTTTTATGAGCTCTAACTGCATTCGGTGATATCAATGGATAAAGATTTATTGCAGATCACTCGTCTTCTAAGAACATCTGAATGCTAAATAAAAAAAAAACGCAGCCTGAATTACAGCTAGAAAAATAAGCACATTTCACAACCAAATGCTCTGCTTTTTATCTTTTAAGACCCAATGGACGCCAGGCAGTTCAGATTTATATCCTGACAACAAAGAACTACTCTGACTGTTAAAAATATGCCATAAAAACAACGTGTGCATACAACATGGGTGGTATAACTTTTCAGAGTTACAAACTGTAACATGATACTACAACTAATGCAGAAAACTTTCTGTTCACCTGATGACATAATGGCTAGGTAGACTGCTTGCCTTTGGCATAGCAAGTAGCTCACGAATACAAAAACACACATATCAGATAGACTTTTATTTCTCTCTCATTGGTGTACTAGTGAATGGCAAAATTATGAGTATAACTATAAAGCAGAGTGTTAGTTGATTGCTGATTGCAACAGGCGATGTTCCCCAGGGGGCACCACTGTTGTTACCTACCAGACATTGGAAGAATTCATATACCACCAGGTGTCACTATTTATCACAAAATGATACTGCACAACAAATTCCACATCAACCCTCTTCTGTGTACAAATGTACATACAGGACAAATGTTCAGCAAAAGACATTGTCTATGACATTTCCAAGATAAAACCATATGCATATTTAGGAACTGTCCACATAAAATAAAACAAGACACCAAAACTAATATCTTAACAGCAAAGCTGTCAATCATTTAACCAATTATAATGTCTTAAATAAAGTATGTCATATCGTATCACTTCAGTTATGCAAGCCACATGGATTACATTTTTTAAGCTTAAACGTTTTGAGGTGGACTCTATACAGGTGGTTCTAAATAAAAATGTTTTCTCAATAAGTCTTTTAAGAAACAATGCTTACAGAAATTTCACTAGCCCTACTGTAATGATTTATCACTAAAATAAAATTTTAGTTTTTCCAGTTTTTCCAGTTGGCAGAAGTACCTGCACCAAACTTAAACAACTAAAGCAATCAGTAGCACTTACTTCAAAAGTGGTGTGAACACAAATTGCTGGGCTACAAATCCATGCAACTTTTCTGAAACAAAAACAATGTTCTGTAAAGAAAATATCTGATATAGTTAACAGATTTATTGGCAAGTCATAAACTAACTAGTCAAGTTAAATATCAAGTCATTGACTATGAAGTCACCAGGGTTCACCAATCACCTTAACTGTTGTGGTTTATCTATGGTTTGTCTGTAAAGTCTGCAGTAATTGTTAGTGGGAAATTTAGTACTTAGTAATCATAGTATTCAGTGCAGCCAGTTACAACAACATGGTCTCGTTTTGCATACATTTCAAGCACCAGACTTGTTGGCAAGTCCAAAACTGGCAAGTCAAGTCTCAAGTCAATGACCTCCAAGAGGAATGGAAACTGTAGAACAAATAATGGAATCAACAGAACAAATCAGTATACCACTTGAGTATTCAACTTGTCATTAAAACAGGGAGTTTTTCTTTAGAATGGAAAGAAGCAAACATACCATTATTTAAAAAGGGTTCAAGAAATAAGTCAGAGAATTACAGAGCAGTGAGTTTAACGTCAGTGATTTATAAATTATTAGAAATTTAATTAAAGACCATATGGTGGACTTTCTTTTTAGGCAAATATTATTAAATTCATCTCAACATGGATTCCTAAAAGTGAGGTCATGTTTAACAAATATGTTATGTTTTTTGGAAGAAATCAGTAGATAGATGAGGGATCGCCAGTAGATATTATCCACTAAGATTTTCAGAAAGCTTTTGACAAAGTGCCACATCAAAGATTACTACTTAAATTAAAAGTGTGTGGTATCAGGGATGGCATAATTGACTGGACAGAACAATGGCTGACTGACAGAAGACAGCGTGTTGTAGTAGATGGAGAGGTTTCAAACTGGAAAATCAGCTTTGAGTGGAGTAAAACAAGGATCAGTATTAGGAGTTTTAGAATTTAGGACCTTTATTAGTCTTAATATATATAAATGACTTAGACGACAACATAACAAGCAACACACTGAAATCTGCGGATGACACAAAAGTGTTTAGAATGGTTAACACTGATGGTAATAAATAATATTTACAAAACGATTTAGATAACTTAATTAAACAGTCTGAAAAATGGCAGATGTTCAGTATGTAGGCATTTACATTTCCCAATTCAGTTTTGGGAAATGTAAATGCCTACATACAGGACATAGGAACTTAAACTATAATATGGGAGATACTGTTCTAGGTACTACTGTAAAAGAAAAGGACTTAGGAATAACAATAAGTGCTGATATGAACATTTCAGAACAGTGGTATTGCAGCTTCAAAGGGTAATCAAATTCTTGGGTTGATTAGGAGAAACATAACATACAAGAAAAAAGCTAATTATACCTCTGTAGAAAGCAATAGTTAGATCTCATTTAGAATACTGTATACAAGCGTGGAAGAAGGTAGGATACAGATACCTTTGAATGCATACAGAGGAGAGTAACTAAAATTATTCCAGAACTGAGATACCTTAGTTATGAAGAACTCCTGAAAGAATGTGGTTTAATAACTCTAGAGACAAGGAGGTTAAGAGGAGATCCGACTGAAATGTTTAAGATATTGAATAGGTATGAAAATATTGACAGAAATGTTTTCCTCACTCAAGAGAGAAGTAGAACTAGAGGACATGAGGTAAAATTAGTAAAGGGTAAGTGTAGACTGGATATCAGGAAGTAATCGTTCTCACAGAGGACAATAAATGAACGTAACAAATTGTCTATGAATTGTGTAACTGTTAGCAGCGTGAATATGTTTAAAAACAAGGTTGACACATTTCTCAGGAGGGTGTGTTACACATTGGAGCTATCACGTGACAAGCATCCTCAGTGGCAGCTCTGTGTTTAGCATTGATTTTCACATATTGTTATTACTACCACACCGGAGAGATTCGAACATTGTTTTGATAGCATTGCCTGGAATGTACGGAGATGCTCTACTGTGTTATCGGTTTTAAATGTGTGTATATTTTATGACGACAGGAACTGTTCAGCCATAACACTGCTAGTGTCACTGGCGGCAAGCTGACCCAGCCTTTGTTTGACATGATAAAGGACAATGGAATTTGTGCGGTCCCACGAGGGTGCAGAGCCGGCCGCAATCGCCAACATACAATTGGTCCAATAAATGGACGTCGACCCGGCTTTGTACCCACTTACCACCAACGCAGCGTCAACAATCTGAACATTTTACGACTGAAACTGACAAATCGTTAAACCCAAAGGGGACTACAAACCATTGCCAATGATTACGAGAGGCGTTCCCCCAATGTGGCATTATTCAATGCAAGATCTGTCAGAAATAAAATGCTCACAATAAACAAGGACATTATCGAACACAAATGGGATGTGTTGGCCATCACCAAGACGTGGTTCAAGAAGACTGGAGACGAAGGGATTGTTGCGGAATTGACGCCTCCTGGTTACACCTTCAACACATAGCACATGCTTCTGGTCATGGCGGCGGTGTTGCCATCGTACACCGCGACACATTCAACACAAAGATCCTTTCAAAGCTGCCGTTCACAACCATCGAACTTCTACGTCTACAATTCATCAACCTGCACTTGTTGACATACAACGTCTGGGTCGCTTATCATCTGCCTTCATCAAGTCAGGCATCTGGAACATCATCGAACTTTTACGCTGAACTTGAGCAACTATGCATCGAGGCATCCATCTCCGTCATTCCTACTGTCATAGTGGTGATTTCAACGTTCATTTTGACGATAATATTAAATCAGAGCCACTTCGCACTCTACTTGAATCGTTTAATCTAACTCAACACATGCATTCGCCGATGCATCAAACTGGACACATATTGGATCTAGTGGTCAGTCATACTGATGACAACTTCATTACTTCCGTTACTGTTCAGCCTGACTCTCTGTCTGACCACCATCGCACTGAACTCACACTAAGTGCACTGAAGCCTGCAGTCAAAACTGTGTTGATTGCAAAGCTAATCAGCTAATGGACAATATCACCAGTATTGTGTCGGTCATCACACTGAATACAAATGGCTCTCTGAATTGTCCGTCCATCGCTGAAGAAGCAATCACTTGACAAAGACATCCTGAGCAACTATTGACCAGTGAGTAACCTCACACAATTATCCAAGGTAATTGAGAAAGTAGTCGCGCTTAGGATAATGACGAACATTTCTGATCAACACATGTAAAAAATGTGTGCTTTCAGTCGGCGTATCGAAAACAACATTCGACTGAAACCGTGCTACTGTATGTTACAAGTGCCATCAAAACAACACTAGAGACCAGGCGACTAAGAGGAGACCAAATAGAAGTGTTTAAAATAGTGAACGGTTATGAAGATGTTGATAGGAATATTTCTTCAAACTTAAAGAAGGCTGTAGAACCAGAGGACACAAAGCAGCATTAGTTAAGGAACAATGTAGGTTGGACATGAGAAAGTACTCTTTCTCAGAGGGTGATAAATGAATGGAACAAACTGCCAAATGATTGTGTTAATGCTAGTAGTGTGAATAAGTTTAAAAATAGAATTGACAGATATATGATATGGGCGGGCTACACACAGATGATAAAATTGTTGGACTCTCAATAAGCAAATGGCTTCCTTGTCCACTTGCCATCTGGAACTTGTTGTTTGGAATGACAATCTTGTTAAAACAGCCATGGACAATAAACAAGGAACAACTTTGGTTCTCACTGATTTTAGTGCGGTGTTCGACATAATCAATGACAGCTTGATTAGGTGATTACGTTTGTTAAATCTTGTTAAAAGTCCAAGTCAAGTCTCGAGTCATCTCTCTAAATTCTAAATCAAGTCTGAAGTCCTGAAAATGGGCGAATCGAGTGTGACTCGAGTCAGCCCCTACGACTTTAGTCAAGAAGTCTAATAGTTAATAATGTAGACATTATATTTGCATAAGACGTGTATAAATCTAAAAACTAAAACTCTGCTGGGATTAGTCTTGCAGGTAGTGTGGTGCAGTGACTGTGCTGGGATTATCATAGCTATTAAGATAACATTCAATTGTAATTTTGCTGTCATATTATATTGTGAAAGAGTGAACAGTACTAAAGTAATCACTGTGTACACTGTAACTGAAAACCAAATGCAAGTAGATAGCATTAACATATTCAGGGAATAAATGATTGTAGGTGATAATCTTCACATCAGGCGAACTCTAGAAGCATTGAATTTAAAGTCATGGTTACTTTGATTTCAACGCCTCAAGGTATTAGAATTTCTCCTAATTCTCAGTGCAAACTGCCCAGTCTAGAGATGACATTTACCTGTATGGTCCGCACGCACAGACTGCCGACAAGTAGGCACAGGTCAGTCCTATTATCAGGACAATCTGCATTCGTGGACTGAAATCAAAAACAACAATTAACATACTCCAATACAGCCTCTTTTCATGTAGAGTTTCATCACTACTACAAACAGATCTGTCTACGTCTAACATAGTAGTTTATTTTTAAAAATGTCCTCCTCTAAAGTTAGAGTGTCCACTAAGATTGCGTGGAATCTTTTATTTCTCCTGGTATAGAAACCACGTAGAAGGGACCAACAGCTGATAGGTCTCTTCCGAAAAACACAGGCAGTGTGGGTGAACAAATTGCCAAAGTTTTGAAACGGCAGCAGGTGGATGGTCATTTTGACTAACAGTCTGATGCTCTAACCACTGAGCTACCGCACTACATGAATTGCAAGGTGCCTATCAGATGTTGACTATATCTATAGTAAGGGAATCAGACATTAGTTTCATGTGCTTACTGACCTGAAGAGATACACTTCTGTGAGAAAAACCATAAGCATCATCCTCAACAGAAGCAATGTCTCCCAGAAACAGAACTTGGCAGTGTATGGCTCATAGAATGACCTACCAAAACAACACACATTGTATCACTGCTATTCCATAAGGTCTCACAAAAACACTTCATTAATTAAATAATATAAAAAGTTATATTCATGATTCAACACATGAAAGGTGCTTATTACATGTATTTTGTACTACAATTTGAGTACAGCTGTGATTTATGCAGCTGCTGTAATTGTGATCGACTGTGTAACTGTAATGGTTACAGGTGTAATTGTTACAACTGTTACAGCAAGAAACATGTAGCAGTTACCTGCATACATACATACATAGTTGTATAAAAATGTCTTATAAAAGTTAAATCAGTGCCTACCCATAATTATCAATCATTGTTGTGAGAAGGTGCCATTTCTTTTGACGCAATGTAAAGAAAAGCACCACAAGAGGCATACAAAGCCCGAGCAACAAGTAAATGCTACAAACGGAAGTGAAAAACTGAAAGGAAACAAACATAACCCTGTGATACTGGCTTTACAATTTGTTATCAAGATGCGACTGAATAGATAAATAACATTATCACTTAAAACATTATGCACATTATTAATAAGTACATATCTGGTTATCATAAGCAGTTTTGTTATTAAGTTCACTGTTTGTGTGTGTGTGCGTGCATGCGTGCGTGTGTGCGTGTGCGTGCATGTGTGTGTGATGCTTGGATCCGTGTATGCATGCGCATCTTTTACCTGGAAAGCCAATTGGTCACATGATATGTCAGTGCCTTGATCATACATGAAGACATCCTTTTCATCCAACACAAGATTCTGCACAGAAAGTCCACTTGCATTTGTCATCTTTCACCACCACAAATTTACAAAATCAAAATATAACACAAAAACTAATGTCTGATTGAGTATAATGGATTCTTCTTATTTCAAATTAATTAACTCTTATAATTTTGTAAGTGCAAATGACTAACCTTGTACATATTCTTTGAACAAGCTTTACCCTGCAAAGAAGTGTGCAACAATGGAGAATAACATGAGAGAAACAGAAAGACAGAGAATCTTTGCCATTGTTGCCTTGTCGAAAGTAGAATTAGTTTCTTGTCCTCAACTACTGCACCTTTAATCAACTTTGTCTGAAACAAAATATATCAGTAGCACATCAAGGTTCTCCCATTTATTGATTCCAATGAAACGTATGACATATTGGTAATTTATAGTTCACAAATTTATAGTTAAGGTGGCATGACCAGTAATTCAGTTTTGAGAAGAAAATACTTAGCCAATGTGGAAAACTGGCTGAGATGGTTTGGCCATGTCAGAAGGACACCACGTGATCACATCATACAGGTGGAAATGAATACTAAAGCGGATTGCAAATGACACAGAGGATGACAAAGAAAAAAGATGGCTGGAGAACGTGAGGCAGCTGGATACCACTTTGGAGAAAATAACAACTGAGCAGTTATGCCTGGATCGATTTAGGTGGCGCAACCTGGTGACTGTCTCCACTGACAGAGAAACCTCTACTCTTGAGTGGGGTGGCTCACACATTCTGTCCATAAAACATGTTCTGACTTTGGCCTCTGGCTGTTTACATCATGAGAAGTAAAAAAAACATGAGGAGTAATGTACTTGAAATCTGTCTTGCATTTACAGTGCTATTTATGGATTTACAGTGCTACGTATATGTAAACCCATGGACAGCAACTGTTGAAATGGTCATGTAAAAAAGAAACAAGTATTACTGCGTTTGGAAAATATTCGCCATTCAGAAATCTTGTATTACATACTGGCTTGTTGTTGTTGGTTCTCCAACCTTTGCTGGTATTTTGCATAATAAAATTATAAACGATATGCAAAACTGTTTATCTACTGTATACATACAGAATTTTTTTAAGCTCTTACATGAACATTCAATTGTTTTCAACAAACGAGCCACAATTACTAGTCTTAATTCTTGAAAAGATAGTACTGTCACACATAAATATTATTATGATCAAGTCAGAGCTGCACATGTATTGCACAAACAAACAAACGACATTCCCCAGATTTCAATAAAGCTCTGCTATACATCTACAGGACAATACTGGTTTCACCTACACACAAGACCATAGATTCACCTACCATTGATCTTTGTAAGAACACAGATAATGTGAAAGCTAGAATTGGAATGATGAGGATCATCAACCATTTTAAATAGTGCAGATTGATTAGTGGGCTAAAGAGACATTCTGAAAAAAAGATGAACATGGATTTAATTACAAATAATAGCTACATGCTGACATAATGCTTAAACTATCTGCAGAGGCAAAGGCAGTGGTGTATGTCCTTAACATTATACATTTGATATAGCCTAATAAAAGGATCAATTAACAAAGGTGCCAAGTCTACCACTTTGGCAGTAGAACTACTGCATTTTTTTTGGTGTTTACGTAACCTACTGCTCTACCACTTTCGAGCCAACATCTCCCGGCAAACAACAATTTCCAAGTTAAACAATTTCATTTACTCAATTTGAATCCAAATATGTTGCCAAACCACCATTTCACATAGAAATTGCACCAAAAAATGTACCATAATTAAGTAAATATGCCCTAAAATTTAAACGTTCTTCCACTTCCTTTCTCGTACACCCATTCGTGACAACATCAATACACCCACTGCATCAGTTATTCATCACATCATGACAAGCGGTAGATCCACCACTTTTTGTTCAATGTTACTTGGCACTTCTGAATAAAAATTCTCCCTGACGATGATAAACAATTGGAACAAATTACCTGTAAAAATGTTTGCATTTGCCATCAACAGGTTGTTGTTTTGGATGGCAATCTTGTTAAAATCTTGTTAATTAAATATTGCATGTGTTGCATCATGCAGTTCAATGTGCACTTCACAAGCATACTTACCTGGAGAAACAAACTCAGTGATGAAGTTGGCAGATGCAAAAAATTTTAGCACAGTTAAATAGATGCCAGGCCAGAGAATCCTCACATTGAGTGTCAACAGAACCAGCTGAAGGTAGTTACACAGCAATTTCAGCTGAAACATAACACCTATTATTAAATGCAAGCTGCAACAATTGGGTTGCAACATTACACAAATCATGAGCATGAAGTAGCAGTAGTAAAAGAACAGCAAAGAATGGATATGAGGAAGTACTCATTCTCACAGAGGATTATAAATGAATTGAACAAATTATCCGATTGTCATTAAATAACAGCAGCGTCAATATGGTTTAAAATAAAATTGACAGATCTCGTTGAAAGACTAGATGAACACAAGAAAGATATAGATCATGCACCAAAAGAATAATACACGAGAAGTGAAAAGAAGCAGTCGCAATCCATCACCAGCAAGTCCACCCTCACAGACCATCAACCACCAAAAACCATCTCATATAGACTGGGAGGGACTAAAGGATAGGGATTCAAACAAAAGACATGTGAAAGGGGCCATACGGATTTGTAAGACCAAGCCAGCGATCAATCGAGATGACGGCAATTATGAACTTCCTCACATGTACAATGACATCATCCGACCAGTAAGTCATTAGTACTGATAAAGTCGTCTTGATAAGATGAATCAAATATCTACTGTAATGTTCTGGACTACATTATATAACTTTGGACAATGATACTACGGATTTGTGATTGAACAGACCGAGGGTGTATGAAGCGACATGCTTCTACAAACATAACAACCACATTCGTTGCAAGGAAATTACAACTTCGGTGCGTCTTCATACTATTACATTTACCATGGTAAAAAACAAGTTTTGGATATGTTAAAATAATTATTTCACCATGAAAACGAACTACCGGTATCCTGAGACATGTTCACTAAAATTAACAGATATCATGATGGAAATTGTTGGACTCTTGATGACTTCTTTATTCACTTGCCTTGGATCTGTCTTGTTATAAAAATCTTGTTAAACATATTGTAAAAGTTGTGCTTTATCATACTTACCTTGACATAGAGTGATACTGAGAAACCCAGCCTGAATATTGCAATAAGTGAAGCAATACACAAGGCAAGAAAGATTATAGCACTCCATGGTACAGTACTACATTCAACACAGAGACTTCCTAGAGGGTAAAAGGCTGTAACAAGAAACAGGTCAGATTAAAATAAAATGTCAATAAAAAAAAAAATCTTATTGAATAACTATAGCTTATAATGTGACTACATATACGCTAGTGGTGAAATTACCTGAATGTCAACTGGAGAAAGTATACCCTGTCAGAGGTCATAGCACATTAGCACATGTGCACATGCACAAAAGTTTGCAGATATGATGTCTATGTATGATTCCAAAGTAGCTTAGTTATATCCTGTGTTGCAAGAAGATACATATTTTGTGCAAAACATAAACATGTCTCGTTCATAAATTGTAGCCTAGATGTATATAGTGCTACAGGCAATAAATGTTATCATCTCTTACCCTTTTCATTTCCTTGTTCACCCTTTCTTAGACATCGCTCACATGTTGGTCCTGCTGTTCCCCACAAGCAAGTGTTGTTATCAAGGCAGTGATTAGGAAAGAAGCAATCTACACAATGAATCACTGCAAACATCACACATGATCTTCATGTTTTTATTGTAAAATAATTAATTATGGGCCTCAGCTAGAGAAAAGTCAATTGGTATAGTAAAGTAGGTAAGAATGGCTGCGCCGGTTCATTTGCTATATGTAATATAAATTATAATATGCCGATTTCACAAAAATCAAAAGAAACTTTTGAATAAGATTTGTATGTAGTGAAAAACTTACGATTATCGAACAACAGAATTGTTATTACGTATTGCCAATGGTATCACAACCAGTATACTTCAGTTGATGTTCACTTACATACTTCTTACTGAATAAATACATTCTTATCTGCTTATGTGGATATTAAATAACTAGCTATGGTTTAGATGCTGAATTATTCAAATATTTTCTATTATTTCGGGCATAAGTTAAAACTGTTTTTTTAATACTTACATGCAGTGCTGTTTGTTTTATCACTGATATTATAATAGTTACTCCTCTCTTGTGTCACATTGCATATGAATCCATACAAGCGAGGTATTGTTGAGTTGCAGTGACGACCAGGTGCCGGGTCACAACGTTCCACATTGCTGAACTCTGCCATTGATTGCTATCAGTACCAATGCTGATGACTAAAGCTTTAAATTAAAACGTACAAATTAATGATGACAATACACTTAAATCATTCCCAATTTGGCCATTAGTTAATTCATTAACTTATGCATGCACTGTAAAATTTATTCTGGAAATATGGAGTGATGGTAAGTGTGAAGACCTGGGTAATGCAGGTGTGAACAACACTGCCACTGCCGCCTCAAATATCCAACCTGCTGGAAGTGGCACAAAGCAAAGAACAGTTGGATAAGCGCGCCTTCTGACACTGACTTGCACTGTGAGTGTCATCAGAGCCAGAGGCAAAGCCAGACAATGCCAATAGCAATACCAATGCCATGCCCATGCCATGCCATGCCATGACATGGCATGACAATGCCAATGCTAATGGCAGAAAGAATGTCACTGCAAACTTCAAAGTATACACGGCTGATATAAAAGTGGTGCATAAACTAATATATTTGTGGTATTTGTGTATTGGAGATATAGTCAAATAAGAAGCATTCACTACAATGGCCTGAAATAGGCACGTTAAACAAATCCGCTGGTTGCCGTTTCGTATCTGCACCAATGTTAAGTAGGTCACTTTTAATGTAATTTTTACCATTAAAAAGCGATTGAAATTGCAAATATGTATACATTATTTAAAAGCTACTGAACTAGTCTTTCATACATTGTTACATTTAAAGGAATTACTTGAGTAGTTTTTGGACATGGTTGCTTTGAAAAGAGAAGAAATGTTTTTTTTTGTAAATGAGTGGTGACGCTGCCATGTTTATGCTAATGAGGCACGTCGCAATTTGACCCTGTTAAGGCAGTAAAAATGCGCAGATTTAAATGAGATCTGCATGTATGATAGATGAAAATTTATTTAATTGTAGCTCTACAATAACATAACATTTGATAGTGACAAAGTTTGGTGATATTTAACTACCGGGAAATATAACAAAATGTTAAATGAACATTATTCTGCTATTCTGTAATGACTGCATGTGTGTGTCTGCTAGTGCATTTTAGCGCCAGCAATTCTAAAATGGCTTACCCTGCACTGTTGCTCACCCGGAAGCGATTTCTAAAATACCTTTTGCTATACATTCCTTGTCGTTTAGTGTGGAATGTTTGACTAATTGTAGATCATGAAAAATACAATTGGAAATATAACAAAATATTAAATGAACATTATTCTGCTATATTGTAATGACTGCATGCATAAAAAATAAGTTCATGAAAAATAATTGTGTTGTAAAGTCAGGCATGTGCACTTCCCAAAATTTTTTATAAAGAAGTACAGTACTTTAGGAAAAGGCTCAAGTAGCAACTACAGGCAAGTACACAACAATTTGTACATAGTTAGACTTACAATCACGTACAAATGTACTTTAAACTTAACTCCAAAACTTTTTATGCCTGTTGTACATATGAGGTGGTAGTTGTGATGCATATATTATGTGTTTTGCTTTGTAGATAGTTTCACAACACAGACACCACTGCCAACATACTTGGGTTATCACACGTCACATGTGTACCACAACCAAAATGTTTGTACAGACATTTAAAATATATTTCATTTATACAGTAGATACATGTTCGGTGTTCAAGTTGATCATTTATACATGTCATGAATATTACCAATGGAATGGTTTTTTTTTTAGAAAAACTCAGGTTAGAAAGTGAATTAGAAACAGTGGCCTGACTTGAAAGTCAGCAATGCCAAGATGGAGTAACAAGCCCAACAAGCAGAGCATTTCAGTTTCAACTGCAGAAATACCAGAACAGGTTAAATTCCTTAAAAAAACAGTAATTAATAAAGTGCTCTTAGACAAATACCTGGATGATGCTTTCATGATACCAGTTGCAGTTAAATATAAAAACAAGGACATACAAAGGAAATTATCTATAAAGTTAAAGTTATGCAATTTAGAATTTTTATGGTGGCAGTCTTAAAATTAAAATTATCCCCACATAATTGAGCTGGTCAACATCTTTACATTTCTCAACTTCACAAAGAGTTGAAAACATCCATTCTTAAATGTATGCATTTTGGATAGAGGCGTAAAATTGGCAGATACTTTTCTTGTTGCAACCTTTAAATATTAATATCTTCCCATAGAATTAAGCTAGAGTCAAAATGTTTGCATTTCTGAACTTTGGAAAGAGTGGCCTTTACAATGATGCAACACATGTTGGATAAAAAAAAAAAACCTCCAACATGTCTACCTGAATGATGAAACCAGAGGTAGGCACTTTAACGAAATCTGCTGAGCGGCGGTTTTACATCCTGTATTGTCGGCTGTTTCTGTTCTTTTCCATGACTTACAGCGGCAAACTGTACAATAGTAAGTTCCTTTTCATGATCATGTTTTTTTTATTAAAATTGAACCAAAATTAAGGTGAAATACATCAATTAGATGGCAGGTATATTTCTGGTGTAAGTTTCGCAGACAAAGCTATTTATGACGCCATCCATATGTATGTGACTTCTTCTAGAGGTCTTAGTTAGTCTGTGTACGAAATACTTTCCCGCTATGCGAATGCACATGGGTGTTTTTGAGCTTCACTAGTTTGTGAAATTTCACCCGATTTTGATTCTTGGAGTTGGAGAGCGAGATTGATTTAACCAAAATCATGACTTATTTACATTTCTATGATTTTAATTCATTACTAATGATACAAAAGCAATATTTGTTTTGCAAAACAAATTTTATTAATGATTACTAATGGTACATTTATATATATATATTTTTTACTTTTTAATTTTGTATATCAATATTACTATAATAACAAGTAATATATTTACATAATGTATATTGCATGTATTAAGATTGATTGATATTGATTAAACTTGTTGGGCCTGGCTGTGCTAATTTAGTAGAATAATGACATTATTATGTAATTTTTTAATGATTGAAAAAAAAAAAAACTGCACAAGAGATAATCTAAATCGCTAGTTAATAATTAATTAATTGCTGTATTGAACCTGCAGTAAATTGTACATGCAGGAAATTACAAAATGTCAGAATATATAATAAATTGTGTTGTATTTATGCAATGACATTGGGTTTTTTTCACACAAAAACATTTAGTACTCCATATGGAACACCAATTAGTATATATTTCTCCAATAATTATTTACCATAGTCACCACGAAAGACTATTTTTGTGTTCTTTGGCAGGGAAAGAAAGCCCAGGCTCTGCCAATATGACACAAATATCTTCATAATCATGGAAGCTGTGGCTTTTTATTGAAATCTGTTGAAGTTGCATGCCGATTAGCCATTGTTGATTTATTAATTGAGTTACTATCAATGATAAATGACTAATCTATATTTATGACCCTACTTAATGCGTTTTGAAATTATGCAAATATCTGGTTTGGAAGTTTGGCATAACAAAGTTGTTTACCTGTTGCGTTTGTACATTAATTAGCCAATATTTACTTATTAATTACATCAATAGGGTTATAAAATGACTATGATATATATTTTATGACCCTGTTTAATGAATTTGTAAACCCTGAACAAATTATACAGATGTCTTCATAATCATGGAAGTTATGGCCTTTTATAAAAAAGTTGTTGGCCTGTTGAGTTTGCGCATTGATTAGCCAATATTGACTTATTATTTGCATCAAGTGAGTTATGAAATGAGTGTGTGATGTATATTTATGACCCTGGTTAATGAGTTTGCAAACCCTGAAGAAATTATACAAATATCTTCATAATCATGTAAGTTATGGACATGTGTCGGTCAGTTGACTTCACACACTAATTAGCCAATATTGACTTATTAATTGTATTAACTGAGTTACTCTTAATGATACATGCCTGGATTATGCATATTTACGACCCTACTTAATGTGCTTGCAACTCCTGAAAAAATTATGCAAAATAAAAATGTTATGGAATTTTAATCATACATTGTCATTGATTGCAAGAAAACACAAGTGAGTCTTTTCCCTGTATACGAAGCCAGTTAGGTAAACGATTACCAAATATATTAATAAAATAAGCAGTTTTTGGTCCCTTTCCATTTCACCTTTCATTTAAATCAATTACCAATGTTTTATTATGATATATATATTTTTTTGAAGTGCCTACCAGGGCAGACGCAGAGAACGAAGAGTGCGCTACAGCAGACGACAGTTACCCTCAGCGTTTTTGCTCTGTTGCGGCCACACATTTAATTTATGTCAACTTATCTCGGAATGTGCAGATTTTAATAGACATAGTGATACTACGTCGTTACACAAATACATCTCTATATATGTAACGTGTCTCAAATACTTACATTTTCATGACATTTCACTACATTTTTTCGATGTCGGCTGCGCAGTAGCGCCCCCTAACGGAACAAACTTCAAGAAGCATTGACACTAATCAGAGGTAGCTCTGCTCTAATATATTTCTGAAACTGAATCCAGCTTTGATTCGGAAATTGGGTGTATCCAAAAATATCCATTAAAGGCTAGATATTTTTGCAGTATTAAAATTTATATATTTTCGCAATGTTCAAATGGCCATAAACAACTGCGTGTAAAAAGGACATACAGTTATGAAAGCAATATCGGACAAATACAATGTGCCATACACATGCGCAAAAGAGTTCCATTTCCGCCGCAAAGAAGCACGTTTGTTGTGTTAGACATACTTTGACAATATGGTAAGACATTATGCCTCATAATACAAATAAAAAACAGTAAACATGCAATAAATTAACTTATGTTAAAACTGATCTGTCCATATGTATATGTACGAGTGACCTTACCATGATTCAACCAAGAAAGTTGCCACATTGCCGTCAAACTTCAACCCGGCGGCAGGGCGGGGAGGGGGGTCCCGGATGGTTCGGCCCACCCTGACGGATGGTTCGGCCTTGTCGTTTCGGCCCACGCAGACGGGTGGTTCGATCCACTTCACTGAAAACCGCGTCACCACTGATTTCAACGACGGTCGATTTGGCACATGCTAGTTGCGGAATTCTAAGTATAGTCGTTTCGGTAAAGGTGCATTAACCTGGCCGAAATTATTAACGCTATTAAATGACATCTTTACCCTAATTTTTTAAAAACTAATGTGTTCTTTGCATCACCATTGGATCAGGAAAAAATGGACATATATTTGTAAAAAATATTGTGTTTGAGCGCACTTTTAGTGCCCAAAATAACGCTATACCGGCAATAGCCGGTGTTGTTAATATGGCGGTCATCCGAAATGTTATGTAACAATATGTAACAATACGGTGGTATCAGAACCGGAAAGGCGATTTCACTGTCAAATATTTTCGACAGAATAAGAAAATACGAAAAATAGAAGAAAAAGTGCAATTTAATGTTATGAAAAACTCTTTAAAAAATCTACCATTTAATGTTAAAAAGCACCAAAAAAATTAACCAGACTGGTGATTTAACTGACAAATATCTTGTACGCAGTTTAAGAAGAAAAAATATAGAGTTCAGTTTAATTTTGAAAACCCAAAAAAAATCTGCCGACAAATATTTCGACAAAAATATAAGACGAAGACATCCCACATAATTATTTCATTATATAAAAAAATAATTAAAAGTTCACAGATCGTGCAAATATCTTTAAATCTTACTCGTAAACAAAGTGTCTTGTTTGCCCAAATCACACAGTTCAGTAATAACTAATTCTTCAGAGGATATTGAAGTGTTTATTTTTGACACTACTAATGTTTGGACCATATCATGAGGAAAATTGGACATTCCCCCAAAAATAATGTTGTCGTTTTCGAAACTGCAACCATGGTGAATTTCGAGGACTACATTTATCGAGATATTTTCGTTAAATTGATATTTACAAGATAATTATTCAAACCTAGACATCGTTCAAACCCAATGTAGCAACTCTTTTCTGAAAGTATGGTTGGCTCTGAAAAAAGCCGGTTTGTATCTTCTGGCAACTGCTGGGCGAAGTTCACTGTTAGTATGCATTTGTTCATGGGTATTGGTCGCGAATGCACATTAGCAGTGATGAGAGACGTTGTTGGCGGTTCCTGTGCTACTGCATCCATAGGAACTCTTCCAGGTACATGACGAACAGAGGTTGCGCTGTGCCGAACCGTCTCTGGAGTTTGCTCTCATCCACATGTTTTCTACATTCTGAATATGGATCTCGGGATGTAGAGGATTAACGAAATTCTGCTCGTGGATAACCACGCCATGGAGATAGACGCCGTCGTTGAGTTGGTCCAGGTTATGGTATGCCGGCCACCCATCCGACATGATGTGGGTGCTGGGTGGTAGCCACATTTCGGCACCACCTGCATCCTGCAGAGGCCGCTCTCTCTCTATTCTGCGCCGAAAACCCATTCACCGACGTTAACCCTGCCGCGGTGATACTTCCGATGGTAGAAGTAGCTTTCGTCGATTTCGACACCAATCGGGCTTCCATTGTTGTCGAAACCACCAGGTGGCTGCGGGTGGTTCCTTATGTCGATGGCGCACATATCACGCACAAAATTGTACCAGTCGATGACCGTGTGTTTCGAGATGTTCAAGTGCCACATCACGTCCTGCATGGCGATTCCGTCACCCAGCTGAACAACAGCCACACAAGTTTCCCGAGTGGAAGGTTGCTCTTGAAGAAAGAGTGGAGCCGAATGTTCCGCTTCTCCCCGCAAAGTTGACACTTCCATCGGAGCCCATCGGTGACATCTCGCTGCACGACGAGAGTGCAGACGATCCCGCAACAAATACACTGGTGAGTGTTGCGCAGCAGTCGTCGGCGAGCCAGCCACGCCATCTGAAGCTTGATGTTGTCCTGTAGTATCAAGCCGAGCTGGTTCGAACCCAACTCCTCCACTAACACTGCTTGAACTGTCAAAATCGTATTCGGCGGCACAATGTGTGTAACGTTCGCTGGTTGACCGGCCATCATGGAAGTGACGAATCTCTCTGTATCTTGCTCTCTGTCTCTTGTACTTGTAGGTTCGCGGATCGCAGTCGAAAAATATACCTGAAATTATAACGCCGATGTAATTGATATACTCGTTGCTTTGCACGCTACACAGCTCCTGTCGAATTAGCGTGGTCACATGTTCTCATTCCCGCGCACCGTTTTGGTGTCTTTTCGCAAACGTGTGCGTGCCGAATGCGATATCGCGTTCCCGCCTGTGCTGCTGTGAAGTCAGCAGCAGCACAGGAACCGCCAACGACGTCTCTCGTCACTGCTAGTGTGCATTTGCGACCAGTACCCATCAACAAATGCATACTAGCAGTGAACCTTGCCCAGCAGTCGCAGACACAAAGAAGACACAAAACGGCTCTTTTTAGAGCCAACCACACTTTCACAAAAGAGTTGCTACATTGGGTGTGAATGATGTTTAGGTTTGAATAATTATCTTGTAGATATCAATTTAAAGAAAAAATCTCAATAAATTTGGTCCTTGAAATTCACCATGGCTGCAGTTTCCAAAGCGACATCTTTTTGTAGTGAACTGTCCAACTGTCCTCATGATACGGTCCAAACATTAGTAATGTAAAAAATAAACACTTCAATGTCCCCTGAAGAATTAGTTATTACTGAATTGTATGATTTGGGCAAACAAGACACTTGTTTATGAGTAAAATTTAAAGATATTTGCACGATCTGTGAACTTTTAATTATTTTTTGATATATGTGCGATGTCTTTGTTTTTTTATTTTCAAAATTAAATTGAACTCTATTTTTTTTCTTCTTAGGCTGCGTACTAGATATTTGTCAGTGAAATCACCTGTCCGGTTTGTTTTTTTGGGGCTTTTTAACATTAAATTATCGATTTTTAGAGTTTTTCGTAACATTAAATTGCACTTTTTCTTCTATTTTTCGTTTTTTTTATACTGCAGTACAAAATATTTGTCAGTGAAATCGCCTTTCCGTTTCTGATGCCACCGTGATGTTGTTACAGCACATTTCGGATGATCGCCATATTAACAACACCGGCTATTGCCGGTATAACATTGTTTTGGGCACTTTAAAGTGAGTTCAAACACAATATTTTTTACAAATATACGTCCGTTTTGTACCTGATCCGATGGGGAGTGATGCAAAGAACACATTATCATCGAAAAAATTAGGTAAAAATGTCATTTAATAGTGTTAATAATTTCGGCCAGGTTAATGCACCTTTACCGTCGTTTCGGCCCACATAAATGAAATTATGATTGCGCACAAAAACATACGCACATGTTAATATAATAGGAACATATAATTATTACAGAGCAATATCCACAAGATAACGTATATGACAATGCATTTAAGGTTGTCAACTCACAACTGACCGGCTACTATCATCAAAGTTGGGAAACGTTTATAACTTGATTAGGCGTCTGACAATTCTAGGACTATTGAATATTTATATCATGGTGATATTATGTTACATATAATTTGTAATTTGTTTTATTTATTACATATAATAAAAAAATTATTATCTATTAACATATTTTAGAGAATAGTATTAACTGACTTTTAAATTCAACTTTATCAACCGAACGGCTAAAATCGTCACATTTTAAAATTAAACTTGTTTCTGTATGTATGTTTATTCTTTTGTATAATATTATTTGGCATCATCTATGTGTCAAAATACTTTTATTGATTACAGGTTTAATTTGATGATTAAACCAACTGACTGCCTAATGTCAAGTGTTAAACTTGTTTTTGCATCTTCATCTGTATATATGTTTATGTTTAATGAAAAACAATTTAATTCTTAACACATCTGTTCGTTTTTCAAGATTCATAAACACTAATAATTTAGCATATAACATTTCCCAGTTACAAAACGCAATTTGCAAAAAGTAAAGTTGAAAATAACGAACGTAACAAGGTCCATGGACCCCACTTTCCAGTTAGAATATGATAGTCGTTTCGGCCCACAGAGCCTGCTGGCACTGGTTACATACACGGTTCACCGGTTGCGAAAACGGTTGGTTCGGCCCATGGACCGAAACATCCGACAGGGGCAGGATAGTACCACATTTTCACAGCACATACTTAATTCAGTGGGACGCGGTGGTTAGTGGTAGAGCGTCAGACTGTTGGTTGAGGGTACCGGGGTTCGAATTGGGTTCTGGATGGTTCGACCCACACAGACAGATGGTTCGGCCCAGTCATTCCAACCCATGCAGACAGATGGTTCAGCCCACTTCACCGAAAACCATGTCGCTGTTGAATTCGGCTACTGTCGATTTGGCCCAATCCCAGCCTATCGTCAAGTTTTTAACTTCTTTGTATCTTCATCTGTAATAATGTTTAATATTTAATATAAAAAACAATTTAATTCTTAATGCATTTGTATGTTTTTCAAGATTATTTAGAATTAATTAATTAGAATATTTTTTCGGAAACGGCAATAATTTAGCGCATAGCATTTTCCAGTTACAATACCCAAGTCGCAAACAGTCAAGTTGGTCCAATTAGCGAAAATAACGAACATAATAAGGTTCATGGACCCCATTTCCCAGTTAAAATAAGTTAATCGTTTCAGCCCATGGAGCCTGCTGACTTTGTTTGCATAAACGGTTCATTCAGCCAATGCGAACAAAAACACTGGGCAATTTCGTTCACCCCACTGTGTCTTTCTGGAATCAGCAGCTTGTTCCAGCATGGCTTAGCCCAGATAGTTGCACTTTCTGTTACTGTTTTCCCTGCAGCACTGATTTTTGTTTTGCAGAAGCCTATTATGCTTCACGGGCATGAGCGATCAATCACACAGATTCGGTACAACCGAGAAGGAGACTTGTTGTTTTCATGTGCGAAGGACAACCAGCCGAATGTATGGTATGCCGTGAATGGGGAGCGTCTTGGCTCTTTCAAGGGACACACAGGTGCCGTCTGGTGTTTGGATGTGAACTGTATCCTTTCAAGTGCCGTCATCTTTAACAAACATTCTTCACAATCATTGTCTTCATTGTCAGATATAACATCTTTAATTAAATATAGTAATACTCATGTAAAGTGCAGCATGGGTTATTTAGCCTCCTTGGCATGTGAATGTATATATATGTGTGTATACATATATATATATATATATATATATATATATATATATATATATATATATATATATATATATATATATATATATATATATATATATATATATATGTATGTATGTATAATATGTGTTTACCAGTGAACATGGTGATGCTTAACTTAAACTCAGGGGATACAAGCAAGGTACTGACGGGAGCTTCAGATAACTCCAGCAGGTTATGGGACTGTGAGACAGGTAAGCCTGTCAATGCGAAGGGAATATGAAGATTTCAGTGGAAATTCTAATATTTCTATTCTTTTCTGAGACTTAATTATCGTTAATAAAGTAAGATCATTTAATATTGGTTACTTTCAAAATCTTTGTGTCAGCTTGTTGGACTTCTAACTTACAAATGAATAGAGGTGCCACTTTACAAATCAGGTCCATCAATGAAAACTAACAACTACAGGCCAATTTGAATTCTACCATCTTGTCTAAACTATTTGAACGTTTTGTTCATAGTTCCTTTAGAGATTATTTGGAAGAGCACAAACTTCTCACGATTGCCCAATCAGGGTTCAGAAGTTTGGACACTAGCATGACCTCACTCACTCAATGTTACAAATCGATGGTTAAAAAATATTTATAAGGGACTTGTAATGGGAGTATTGTTCATTGATCTCCGGAAGGCCATGGATACTGATATTCTGCTGGCTTAAACGTAAAGGATTTGGGGTTACTGGCATAGCACTTCAGTGGTTTTGGAGCTACTTCACTGGTAGGTCATAGTAATTTTTTGGTGGATGACCATCTCTCCGATCCCTTGCCTGTCAATATAGGGGTGTCACAAGGGTCAGTCTTGGGCCCTTTTTTGTTTCTGCTCTTCCTGAATGATCTACCCACTGTAGACGATACGGAAATTGACTCAGCTGCAAAACCTGAATTAGGGTCCAACGTTAACAGTGATCTATGTAAAGTCAAACAGTATTTTGATATTAACAGACTTAGTTTTAATGTACTGAAATGCGAATTTATGCTAATTGGCACTCATCAGTCCATTGCCAAGATGGCTGATGTTAGAATTCATATAAATAATGAACCACTCAAACATGTATCAGTAGCCAAGTACCTTTTATGTATGCAGACTTAAACCTCATATGGGACGACCACATTAGTAACATGATTCCTAAGATCTCAGCCAAGATAGAAATCCTAAGATCTCTTCGTAAAGTTGTACTAATTGACACTCTTAGGCATTTATATAATGTAATAGTTAAACCCCACTTCGATTACAGAGATGTAGTCTATGATTCAGCCTCGATAACAAGCAAAACCAGACTCTATAAACCAGTCTAGAGCTGCTAAACTCATCTGGGTTCAGTCCTTGACAGAACAGAAACGCTATTTTCAAAGAGTTAGGCTGGCTATCATTACAACAAAGAAGGGATTTTCATAAATGTGCTTTTATGTACAAATGTATGAATGGTCCAGCACCGCAATATTTGTGAGATGTTTATATCAAATAGTCACTCCTATAATAAAAGAAACGCCTCACAGCCAAAACCACCTAAAGCCAGAACTGCCTACTGTCAATGCAGTTTCAGTGTGTTTGATTTGAATTTATGGAATAGCTTACCACTGGACATTCAAAACAGCCCGTCTGTTGCAAGCTTCAAGAAGTCACTACATAAATATTTGAGTGCTACACCACCATTTTAAATATTCTCTGTTTTTATTTATTTTATGTATGTTATGGTGTAATTTTTATATTTTTAATCCTATGTACAAATGTAAATATCTGTTGTATGATTGATATGTAAATGTTGTGTGAATGGCTTGTCCACCAAAAATAGTGTATAACTAAGTATGTCACCGAGTGAAAATAAAATTATCAATCAATTACATGTTCATTTATGTTTACACAGCTGTGCATAGTTGTCACTACTTGACATGTGTTAAATGTTATTTTTAATACATTTATAAATTCATGCTGTGATTTTGGATGTGTACCTTCAATTAATGTACTTACTACATGCTGAATGTGTAACAACCAAGAAGAACGCTACGATCCATGGATTCAGTGACACTTGAAGTTCCAAGGGCTAGAACAGTTACTTACGGCGACAGAAAATTCCAGTGTTCAGCAGCTAAGTTGTGGAATGCGCTACTTATAAGTTCGGTTTAATAATGAAATAGTGGTCCTTGGTGTCTTCACATGGTTTGTTATGTTACACCAGGAGTTTCACTGGCTGAATTAACGACCAAGTCCGCCGTGAGAACTTGTGGCTTCTCCTACAGTGCCAATACAATAATGTTTAGTACTGATCGCACCATGGGACAGGCATGTACAGTCGCAATATACGACATACGAGATGACAGTCAAATGCGTAAGTATACAATGCATCATGCACGCTTTTAATATAGCCGTGTTAGTTTGGCAATTTGCATGTATTGTTATGGTAATTTATGAAACTGCAATGTAACATGGGTAGCATTCACTCTGTTACAGAAGTGTAGTAGTCGAGGAAGTAACAAATCATATCAGTGATATATTTTATGGCCAATGTGTACTTGATGTGACTTAGCATAATTATGTGTTTAAGTGTCTTGCTTAGCTGTGCTTTCATCAAATCGATGATTGTAATTTTGCATTAAAACCGATTTTTACAGGCAAACACCTGCCATGCAAGACCAATAAATGCTGTTAGGACGTGTTTTCACAAACAAAATTGAATAAAATATTCTCATTCATGGAAATAAGATTCAGTTACACAGCACATATATGTAATAATAAGTGCTGAAGTTGAACATTTCTAAGTTTGATGTAACAGTGAATATTATCTGTTTGACAGTTAAGCTTCAGCACTGATATCTTCTTGACTACATAGGATTTCCAAATAGTAATAATCATCCAGGTGGCTTTTATGTAGAAAACTGGGAAGCGAGTGTTGTTTGGGTGACTTTGCTGTAGTAGTTCACTTGAAGTGATTTCAGTGCACTATATTTAACCATTGACTATGCCCACTGCCAGTAAATATATGAACCAGCGATGCAATTATATGATGTTTAAATATGTATCTTTACCAGTGATGCAGTGTCTACTTAATCGTTTGTCTAGGTAACAACGAACCAATGCAGATTATCCCCATGCCAAAAGAGAAAGTGACAGCTGCTATTTGGAGTCCACTGGACACAGGAATCATCACAGGACATGAGAATGGAGATTTGTGTCAGTGGGAATTAACGGTTGGTAGAACTCTACTTGTCACTGTTTATGTACCTCTATCAGCCTGTCGCAACATGCCACCCCGATTCCAGCTTGTAGACTAGCAACATGCCAGCCCGTAGCAACTTGGCACCCCGATTCCAGCTTGTAGACTAGCAACATACCACCCCGATTCCAGCTTTTAGACTAACAACATGCCAGTCTGTAGCAACATGCCACCCCGATTCAAGCTTGTACACTAGCAACATGCCAGTCTGTAGCAGCATGCCACCCCGATTCCAGCTTGTACACTAGCAACATGCCGACCTGTAGCAACATGCCACCCCGATTCCAGCTTGTAGACTAGCAACATGCCAGCCTGTAGCAACAATTCAGGTTATGAAATATGAATAGGGGATTACTACTGCCTGGCAAACAGCTATCCTCAGTACCAGGTAGAGGAGCTACATGTGTCTATATTCTCAAAAGATATATGCATCACTAACTTAAATCTTGTTCAACTGTAATGGAAATAGATAGGCGATGTTTGTAAAGTTTTCAAGCCTGGCCTTTCTACGGCTACATGCTTGATCACATAGGGACTTTTGTGATATGCAAACAGTAATACTTGCTGTGATGTATTATAGTTGGGTTTGCACAGCATTTTTTGTTTTAGACGGGTGATCTTATTAATCGGGTGTTGGACCACAGTAAACAAATCAATGACATCCAGGCTTCAAACGACATGACCATGATAATCACTGCATCAAAAGACACCACTGCAAAGGTATTCGGTCTTGCACAACTTGTCACCATGTATGCAGTGCTGAATAATTTCTGATATTGACTGAAGTGTAAGTTTGCTTTGGAAATAACTACAACTGCGAATGTTTTATAGAAGTTTGGAATGGCAGTTAGTACTAAGGTGATGCATTGTAATAACTCTATTATGCTTGTGTATCACAAAAGAACTAATACGAATCACATTCATTCACATAGCAGGCCTCGACATTAACGCTAACCCAGCGCCCTTTTTTAGGCCACAAGTTTTAATTTTTTGCTGGTCCAGTAGGACAAACATCAGTTTCGCTCGGTTCAGTTTCGCTTACGTCATGACCCAATGCCACACAGTTTTCACAGCTGTTCTCATGCAGATTTTAACATTTCTTTAATTCATTTAAGACATGCAAAATAGTGTTTTAGCTGAGGTTATTTTAGTTTAGTGCACTAAAACAAGTTAATTTATGGATTTTTATTCAGTGTTTCATAGAAACAGTGATCATTTGAATAAATAAACCACTTGGCTCCACTCATGGAAGCACACATGCAGCTTACATGAACATTACAGTGTAGTAATGTCCGGTGTAGATGTAGCATTTCCACAATGGCCAGTAACGATATTGTGAATCGTCAGTCGTGTATGTGTCGCGACATAGAGGAATACTGGCATGTCATTCCTGCCCTAACTAATCAGTAATATTCGATGAACATAAGCCAAGGGTGTCTTGTAGCCAGAATAATTAGCTAAAGTTACATATAGACCCTACATACACAAAACTACTGCGACGCATTGCACACATTCTCTGTTTTATATCCGAGAAAATATCCAGGCCAGTAACTTTTGTGTGGAGGGGCTGTAACTTTTCAAATATACTGGCCTATTGGGCCACTCGCTACAAAAGTTTAATGTCAAGGATTCTTCTCAGATACCACCAGGCTGTGGAATGAACCATTGATGTACCTTATACATCAGGACAGCCAGGATGCCTTCATATTACAATACTGCACTGACAACACTGTAAAGTAGTGTTTTCACTGGATTTTAGAGATTTGCTTCCCTTTGCTGCGATGCACACAGTGCGTCATTGCTCCAACAGGAGGCTAGTACTTGTGACGAAGAAGAAGATATCTACTTTTTATGATATATTTGTTATGGATGTTGATGATGACAGACAGTTAAAACAGGAATGAAATGCTTGTTTATTGACAGTATGCTATGTTTTTTTAGTTGTTCGACGTTTATACATTGGAACACAAGAAAACCTACAAGACTGAAAGGCCTGTCAACTCGGCTGCCATCTCTCCACTCAAGCCACATGTACGTACCACAACAGAAGGGAGACCACAGTGCATTTTGCCATTGGTGGCCATGTTAATGTTTTGTCTGATTGTAAAAAAGCTGGACCATAAAAAATATGAATCTTCTTCACAGCCACTGCCATCATAGCATTGGTGTGCTGGACAAGTTTCGTCAAAATCATGTATATCCAGTTCTTTTAATCATGTCTCAAACGCACATGCCCTCAAAATTGGCAGTTTTTGCCAAGTGTTAACACACATTGCTGTGTATCATGAATGTCACCACCAGGGTTGTTTGATTTAAATCATGATTTAATGATTTAAATCGTTGATTTATGATTTTTTTTAATCGCTGATTTATATAATAATTGTTTACAAGCATTGAGATCAACACAGTTTTGTATGTTTTTTAATACAAAAGCACACAGTGAGCACACTTATGTAGCTGTATTGACACCAGATAGCCTGACAGTCAAATATTTTATGACATTGTGTATGTCTGAGCTATTCCCTTTTTGAATGCAGTGAAGCCACACAAAGTTGTCTTCCAGAGGAAGTATCTTTTGAAGTCAGAAGCCCTGAGTTAAAGTCCACTTAGAGCTTGTGCTAGTAGTTATCAATTCAGTATGTTGACTCAAGTGAGACAGTCTGGGCTACCATTGTTTAATGCTCTACAAGTTTGCTGTCTGGTTAGAGACGCTTAGAGTACACAGAGCCCTGGACAGGTGCTAATCCACCCTCTCAGCAAACAATAATTATCACTGCTACAGCCACAGACACACAGGTTGCTTTCCTTTCCAAGACAGAGTATGCAACTACATGGGGTGAGGCCTTGTGAACATTGTCTAATGTCTTTATATAAGCAAAAATCATGTACCCTCTGTTAAGACAAGTACCTAGATTGATTTGAGTAGAACACGTTTGAAATAGTTTATAAACATCTATATAAATGTCTATGTACCAGATTTCAAATAGATAAAAAAATCATATATTTTTTGAAATCATGATTTTGTTCAACCCTGGTCACCATCAAAATACCTATAGATGCATCTGCAAATCCAATTTATACTGCAGAATCTCACTGCCAAATGTGACATCCGGTCCTGGCGTCTATTGCATTGCACAATGGAATAGATTAATATTACTATTACTTAGTTTCCTTTCTATTACATGCTGAAGGCAGTGTAATATATTACTATTACATTTCAAGCTATTACTATTACATTTTCCGTTGGAGCTATTTTCTTTTGATTAAACATTGTACATACTTAATCATTTACATAGATTAAAATTAACTGATGGGTGTATAATTAATTAAATTACAACTAACTCATAAATTTCCCAATTAAATTAACCTCACACAATTCTAGATGTAGAAGTTTCATATATTTATTGGAATGAAACAAAAAAGGAATGTCAGTCGTGTAACACAGTCTGATTATCCCTTAGTAGACCCATACTGCTCGGCTACTTCTTGGTGGACAGTTAATTATTGGCTCAAGGATAGGACGTTTTTCACACTTGGTCAGTTGTGTGCAAGCTAGCTACCAACTTGAGAAAAACTCAGAAAAGTTGGTAAAAAACCCAGGATTATGTTCAAACATTACCAAGCATGGCAGGCTGGCAGCTAAGGTTGGGAGATGGCAATGATTGATTGGTTTGGTTGGTTGGTTGGTAGGTTGGTTGGTTGGTAGGTTGGTTGGTTGGTTGGTTGGTTGGTTGGTTGGTTGGTTGGTTGGTTGGTTGGTTGGTTGGTTGGTTGGTTGGTTGGTTGGTTGGTTGGTTGGTTGGTTGGTTGGTTGGTTGGTTGGTTGACATGTTAAAGACAGTCTGTTTAGTGCAGGAAGCCTGAACCCTTATCCTGCTTCAACGAATGAATAAGCTTGTGTGAAAAGGATAGATGGCTGGTGGACTTGACTTCAAATAACCAATTAGCCATGCAGCAATCACACTGTCACAGTGTCTCCTGCTAATAGTGCTAATGTTCACTGACTGTCATGATTCTAAATATATAATATGATACTAAACCATTTTATCACCAGTTACAAAATAAAAAAAAACTGCATGTGAACAACTGAACATTATGTCAAAATGCAGAATTTTTGGGTCTGATTATTTTCAGTAAAATTGAATTTTGGTGTGATTCAAATGTTCAGTTGTAAAAGAAAGTAATATCAATTACTATTACTTTGCTTTCTTTTACTATTACATTGCATTCTATTCATACTATTACTATTACTTGAACAGTTGTAATCGTTACTATTACATATTACCCCAGGCCTGGTGACATTCCAAAGGTTCCCACCTTGCAGGCTGAGTGCAGTTCTTTCTTGACAAACAAAATCACTTAAATCAAATAAATTTCATATTTGTAGGTACTATGTTCGTGCAAAACACTTCCGGAAGTGTAACTGTGGTCTGATCCTTAATAGAATTTAGTCTACAGTTAACTTACCCATTGGTGGCCATGTTAACGTCTTGCATGATTATAAGAAAACGTGACCATCAGCAATTATAAAACTACCTGCCGCTGTCATCATCCCATTGACATGCTGGACGAGTCTCATCAAAATGTCTAACTCTTGTAATATGCCTGTCAACGTTTACCAATATTGGCACAAATTACGGCGTGAAAAATCCTAGATATCCTTCCGCCTATTAAAATCATCTAAAAATCCACCATTTCACTCTCAACAGCTTCCACCAGCAAACTTGGCAAATCGTATGAATTTTTTAAAACTTCCTATATCCAAACTTGCTCTACCCTACTTTCATCTGTAACACACCAGGAAGTCTAACTGAGGTATGGCCTCAGTAGGGTTCAGGCTACTGTTACGTTTCCCATTGGTGACCATGTTAATGTTTTGCACGATTATAAGAAAATGGGACCATCAAAAATTCTGAAACTTCTTACCTGCCTTTGTCATCATCTCATTGACGTGCTGATCAACTTTAGACACAGTCTCCAAAAATGCCTGAATGTGCCATACCCGTCAATGTTTGCCAATTTATGCATGGATTATTATTATGCACATGTGCATTGTAGCAAAAAATTGCCAAAAATCTTTCTGCATATTGAAATAATCTAAAAATCCAGTTACACTGCCAACATTTTTTGCCAGCAAACTTGCCAATGTGTCTGCTAAAATGCAGTTACATAAGATGATATGACACATGTCTAAAATTACTGTGCCCTACATCTGTGTGTAACACACCAGGAACTGTAGGGGGAAGACCACAGTACAAAATTGCATTGGTGGTCATGTTAACGTTTTGTCTGATTATAAGAAAATGTGACCATCAAAAATTCAGAAAATTTTTAACAGTAACTGCCATCATCTCATTGACATCCTGACCAAGTTTTGTCAAAACCACGTACCTCCAGCTCTTTTAAAAAGCCACAACATGTGATGCCTGTCAATATTTACCAAAAATAGCCATGTATTCATGTGGCCCATAGCAGAAACATTCCCATAAATTCCTCCGCCTGCTAAACTCTAAAAAAAATGCACAGCCAATAGCTTCTACAAACAAACCTGTGAATATGTCTGTTCAATTGCACTTATGTCACATCATATTAATTTTTTTAATTCACATATCACAATTTAACATGGCAGTAAACAGGAAGGTCAACAGTGGTCTTACAGAATCGGCCTACAATTACATTTCCCGTTGGTGACCATGTTAACGTTTTGTATGATTATAAGAAAACGGGACCATAAAAAATTCTGAAACTTACCTGCCGTTGTCATCATCTCATTGACATGTTTGTTGAGTTTTGTCAAAATCACGTATTTCTAACTCTTTTAAAATGGCTGAATGTATCATACCCATCAATATTAACAAATTTTTGCATGAATTACTAAGCATTCGTGCCTTGTGGCAAAAAAATTGCCAAACATTCTAAAAATCCAGTTACACAGTCAACATGTTCTACCAGCAAACATGACAATGTCCCTGCTCAAAGGCACTTATGTCAGATGATATGAATTTATTTAACTTCCTATATCCAAAGTTACTTTGCCCTACATTCGTGTGTAACACACCAGGAAGTCTAACTGAGACATGATTCCTTACCCCTGTAACTGAGGCATGATCCCAAAGACAACACAAATAACACATTCTTAAGCAGTTTGTTTGTTTCTAAGCAATTTGTTTTCTAAGTAAAACGTAGTTGTTCACACATTCATATTTTGTAAGCAATGGTCTAAGCTTAATTAGTTGGAATGGCGGTAAGCTGTAATGTTATTGTGAATTGAAATGTCTGTAAAACTTGCCACGGCCACTCACTGCTAACATATTGCATAAGTTATTGCAACATCCACACAACAGATCTGTAATAATTTCCGAACAATTTGTTCTGTAAAGACAAAGATAAACAGTGATACATTTCCTTTTGATGATGGGAAAACTGTCACATATTCCTATAACTGTTTGTTCCACCTACTGTGTATAAGAATGTCTAGTTTCTCTGCAGCTGACAAACTGAAGATGTGATGTTGCCAACAGGTTGTGCTAGGTGGTGGACAAGAAGCTATGGATGTGACAACAACGTCAACGAGGATAGGCAAATTTGACGCTCGCTTCTACCACTTGATCTTTGAAGATGAGTTTGGGCGTGTCAAGGGCCACTTTGGACCTATCAACAGTGTGGCTTTCCAGCCAGATGGCAAGGGGTAGGTGTTCTCATATAGTACTGTGTGTGGGGCTTCATGGGTTGCTATACCGTGAAAGTCTTATGCACTTTTAGTCACACTGACCAGAGCATTGTGTACGTTTTATAGCAAGGTGTCTGTTATGTATGGATTAGGCAGTGAATTTTCTGTTAGAAGTGGTGTCCCCCAGCTATGAAGTCCATGCTTTACCTCATATTTCTGTTGCTAAAAAATAATGGAATTCCACTCTCCACAATAACACACTGATACACATTGTTGATTTGTTTCACTACATTGACCAAGATAATATTTTAACATGATAGCCATTAGAACCATGTCACATTTCATTTGCCATCTTCATGGCTTAGTTCCAGCATGTATTGCTGGATTCTACTTGCATGTGTGGTCTCAACCATGGCATGTGTGGTCTCAACCATGGCATGTGTGGTCTCAACCATGGCATGTGTGGTCTCAACCATGGCATGTGTGGTCTCAACCATGGCATTGGGCACCCCAAAGATAGCTTTGCTGTGACTCACATAAATTCAGTTTGGTCAAAGTGAACAATCCTGATTGTGTGTATGTACTAATTTCCCCTCGGTATTATTTGACTACCCGGCTGGCTTTTGCAACAATTTTGTATCTTGCTTTTTAACTAATCGTGTATGCATAGGTTGTTGACACTTTTTGGTTCTGTTTTAGATACTGCAGTGGCGGTGAAGATGGTTATGTCAGATTACACAACTTTGACATGCAGTATTTTGACTTTGAGTTTGAATACTGAAGAGAGGACATTATTAAACGAATAGGTGAAAGGGCGTTGACAATTTCTGTAATCAGCATCTGCCAACAGGACCAGGCAAGACTTTTTGCACAAGAACTAAAATCCCGTTTGCAAGGCAGTGCCGTAGTCAGATTGTATAGTCACGAAATACAAACTACATTTTAAATATATAAAGGTTATTGCAAAACTTGATTATGGTATATAATACAGCCTGTGTTTATGCTATGATTTGACATAAAACTGACAGTTGTTTGAATATTGTTTATTTTCCAAATGATATACATTGTATTAATAAATTTTCTGTTTGGAAAACTAATTGTCTACTTTATTCACAAGTTTAGTCAAGATAAACTTGACGGGTTAAAAGGTAGTGCAAGGATATATTTTGTGGCGACATCACATCTGCGTTGCACTGAATATTGGTGGTTTAATGCTTCTTTTGGATATGATGAGGATGGATGTCTGTTGTCAAACTTGTAATTAGTGGATGGGCAATTATTAGTATGTAGTCGAGTTATTATTTATCAATAACTTTTCAAATATAGTTACGACAGTTTTGTAAATCCTGTCAAACTTTGAAATGCATTACGTAATTTAATTTAATCTTGTGGATAATAATATCAGGAGAAATTTATGACTCAAACTGATGGGACCCAATCCCAGGCAAGTTGAAAAAAAATTTTTTAGGCTGGTGGTCATTTTCATGAAATATTACTATCATATTCTATGCAATACCTAAATGTCCAATCAAACAACCAAATGGTGTTTTGTATCTGATATGAAAACACAAGACAAGGACCATTGGTACTGCTGCTTTTATTTCAGCCTTGTTACAAATCTACTAAATCTTTTAGAAGATATCTGCCATTTCTGAATGACATTGCGCTCCATCTACAGTGACCAGCTGGCCACGTGAGACAAACACCCCCTGGAAAGTTGTGTATTATGTTTGTACTAAAGCTAAACAAGTATTGCAAATTGTCAAATGGCTTTTGTAACTATAATTTATATTTTAATTCTAGACCATTCTCTGCTGTTCATTTCAGTCTAGTGCTTCGTTTTCTGTACACCTTTATAGTAGTTATTTTCTGATATTCCTTGTTTCTTTCTACCATATCAACTAAGTCATTAGTATTGAGACAATTAGTTAAATTGTGCCGAGCAAGCTAATGAAAGCATCACTTTTTAAACCAAAACGTATTTTAAGGTATTACTTTAACTTTTGTTATGTACATTTCCAGGGGTTGTTGTACATCATGAATCATATAACAGTTAAATGTCACGGTAAACTGTCATCTGCAGTACCACGGGTAGTCGTCTTCCTGCTTGGACTATTCCTTCCTGTGACAACCTGGCTTGATGGAGAAGTCTCAGATGATAAGGAAGCGATGGTAGAAGCACATGTAGCCAGCTGTTTTTCTTTCATCTCGTTCAGTTTGCCGTGGATTTTTGAGACAGTCAGTGGTGACGTGATGCAGTCCTTACTCGACATGTAGGATGCCAACTTTTCGTGTGCTGCAAGAAACATGCAGTCATCTTAATAATGCACTTTTTGACACAATATGATACATTACAAAAATATTGTTGGTAGATGGTACAGTGTATTGTAATGTAGACCAATCAGCGAAACTTTGTTGCTCGAGTACTTGTTCCTGAAAAAAAAATTCAAAAAGGGGGATTCATTGAACAGTCCAATTAAGACAACATCAGTTGAACACGGACCTGGGCCGATATTCTCAAGACTATGAATGCAAATTTGGTATAATTCTAATGTTAACAGATAGATACACTGTATTGCATCTATCAGAATTGTGGTATAAACTTTTTGAGGTAAGGGAGGGGGGAGGGAGGTAGGGGTGTATTTAAATTTTATGAATTTCTATAAATTACATAAAACCTACATATTTTATTTCACTGCCGAATCGTGTATTTTCAAAAATATTAAGACAAGATCACGATAGTAACATGTTTTTAATGGATATTATTTTTTAGACAAACAAATACGTAATAATAAATTTAGTATTGCAATGTGACAATGTACAGACTGTGACAATGTACCTTTGTATGATATACGGCTGTTGGTGGGGGAGGACTGCGGGGTTGCGAAGGGCACTTCAGTCACCCTCAGCAGCAGGTTCTCCATCTGTTTGAGGGTGAGGGCATTGTGCAGGGTCTCAAGCGGGCGAATACTCGGCACCCTCCAACCATCCAGGCCTACAAAGAATAACTCTTGGTTGAGATGCAGGTATCAAAGATGTATATGTTTACATGACACTTTGGCAGTACACCAATGGAACTACTGGGTTTTATGATGTATAAATGCCATATGACATTAGTGCAACATACATTTGTCACTGGGTCTATTCTACTGATCCTCTCCATGGTGAGAAATTGCCATTCTATTTATCATGTAGAGGGGCACAGACCTCTCGGGGACAAATAGAACAGCTCAGAGAGATTCTTCAGGTCTCTTCAATCTCCACCTGCAGAGCATGTCACAGGTGGAGAGAATATGTCGAGTGACCACAAATACAAAAAACTAGTCGTCAATTCTCTCATCATATCAAATGAGTTCTTTTTATTTACAATTACTACTAGTGGGTTTACGAATTACATTACAAATGTGTACATCATGTTTATGTGATACACAAAACTAGAATGATTGTGAAGGTGTTTCACACCTAGCCGGTTCTGTTCTATTTGCACCACTCTGGATTCCCAGTGTCTGCCTCTCTGTGGACAGACAAACTGAATAGGCACACTTACATCTGGGTTAGCTGCAGGTGGTGCGGCTGTGTGATGTAGTCTCAGAATGAAGACAAACAGGAACACATTAGTCTAACACAACAGTGGAACTAACAGGAGGACACTCAACAAAAGTCACATGGGAAGTTCTGATGAAGACTGAAAAACAGACAGAAAGCAATTGAGATTTGGTGGCTGTCCAGATGAATGAAGTATAAAGTTACACACAGGTTGATGTAATCAGAAGTTTCATGTAAGGGGAGGGTGAGTCTATAGTCAAATGACATGTCGAACATCATTGTTTTGGGACCATCCCTTGTCACACCTGAAGAATTACACATTTATTCCCGTCAAGGGTCAAGTATATGTAATTGTACTACACCAAATGTACTTGACAAAACATCAAGTACATGTCAAGTACAAACAAATACTGTTCCATTAGGATACCTTCAATATAATTCCTTTGCCTTCTTGGTGTTGTATGCTCATGATTATGTATACACTCGTGTATACACTGAAAGCCAGCTTTCACGCTGAACTGAGTTAGTTAATTCATTTTCCTAATTAAACTTGAGGTTGTTTAATCTAGAGGAGCCAACCAGATTTTTAAACAACAAACAGTAGGGTATGTGTTACCTATTAATTGACGGTAAACCTGGTGTAAATAGAGCAAACCAGGACTTATATGGAATCTTTGGGAAGTACATAAGTATGAATTTTAGTACCATACGTTATGAAGCCATTATCACTCGATAGTTGACACTTTTGAAAAGGAAGAAACTAAGTGCCTTAGTGCATCTGGGCATGCATGCAGTTTATGCGTTTGCCCAACAGCTGGCGCCACTTTTGTTAAACCAATAGACGTGCACAGTGTGTCTAGTGGGAACAATATGGTGCATGTATCTGATCCCCAAACCTGACTATAATGGTTGGTTTTAAAAATAACTTCAACTAACAACCAAAATTTCCAATGAAATTCAACAATTACCACGTTTTATAATAAATTTTAATAGGTGAACATTAACAATTTTGTCAGTTAAATAGAACAGCTTTCACTAGAAAAAGTTAGAAAGCAAAATGGAAAGGGAAGATGTCAGTAGTAACTAAGGTATGAAATGTTCAACATACAGAATGTGTCGACATAAAGTTTTTCGCATTAAAATGCAACAGGCATACATACCATGTGGGTGCTGACTATCTAGATATTCTATTTCACTTAGAGTGAGTCGACATGGGAGGCCACTCACTAGTTGTTTACTGAACAGGGCAAGAGTCTTGTTGAATCCTGGTGGTTTCACGCCACCGTGAACTGGCAGAAAACATGAGCACATGTCTCTGTCAAACGCCTTTCTAAGTGTACTTAGATTCACCAAGCAGTAGCAATCACAAGGATACATTTGTATGGAACCAACAACATTGTAACAACAGCATAAATATTGTTGAGTAACATGTACAGTAACATCAAGCAAATCAACGAATTGTACTTGCCTGCTGCTACACCCACAGTCCAGAAGCATATTGGCATGAAGTTTGTACCTTCAGGTACATATAGAGATATTTTTTACAATTATAAATTTTTCTTCTTCACACAACTGTTAAAGTTAACTTACTGAAACGTTTAGGCAACCATTGAAGTGAGTTCATCTTAATAGTTGTTTTAAAAGGAAACATTTATAGTAATGTATTCTCCCAACTTGGTGAGCTTATTTTTACCAATATTTTGTATGTTTTTGAAAATGAAAGCTGCTCAGTATTTTTGAAGTTAAAACATGGACAATAAAAGGAAAAAAGTGACAGCATTTATTTACATGTTGTTTTATGATAAGACACATTGCATCCCTTATGCTGGCAATGAAATAATGTTTACAAACACTTTAAAAGATGGGATAAATTGTATTACAAGAAGAATCTATGTACCATAATTGTCCATGTATAATATGCCCCCCAAGTATAATATGCCCCCAAGTATAATATACACCCTGACTTTTTGCTAAAATTTGACAGAATTTCAGTGTTATCATGTATAATACACACTCCAACTTTTTAGCACCAACCCCTCATTTCCCCACTTCTGATAGTTTGTTGAAGCACGGTTTAGAGTGTCCCTTGGCCTGGTGTAGCTTTTCAGTAAAAGTAGCGCCGCGTTGCATCAGTGACCTCTGCCATGAGCGTCAGTGGCTTATATTATAGCTAACTATGCAGTGCTATTTGGAACGCAAAAGTGCACAAAACCACAATATTTTAAAAGAATGTATGTTTTTTATATGTGGAATGATTGAATGAATGTATTGGCATAGAAAAAAATTAGGTAAGAACATCATTTAACGGCATAAATAATTTATGCCAACCAGAAGCTTCTGATTCCTGTATTTATTCCAACAAATTTTTTTTAGCCTTGTTATTAATATACTTATTATGTATAAAAAATTAAAGGGAAAAATGTGTCTTACATACAGAAAATGTATGTTATACATGGACAATTATGGTAACTTCAACTGTAAATAATAACAAATGATGTTGTAGTATTTTTTTATCATACAACTGTCTAATTTAGGTTTTACAAAACATGATTTCAAAAAACATTACAAGGGATGCAATGCGTTTCATAAAACTTCTAAATAAAGAATGATGTCAGAAGACTAAACAAATAGCCTTGGTGTATAACAACAATCATATGATTGCTTCAAGCTTATGAAGCAATCATATGATTGATTCATGCTTATCAAACAATCATATGATTGACTGTTTCAAGCATATATGTTGGCAAATTGAGATGAGATTTCTTGTGTGCTTACCCATGAAAATGCGCAGTATACTCGGGCCAGTTTTAGGCTCTGGACATACAAGTTCTAATTGCAGTGTTCATCTATACAGACTTCCAACAAGACATGCAATGCATCATGCTACAGTTAAATGGCATGCATCCTGGGCTGATGCTGGAGTTTACAGGGGTCTAAATGTGTTGTCTACACTGGGTGTGTAGTACTCAGTGTACAATGATTTTCATTGGTTAACTGATGTGGAGTTAGTTGGCGGTTTTCAAATGCCCCAGTTATTAAAATTTTTTGATACTAATCCTCATCTACATTAATAGTGTTATACAGGGCTTTAATCTTTATTGCTGTAATAATATATTTACTGTCAGTCAGAAATTAAGATGAATTGGTCTGTCATTGACTGCAGTAAAGCGATCTGTACATATGTTGTAAAACTAGCATATTTTAATTCAATGCCAAATTGTATATTAATTTTCATAAAATATTTTAGGTGAAATATTATGATTATAAGATGTTTTGTATGGATATTATCTTTCACCATACAAGATGTTATAAATACTAATAAATTAAGTGATGCAATGTCCCGTAAAAACTGTCGTTCAGTTAACTAATAAAAACCACTGTGTATTTCCTTTAGGACGTCGTACCATGCACAGAAAGCCTGTGATGTCTTCACACTTCAGACGTCATTATCACAGGGAGACTGACTGTTTATTTTCATTATATTAAACTGGGACATTGTTATTACTATTATAATTTATTTGTATTATAAAATAAAAAAAATTACTTTGAATGTTACAAAAGTGATAAAACAACAAGGACGAGTCTCGCTTTAGGGATAAAATGAAGAAGTTTTGTTGATAACATAATTTTTTAAATGTATTAAGCCAGCTTTACATAATCAAAACAAAAATGCCGAAATGCACATCAAATGACATATATCACTGTATTCTCAAATAAGGAGAACTTTATTTACACCAAGCATGCATCATAATTATAATTCATAAAAAAAACAATAAAAATCATTAAAATGTTGGTACGGTAATACATTGAAACTAGTTTTATTTTGGTGAATATTAGGCCTACCTTTCTTGTCTCCCAGAAGGCTTTGGGAGAATAACCCAAAAAAAGCAACTCGGCGTGCATCTTCCTGTTTCAAAGCTGTGAAATGAACATAATCAGGAATTTAATATAAAAATGTACATTAAAATGTGCATGTTTTTTGCATGACATAAAAAATAAGAACCAAATATAAAATGTATTAAAACCACAATCTTAGTAGTTTATAGCACAAATAGTACAATTAATTTGTTCTGATTGAATATGCCTGGCAATCTTTTTACATGTTTCATATTCTACGCAATCTTATTATCTTTTTAGCTGGATGATCATCAATTCACTAATATCTAAGCAATCATACACATTTATCGAGACGGACTGATGATGCAGTGTCATCAAAACAATGCCAGATCCCTTCCATCGGTAGTTTTACAAAATAGTCCATTGCTAGGGAGAATTTAGAATTCAAAATGGCAGACATCGAGAGTTCGACAATCAGTGATTTGGAATTGGCAAGCGAATTGGAGATTATTTTGATCTAGATCAGACATTGAACCTGGCTGTCTTATGACTTATGACATTTAACTCCAAACAGCCCTGTCTAGGGCTAACATAGGAGTTTGCACAGACACCAGATATGAGGGACCAACGGCTTTTAGTGTCTCTTCCAAAAGACAAGGCAATGTGGGGTAACGGAAATTGCTCAAGCTTCAAAATGGTGGCAGGAAGAATCGAACCACCATCATCTCGATTGACAGTCTGGTGCTCTAACCATTAGACCACTGCTCCCCACAGAAAACCACCCAGACGGTCAACAGAAGACCACCCAGATGGTCAACAGAAGACCACTCAGACAGCCAACAGAAGACCACCCAGACGGTTAGCAGAAGATTACCCAGATAGTCAACAGAAGACCAGTCTAGCTGTAGATGGCTAGTGTGACTGTTGACACCAGACCAGGGCAATGTGAAACAAAAGCATGTGCACTGACCCTGTACGTTGTTCTCCCTCGGCTTCTTCTGCAGGTTGTCCTCGAGGCTGAAGCTGCGACTCTCCTGCTGCACGACCCGCGCCAACAGCAAAGTGTCCTTCTTCTCCTCAAAGCTCTGGGCTCGTCCTTCGTCCACCTCACGCGTCACCTCACCTGGAAAATGTCATTGCACATGTAGGTCAAGGTCACCATGCATGGGTGATGGTCATCATGTTATATCGTGCCCCACATTCTTGACACGCGAATGAAGTCCCAATGATAACGATGGTCAAAAGGTGTCAAAGCTATAACAACAAATTTTTGTGACAAGAATTAGGTGGTAATCTATACAAAGATACAAAATAGGAAGAAACTGGAAGTCATCAATATTTGTTTACTCGTTACTTTAAGCATCATAAAACATTCCCTATGTTGAATAATAAATATACAGTGGAACCTCGCTATTATGGTCACCCACGGGACTGAGTCAAAGTGACCATAATAGTGAGGTGACCTTAATAGTGAATATGGACACTGAAGCATCATGGGACTTGGAGAAATGTCACATTGAGCAAGTATATCATGTGTAATGTGGTGGTTGTATTATTGATGTATGTAATTACATGTACACTGTACTGGCTTTTCAGAACCTCTGTTAAGTACATAAATAAAATGCACAAGATGTACTGTGATTTCATAAAAAAACATGCAATTTATTCATTAACACAACTAATGGTACACGTGTACATATAGTAGGAACAAACATTTACTCTACTCCATGTAATCCTTCATGAATGTTTGCACATGTTTGCACATGCTACTTTGCTACCAGTTCAGCCTCCATCTAGACAGCTGATACATTGTGTCCAGCCCCTTGTCACAGGTTAACACTTTCAGGTCCTCAGCCATCTGCAAGACTCGTGTGATGGATGTGACAGCGGGTGGTATTACAATGGGGTCATCATCATCATCAGTGTCCTCGACACCACTGCCAGACTGGCTGCATTTATCTTGCAGCTTCGCCATGAGTTGCTGCTCCCAACCACCGTTGAGTCGGTTGGATGTTGGTAGATTTTAAACAATGGCGGCATAGTCTGCAGCTGCTGTGATGGGGTCATCAAGCGACAGCTGTTCTGCAGCCTGGCGCATCAGCTCCATCAGTGGAATGTCGTCATCATCGTGAGCCGGTGCAGCGTCGGCAAGCAAGGTTAATCCTGCTTTCCGGAAACACCGTGTCGTCTATGGAGCGATGCTGGTGACAGCTGCTGCTGCGATCCACTCGCACGCATTCAGCACATTAATGGACTTGCTTATTTTCAGGGTTGTTGAATTCGCACCCACCTTCTCCAGGATGTGCGACGTGGTGTTGGCCGGAAGGAACAGCAGTTTGACGTTGGATAGAGATGCTGAAGAGTGTGGATGTAACGGGGCATTAACCAGAAAGTGCAACACGTGGCGTTTCTGCGACTTCATACGCTTGTTGAATCCGGTGACCCACAGCATAAACACATTCGTTGTCATCCATGCTTTCTTGTTCGCACTTGACCGGGAGCCTCGATGTGTTAAGGCTGCGAAAGCACCGTGGTTTGATAACATGTCCAATCACAAGCGGCTTCTCAAACTCTCCGGTGATGTTAACAGCAAACAACACAGTGATCCGGTCTTTGGATTTTTTCCGCCAGCACAGTCGGATCCTCAAACAACAAGATAATGGTCTGGAAGCGCTCTGTAGTTGACACCAGTCTCATCCATATTGTATGAGTTGCATGCATCATAGCCGGCAGTCAGATCTGGGAGTCGTGCTTGCTAGTCGTCAATGACCTTGCAATTGACGCTGGCCCGATATTATGGCATCGCTTGAAACGCTGCAGCCACCCATTGCTTGCTTTGAAGTCTTGTGATCAGCTGATATTGTAACATTCAGCTAACATCCGATGGCTTTTGCCATTGCTATCTCTGATTACATTGAGTTTTGCTTTTAAACAAAGCTCGTTCCTGACAAGCCTTTTTGCTGTCGCTTCCATTTCGTTTTGGTTCATTTTGCCACCTCCAGGGCATGCTATTCCTACAAGTGCTCATTGGCGTTTAAGCAAGCAACAGGGTGCCTAGTAATACACAGTGTCATACTGTTACCGCAGATGACTGAGCCGTTGACGGTGCCGTGTTTTTCAATAAAATTTTTTCAGCCACTAAGCTTAGGCCTAAGAATTTGCCTTCAAAGTGTAAACTAGAATGACTGGTGCCTTGCTTCTTGAAGTTAACTGGTCACTGTGTAAACACATAAATGGCTTCATATTGAAATCGCCTTTGATGGAACGGCGGCTGGCCCGCAGCTACTTGCCGTTGCTGCCGCCAAATCTTGGTTTCCCGGCTGTGACTGACCATAAGTGCGTGGTTAATCTGCGGGCAATCTCGATGTTTTGCACTGGATTACTGACCATATTCCTGAATAGCGAGGTGACTGGATTAGCGGGACTACCTTTCACTGTGGAAATCATTTGGGACTGTCCCAGGGTGACCATAATGGCAGGGTGACTGTCCCAGGGTGACCATAATGGTGGGGTGACTGTATTACCGGGGTGACCATAAACTGAGGTTCCACTGTAATTTGGAGACACTAACACTTCCTACTGAGTGTGCCTGACCTTCCGTATTTCCCAAGCTGCTACCAGACTGGTGGCGTGTCCTGCCTGACCCCGTTGACATGTGTATGTCGACTGGCTTGGATGCATCAGAAGGTTTGGCAGTCATTTTGGATTCAATCACTTTTTGCACAGCTTTCTCCTACAAAACAAACGGTAAAGGTGCGTTCTTAAATAGCGCAGTATCCAGTCCTTGGGACCATTCAAAGCACGTTACGCTTCACTCCCTTCTCTGGGAAGCATTCAGCCATGTTGCACTTATTGCTTGAATATTACTACTACTGGTCTATGACCAGGTGAACATTTATACGCTTGAGTGACCTGAAGTGTAGAGTGAAAAAAATTGCCTAAGAGGATTCGAAATCCGGTCCTCTCGAATAACTAGGCATGGTAGCGTAGTGGTTAGCACATCCACTTCTGGGTTTAAGGCCCAGACCAGGCACAGAACATTTGATCTAAAACCTGGCTCTCAACATTTGGGAACTGCGTATCCCTTGTGATTCAGATGATCATGTTAATGTCAGCTCTGTCTCGTTAATTGGGGGAAGAAAAAGAATGATTGAGGATGACATGCACCCTGGCAGTGACCACCCTCAGTGACATGCACCCTGGCAGTGACCACCCTCAGTAACATGCACCCTGGCAGTGACCACCCTCAGTGACACATCAACATGGCCTTGGTGTGATGTTCCGGAATTGGCTTGCTAGTTGAATGAGGCCTCATAAAACCATCAAATTATAGTAACCACAATATACAGACTAGTCAATTAATAGAATGTGCACCCCAAAACAAGGCACGTTTCTGGCACCTATTGGGAGACCATTCGACATACAGTAGTTTTTAAATCTCAGGAAGATATGAAGTACTTACTTCAGCGTGGCCAGTTTTCGACTCAGCCGAGATAGCAGCGAGTCGTCTGTTTGGGTCAGCAAAGGCTAGCAGTGACACTGTCGACGTGATCGAATCTGATGACTTGGACGTAGAGTCGTCCACTTTAGTGAAATCAACATTCTGGACAGAGGGCCAGTCTTGGTCATTGTGAGTGGTGAGGGACACAGTTAGGGTCGAGGCTGAGCCATGCAGCGGCATGGATGGGGATGTTTTGATGCTTTTTGATTTGCCTTCGCTGCTTACACTGCAACTGTGCTGCACCTGTTGTTGCTGCTGGTGTTGTTGTTGCTGTTGTTGCTGCTGGTGTTGTTGTTCCTGTTGTTCCTCAAGTAGTTGTGTGTTGTTACTTTTTCCATGTGCCTTTGAAGAAAACCACAGCATGCAGACACACAGAGTCAATTAGGAGAGCTTTACCAACCATGGTATATTAGAATAAGAACTAGTTGACTAAATCAATGCGTCCTACTAACAGCACATAAAGAACACCAGAGGAACACTAAAACTATACAAGCAACAAGTGGTGAGACAGTGGTTAGCAGCACAGCCAGGAATAGCAGTACAGTCAGTAGCAGCAGTACAGTCAGTAGTAGCAATACAGCCAGTAGCAGCAGTACAGCCAGTAGCAGCAGTACAGCCAGTAGCAGCAGTACATCCAGTAGTAGCAGTACAGCCAGTAGCAGCAGTACAGCCAGTAGCAGCAGTACAGCCAGTAGCAGCAGTACATCCAGTAGTAGCAGTACAGCCAGTAGCAGCAGTACAGCCAGTAGTAGCAGTACAGCCAGTAGCAGCAGTACAGCCAGTAGCAGCAGTACAGCCAGTAGCAGAAGTACATCCAGTAGCAGCAGTACAGCCAGTAGCAGCAGTACAGCCAGTAGTAGCAGTACAGCCAGTAACAGCAGTACAGCCAGTAGCAGCAGTACAGTCAGTAGCAGCAATACAGCCAGTAGTAGCAGTACAGCCAGTAGCAGCAGTACAGCCAGTAGCAGCAGTACATCCAGTAGTAGCAGTACAGCCAGTAGCAGCAGTACAGCCAGTAGCAGCAGTACATCCAGTAGCAGCAGTACAGCCAGTAATAGCAGTACAGCCAGTAGTAGCAGTACAGCCAGTAGTAGCAGTACAGCCAGTAATAGCAGTACAGCCAGTAGCAGTAGCAGTACAGCCAGCAGTAGCAGTACATCCAGTAGCAGCAGTACAGCCAGTAGTAGCAGTACATCCAGTAGCAGCAGTACAGCCAGTAGTAGCAGTACATCCAGTAGTAGCAGTACAGCCAGTAGCAGTAGTACATCCAGTAGTAGCAGTACAGCCAGTAGCAGCAGTACAGCCAGTAGTAGTAGTAGTCAGTAGCAGCAGTACGGCCAGTAGCAGCAGTACAGTCAGTAGTAGTAGTAGTCAGTAGCAGCAGTACGGCCAGTAGCAGCAGTACAGCCAGTAGTAGCAGTACAGCCAGTAGCAGCAGTACAGCCAGTAGCAGCAGTACAGCCAGTAGTAGCAGTACAGCCAGTAGCAGCAGTACGGCCAGTAGCAGCAGTACAGCCAGTAGCAGCAGTACAGTCAGTAGTAGTAGTAGTCAGTAGCAGCAGTACATCCAGTAGCAGCAGTACAGCCAGTAGTAGCAGTACAGCCAGTAGCAGCAGTACAGCCAGTAGCAGCAGTACAGCCAGTAGTAGCAGTACAGCCAGTAGCAGCAGTACAGCCAGTAGCAGAAGTACATCCAGTAGTAGCAGTACAGCCAGTAGCAGCAGTACAGCCAGTAGTAGCAGTACAGCCAGTAGCAGCAGTACAGTCAGTAGCAGCAGTACAGCCAGTAGTAGCAGTACAGCCAGTAGCAGCAGTACAGCCAGTAGCAGCAGTACATCCAGTAGTAGCAGTACAGCCAGTAGCAGCAGTACAGCCAGTAGCAGCAGTACATCCAGTAGTAGCAGTACAGCCAGTAGCAGCAGTACAGCCATTAGCAGCAGTACAGCCAGCAGTAACAGTACATCCAGTAGTAGCAGTACAGCCAGTAGTAGCAGTACAGCCAGTAGCAGCAGTACAGCCAGCACTAGCAGTACATCCAGTAGTAGCAGTACAGCCAGTAGTAGCAGTACAGTCAGTGGTAGCAGTACAGCCAGCAGTAGCAGTACATCTAGTAGCAGCAGTACAGCCAGTAGTAGCAGTACAGCCAGTAGCAGTAGTACAGTCAGTAGTAGCAGTACATCCAGTAGCAGCAGTACATCCAGTAGTAGCAGTACAGCCAGCAGTAGCAGTACATCCAGTAGCAGCAGTACAGCCAGTAGTAGCAGTACATCCAGTAGCAGCAGTACAGCCAGTAGTAGCAGTACATCCAGTAGTAGCAGTACAGCCAGTAGCAGCAGTACAGCCAGTAGCAGCAGTAAAGCCAGTAGCAGCAGTACAGCCAGTAGTAGCAGTACATCCAGTAGCAGTAGTACAGCCAGTAGTAGCAGTACATCCAGTAGCAGCAGTACAGCCAGTAGTAGCAGTACATCCAGTAGTAGCAGTACAGTCAGTAGCAGCAGTACAGCCAGTAGCAGCAGTACAGTCAGTAGCAGCAGTACAGCCAGTAGCAGCAGTACAGTCTGTAGCAGCAGGACGGCCAGTAGCAGCAGTAGCAACAGTACGACCAGCTGCAGCAGTACAGCCAGTAGCAGCAGTAGGGCCAGTAGCAGCAGTACAGCCAGTAGCAGCAGTACTGCCAGTAGCAGCAGGAGAGCCAGTAGCAGCAGTACAGTCAGTAGCAACAGTACAGGCTGTAGCAGCAGTACAGTCAGTAGCAGCAGTACAGCCAGTAGCAGCAGTACAGGCTATAGCAACAGTGCAGTGCATTGTCATTAGTAGCAACATTACAGTCCATAGCAGCAGCAGTCAGTAGCTGCACCAATGTAAAGAACATTACCATTAGTAGGAGGTGCAACACAGAATAATATAAGACATGCTAATGTTGCAAGAGATGCTACAGGCTGCAGTGGCTCGCGTACCTTCTTCTCTTTCATCTGTGAGCGGTAGCCTAGACCTTTGGGGTCCTTCTTCTTTTGACCACATGTGTAGGCACCCGGACTGAAGTGCAGCTCCACATGGAAGCGCTCCTCTGACTGCATATCCTGAACACACAGTCATGTGGGAGACATCTTAAGATACATATCATGTAGATACCATTATGCGCACCCACGCACGCACACACACTTACTTGCTCACATGCAAGCATGCACACTACTGCTTCTTTTCCTGCAGTTCAGAATAATAATAGAAAGAGCATTTTTATGTTACATATGTGAAACACATGGGTTTCATCTGTGCCATTTCTATGCGAATCACACCACAAATAATAAATAAGTTACACATTTCAATGTTAAAATAAGTAAAATAAGCCCACAACATGTTAAACTATTTTAATTGTGTTAATAAATAAATAATAAAAGGTCCTTGTCACTCGTTCAAACTTCATCTAATAATTCACCGCCACTGTCTATACAATGTTTTCATCATAAGACACTTTGCCAAGCAGCAACTGTCACTTAGAATAATACACCATAAATATTCCTTAAATGGATAGATGATCCATTCAAGCAAACACTAAGTTTCTTGAGAGGTAATTAGGCATTAAATTATATTTAATTCCATAAATATATTTAATACCATCAATACTGTTTTTTAACCTGTCACATATTCCACTTATAACTAAACCTCCAGCCTGTGAGAGGATACAAGGTAAACAAGATTGTCTTGGTCATGTCTGTTGCTTTACCTTGGTTGGGTCCTCGTACAGCATGATGACAATCTGTGTCATGTAGTTGAGTTCAGTGACACAGTTGACATACTCCATGGCCCTGGCCCACTGCTTGTCTGTTGCAGTCTACAAACCCCACGCAAGACATCTTGTAGTGATTCATGCACTTGCACACACCATTTTACACAACACACACAGTTATTAATATGTGCACGCATGCACAGAAATGCACACAGGTATAGATTATTGATGGACGAGTAATAATTGCAAAAAGTTTTTATATAGCACGGTATCCAGTTGTTAGGACTGCTCAAAGCTCTTTACCCTTCGCCCCCTGATAGACCTGTTCATTCAAACATTAGCTCGACTTCCCTAGAAAACATTCAGCCATGCTGAAATTACTGCACAAAGATTATTGGTTCACATATCCACTATCTTTTGCCAGGCATTCATGTATACAGCAGTGAACTGAGGTAATGTGTAGTGAACAAAACTGCTCAAGATTTTAAACTGCTGCAAAAGAATTCAAACCCTCTTGACCGAGAGTCTGACGTTCTAACCACTTTGCTACTGCACCCCACAGTTAAGCATTCCTTAAGTTCAAGTAGGTCACGAATTTGTGTAGATTCACAAAGAAATATTTTTTTTTTAATGACAAAGGTGTGAAGTGTAACTGCTCATTGGTAGATGAACTTACATCGACGAGACCGCCATATCTGAGGATTGCGAGCAGGGAGTGAACATGACTCTCACTCGTGAAATACAGTCTTGTCTTAACATGTCGGTGTGGTGTCGATACACCCGTTGAATATCTGCAAACAATTGATAAACATCAGCGTAATCGCAATCACTCATGTACTGAGAGAGAGTTAGACACCACAAATTATCCCTCTGAAAACAGGTCTCAAGTTGCATGGTGCCTTGTTATTGTAATTATGTAATTGGCACCTTATATGTTCATGTCTTAGGTATTCTTCACTGCAGGTTGAGGACACTTCGAGCTGAGTCAGTGACAGCTGAGTGAACTGAGGCAACGTGGAGTGAATTAAATTGTCCAAGCTTCGAAACAGCAGCACAAAGATTCAAACCTGGGCCTCTTGATTAACAAGAATTTTTAAAACAAGAAATGGATGTGGTGAAATGGTTTTGGGGAAGATTTGAAAATGTTTTAACAAGATTGCTATCTCAAACAACAAGTTCCAGATGGCAAGTGGACAAGGAAGCCATTGGCTTATCAAGAGTCCAACTATGTGTAGCCCGCCTTTATCAAATATATGTCAATTCTATTTTTAAACATATTCACACTACTAGCATTAACACAATCATTTGGCAGTTTGTTCCATTCATTTATCACCCTCTGTGTGAGAGAGTACTTTCTCATGTCCAACCTACATTGTTCCTTAACTAATGCTGCTTTGTGTCCTCTGGTTCTACTGCCTTCTATAAGTCTGAAGAACATATTCCTGTCAACATCCTCATAACTGTTCACTATTTTGAACACTTCTATTTGGTCTCCTCTTAGTCTCCTGGTCTCTAAGTGTTGTCAAACCACATTGTAATAAGCGGCTTTCATAACTAAGGTCTCTCAATTTCTTTCTAGCTTGTCTATGTCCTTTTTACGATACGGCCTCCATGCTTGAATACAATATTCCAAGTGTGGTCTAACTATTGCTTTGTATAGGGGTACAATTAGCTGTTTCTCCTTATACGTGATAGTTCTCCTAATTAGCCCTAGAATTTGATTTCCTTTCGAAGCAGCAATCCGACATTGCTCTGAAACTTTCATGTCAGCACTAAATGTTACTCCTAAGTCCGTTTCTTGTGTGTTTCTACCTAGTACAGCATCCCCCATTTTATATTCTTTGTCCATGTTTCCATGTCCTATGTGTATGCATTTACACTTCCCAAAATTGAATAACATTTGTAATTTTTCTGACAATTTAACTAATTTATCTAGATCATCCTGTAAACTTTGTTTATCTGGAACATTAGTAACCTTTTTGGAAATTTTTGTGTCATCTGCAAATTTCAGTACTTTGCTAGATATGTCATCTTCCAAATCATTTATATATATTAAAAATAGTATAGAGCCTAATACTGATCCCTGTGGTACCCCACTCAGAACATATTTCCAGTTCGAAATCTCACCATCTCTGTCTTCTGTGTGTAAGCCACTCTTCTGTCCAGTTGATTACATCATTACCTATACCATGGGCTTTTAGTTTAAGTAACAATCTTTGATGTGGCATTTTATCGAAAGCTTTCTGAAAATCTGGTGACCCGTCATCTACCCACTGTGTAATTTCTTCCAAAAAACATAAGAGATTGGTTAGACATGACCTTGCTTTTAGGAACCCATGTTGAGATGTATTTATTAATTTATGTTTTACAAGGAATTCCACCATGTGGTCTCTAATTAATGTTTCGAGTAATTTACATACAACTGATGTTATACTCACTGGTCTGTAATTTTCTGGCTTGTTCCTCGATCCCTTCTTAAATAGCGGCGTAATGTTTGGTTCTTTCCATTCCGAAGGAGCTATTTCATCTTCTTAATTTTCTTTGCTATCACTTCATGAGTTACAAATAACTGCACTAAATGTTCTGATTTACTGCCCTCAAATTTAATAAATGAAACTGGAAGTGTGCTGATATCTTCTGTGGTTAAAAACTAAGCTGAAATACTCATTCAGGACCTCTGCCATTTGAAACCCGTCTGAAATTATGTTTCCACTGTTGTTTTCCAGTGGTGTGTCCTTATCTCGAACTTTCTGTTTACTCCCTACATAAGCATAGAAACTCTTGCTGTCATTTTTTATATTACCTGCTAATTTTTTGTCAAAGGTTCTTTTAGATTTTCTAATTTCAGTTGTAGCTAGGTTAAGTGCATCTTTGTAATTTGCATATTCTTCATACTTTCTGGTATGCTTATAAACCCTCCATATAGTTTGCTTTAAACACTATTGTTCTAATTCTTTTGACAAGTGTTTCTTTCTAGACCATTTTCCTTGTTTTTTCAAGGGAACAAATTTATCGATGACACTCTCAATTTCATATTTTAGAATATTCCAACATTCAATTGCGGTCTTATTCATCAGCATGTTATTCCAATCTAGCTTTTCTAAGTATTTTCTCATATCTTTATAGTTACCTTTGTGGAAGTTTCTCCTATACGTTTTTTTTATTTTTACTTTCTGATGTCAAAATGTATTTGATTGTGGTCACTGTTACCCAATGGTTCATGTGTTTTTACAATGTCCACTAATTCTTTTTGTGGTGACAAAACTATATCTAATACATTATCCCCCTTGGTTGGTTCTAACACGTGCTGAGTAAGGAAGCTATCCTGAATAAAAAATAGAAATTGTTGGTCCTCACGCCCTGTACTCTCTAGAGATTTCCATTGTATGTGTCCGTGGTTAAAATCTCCCATTATGATGCATTCGCCTTTACTAACTTCCTTTATACCATTTTGTATTTTTGTGTTATCATCTTCTTTTATGTTTGGACTTTGGTAAACTAATCCAATAGTTAATTTTGAATTTCCTGAAACTATTTTGCACCAAACAGGCTACATCGCAATATGCTTCCCTTTCTAATTTTATTTCATAAGCCTGAATAGATTCTTTAACATATAAAATAACTCCCCCTCCCCTTCTTCCTATTCGATCTCTCCTAAACATTACGTATCCCGTCAATCCTAATTCAGCATCTGTTATGTCTGTGTTGGCCCACAATTCGGTAATACCAATTATGTGAGGGTCAATATCTTCTACCATAATGTTTAATTCGTTTTTCTTATTTACTATACTCCTAAACATACACTAAATTAAACACACACATTTATAATCTGCTTCAGACTTGTTTTTAGGACATTTTGTTATTGGCTTGTCTGTACTGGTGACCTCTTGTCCTGCTTGAGGCATCTCTAAGTAACCCCCTGCACTTCTAGTTTAAACAATGTTTACTACCAAAAATATTTGTTATGTTACCCATGCCACTGTCTACTGCTGTTGTGAGTCCATCTGCAAATACTGCTGCCCCCTTTCCACTTAGATGAAGCCCATCCTTCATGTACATACCAGCCCTTCCAACAAAACTTCCCCACAAATCAACAGATCGCATTTCCTCTTCCCTATAAAGCTTCTGGACTAGCATGTTAATTGCCATCCCCTGGCAGTTTCGATATCTGTGACCCCTCCTTCCTATTACTGGTAAAATCCCTGACAGTATTACCTGCTCAACCTGCATCTGCTTTAGTGTTCTGACCAACTTCCTGTATTTCCGAACTATGGCAGTTGTACCCTCCCTCTCTACGTTATTTGTCCGTACGTGTACTAAAACAGATCCACCCTTGCCCGAACCCACGATGTTTTCTACCCTCTCAGTTATCACCTCAATTTTGGCCCCAGGCAAACAAACCACCACATCATCTCCCTTGTTTAAGACTCTGTCGGTCTTCCTGACTATTGAGTCCCCCACAAACACCCTCACTTTCTTTCTCACCCCCTCTATCACTGCCTCAGAATAGCTCTTCCGATGGATCCCTTCCATCACATTCTGTCCTGCAGCCTTGTCACTTGGCAGCCTGTTATCAGTCTCTCTCTCACCCGTCTACATGTCACCTTTCCCTCCGGTCTTCTGGCTAACTTGCGCTCCCATCGCCTTCCCTCCTGACACCTTCCCTCCCGTCTCCCTCACTCGCATCACCTTAACTATTGTCTTCTTCCCCCCATCTCCTTCGCTACTGTCTCCCCCACTCCCCTCTACTTCGATCCATTTGTCTTCTCTCGCATTTCTTTCCTTCCCATCTCCTTTCATCCTGTCTCCCTACGACCTGTCACCTTACCTCCTCTCAGCCTCCTCCCAGGCTGAGGTGAGCTCTCCCTAGCACTGTCGTCTTCCCCCACTTTATCATGTACTGTCCCCACACTGGAACCACTGGCACAACCCACCTGCTCCCTTCCCACCATTCCCACAATGAGCAGCCTCAGCTGTTCCAACTCCACCTCAAATTCCTTCATCTTTGTATATCCCCTACACTCAAAACTAAAACTATCCGCCTGAACTTCAGCCCAGGACTTCTCACACCCGGACTTGATGAAGTCCACCCAGTTGCTGCAACTGCTGCAGATTTAAATGCCTGGTGGCCTTTACCCGCCGTTTGCACGGCACCATCACAAAAGTTTTTTTTAGATACTTGACAAACATTCAGCAAATCATAATACGATGGACAGTCACAGTGGTGATTATATCATTGTTTTTAAAGATGTCAGAGGAAGTGTCTTGCCTGCTGTCGAGTCTTGTGCTGTCTTCCTCTACGTTTCTCTGCAGGTCTCCGAGGATCTTCTTGAAGAGAGGAGCACAGATACACTGGGCTATCAACAGCTTCTCATCCCGTGTGATCCCGTACTCCTGCATACAGTCAGAGGCTCCATAAAATCACTCTCCAATACCTCTCCTAATTCTTGAGATGTCTCCAAAGTTGCTCAAAGTTCCTTCAGCTAAATGGGAAAGTATTTAGCCAATTGTGGGGTTCACACACCCCCTGGCCTCGCCCTCAATTCTCATGCAAAAGGGTAACTGGGATTCCCCCTAGATATAACACAAGGAGAATCCCTAATTTTTTTCACTCCAATTTGTAAAAAAATTAAACCTTTATGCTTGGCCAACTAGTGCTTTGTGCCATCCTTGCCAACAGGGGTTCTGACTACATCAGTACCCTCCCCCAGCAGATAACCCTGCTGAAACGTGGAACTTTCTGTTGCTGAGTTAACCAATGGCAGCTGTTCCTGGGATTTTGGAGGCTCACATATGGGAACTTAACCTTAAGGCCACACACGGCAGGTGAAATTACGTATTTTGAAAAAATATACTCAAAATGTGTTTCCTCCTTTTTCCGATAGCTTTGTATGTTAATTATCAATAACGGTAATTTTTTAACGATCACATACCTCTAAATCACCTTTATTCGTGAATAAAGTGTACCCGTATCAAGTAATAATCCAGTTTTGATTCTCAAAAGTTCGAAAATATGCAATGTTTAGACCTTAGCAATGCTGCCGTAAATTCACCGTATGTCATCTTGTTTGGTACGGATAGATTCCCCTTTCCGTTCTCTAACCACCTGTCTAGACGGCATCCCCACCCTTTGACCCGTATTCGCTGGACATCGTCATATATGCAAGCAGTATTCTACCGACTATCTCCTTATTTGGTATTCGGCATCATGCTACATCACCGTTGGGACGCTCCGCTGTACTTGTGACCCGCGTTGACCTGGATATTTTCAAACATGGCGCGGACATTTGCATATATGACGCGTGATCTCCCACAATGCACGATGTTGCTATTTCTAAGTGTACACAGCGATGGCGTCTAATGAAAGTAATTATCGAGTCAGAACAAATAAGTTTTCCACAAAGCATGCTTTTGGGCAGAGGAAGGAAGGGAGAACGCAGCAACTGCGGGACGCACGTGCAAATAGGACATTTTCTGCAGCGAAACTGCCGGATACGGCAGAAATGCAGCCGTGCGTTATCACTGCAGACGACGAGTTAGCAACACCGTGGACACCGGCAACGGCAACGGGACCGACGGCGGAGTTGGGAGTAGAACAGTGGCACAGGTCAAGCGCTGAGGAGGAAGAAGGGCCAGCATGCAAGGCTGGCAGATTTGACTGAATGTTGTGGAACCTTGTTTGTCTTGTGGACTCTGTTACTGTCTAGTTGTTTCTTAGTTGCTCCTGAGGTTAAAAAAATTATTTAATATTTTTTTATGTATATAGGCGTTATAGCGGGTGACCTGAGAACAAGTTACACATTTGGAAACAGCTTTCTATTTGTTGAATTAACCCTGATTGATGTTATCAGATACATGACACTTCAACACCTTCAAGTCGTGCATCAAGTCATTATTTGAGTAAATACACAACCCTATCAAATACCTACCAAAGAAATTTGCTAAAATCAACAGAAGTTGTAGAAAACTGCTAATAAAGGAGCTTATACAGGCCAGATGGCCTTCTGTCCCATCAACCATACTGGTAAGAACACTGATAAGAAACTTCTGTTGTATATTAATAATGACACAAAAAAATTTCAAAATGGTGGCCATTTTGTTTGGTTCATATATCACATTTGCAGGAAGCATATCTCTAGAAGTACTTATGCCAGCAACATAATGTTTACATTGTTATATTCAGTATAATAATGTCTATAAGCATGCCAAAGGAAATATCTATGTGACACATAGTTTGAAAGTATCAGAAGTATTGATGGTAAACAAATCTTTGACAGCCATTTTCTCAAAAACGTATTTTCTGCATTTGGAAAGAGGATATCTCCGTGAGTAATTATGCTATCCAAACAAATTGCATTCAGCATACTTTACTCCGTACAATGACCGGAGACATTTTAAAAATCATCAATAGTTTGAAAGATAAACACGTATTGGTTGCCAAAAATAAAGTATTTTTTTCACACTTCACCAAAAAATTATTTAAAAAATAAAAACACATTTTAACAAATGCTCTGGTCATTGTATAGTAGAATGTGTACTGAACATGGATTTGCAAGAATTATAATCATATATGTGTTCAATAAAGAATGGCAGTGTTTCCAAATTTGCCATTAATTGCTCAAAATGGCAGACATTTTGTTTGTTACCATGGAAATGGGGGTCTGGCTGACAAAAGTTCAATATATTTTTTACTCAGTAAGACCCATTCTATACTTTTGGCCAAAAAATTGCAAGATTTGCACAAATAAAAAAATTATCCTATTTACATGCCGTGTGTGGCCTTAACTGATAGTAGCCTGGTCATTGCTGGTAGGACAGGTAATGACGAGTATTTTGTGGGAATGCTCTTTGAAGGGAAAACGTCCATAAACTGTAGACAAACAATTCTTGGTGGATTCACACATAGGTAATTATTCTTGAACATTGGATCATTGAGAATTTAAACCACATATGTTACACCAACTATTAAAAACATAAACAAGCAGAGTATAGCCACAACAAAGATGAGAGAAGGACATCAGAGATGTCTTTGGAACACGACAGTGGCTAATAGAATAGCTGGACAGAGACATTGATTAAAAAAAATTTGAAACAGGATATGCCAATTGAAGAAGATGATGCATGGTATTATTCTGATCATCATCACCTTACATATGTAGAAGCTACGATGGGCATTTGCATAGGGATACCTGACAAACATTGCCAAGTATATTCCCAGTTGCATTCACCTGAGGAATGACGATATCAGCCATGGCCTTGGCGTATGCATGTAGTTCCTCTGCCTCAGTGAAACGCAACGTCTTCATGTTGTGCTGTAGGTCATATCTGATGCAATCGTAGATGTCTGGGATCTTACTGATGTCATACTGGTTGTTTTTCATGCCAAAGTCCTTCATGAGTTTGAACCAACGTCGGATCATCAGCTCCCAGGACTCGCCGTGATACAATTTCATCTCTGTGCAAACAATCAGGCAAACTTAACAACTGTGATAATTCTTCAAAGGTGGCCCTTTACACTTTAGAATGAAATAAAGAATTTTTCATCAAAGATTGCAACAATTTAATGAATAAATAAACTATTAAAAGCATCTGTGTTTACAAATGTTTAATTAATCTGTGGGTGAATGAAAATTTTATTATAATTCATTACTGATACAAAATGCTATTTTATGGTTTTCATATTAAGAACATTCAGACTTCATATCACCAGTGGTTTCTGTCTGCATCAATCGGAATATTTGTATTTTGTATTAATAGCTGGCATAGCCAGTTATGCAACCACAGCGCATTCGTTTTGCAAACATCAACAAGTTGGTATGTATTCAAAGCTTCAATGATGTTAGTAAAGACAGATATTTTGTAAATTTGCAATGTAACCGAGAGAAATCATAGCATTCATCTCATTGGTTGATGCAGCAACTGGAACAAAATTAAATTCCACGTTTGTTTTGGAATAATTAATAAGACTATGATCCATTTATAAATGGCAGTGATAAAAGATGTTTCAAAATATCACTTCAAAGTATCATAAAATAAATATTCTTCATTAAAAACAGATTTACAAAAATAAAGTGAAAAGTCTATATTCCGCAAGATATCAACTACGCCTGACAGACTACACTACTTAGAACACAAATGCTGCACTACTCTAGTTGCTGACCATCTGCTTTTGGTTGAGTACACAGTTCCCGAATACCGTCTAGTAATCGGCTCATGATGGAGTAGATTCGTTCGCACACCCTGAAAGGGTTCCCGACAAAGTTCATGGCCTTTATCACAGACACGCTGCCAGTGGGCGCCAACTGAAAGCACAAATCACCCAGATGAATGGTACATTAGACTGACTGGGATAAAAACATTCAGTTTATCGAAGGCAAAAACACTGCCATGGCACAGTAGAGAATACTTTTACGAGCACATCTTTTTAGAGAAGTTTTTTATAATATGTAGATTTTAACATTTTATGTGCATTTTTTATTACACACATGCGTGCACGCACACACATATATTATATAATTATTACATATTTATGGTAGGACTATTTTTTTTTATTTTCATGTATTACATTTTAAAATAATTATTGTTGGTATGGTTTTTACTAGAACTATCAGTTATGATTACATATATGTAAAGCATTATAGATCTACCTGTTTTCAGCACTCAGCAACATTCTATTAACTGACTAGTCTGTATGTTGTGGTTACTACAATTGTATGGTGTTTGAGGTGTCATTCAACTAGCCAGCCTTTTACAGAACATTATCGCCAAGCCGACCTTTTAAGAGTAATCTCGATTTATTGGTGCTATATAAATACTTTTGTTATTATTATTATTATTAACAAGGCATATCTGTTATTTCACCATTCTCTCAGACAAATATTTTCTTGCTTTTTGTAGCAGACACCACTCTTGGTTGAACTATATATGAATACCTTTAATTCAGGCTAAAAACATACACACAGACATGCATTAAAATACAGATCAGATAAAAATTGTAAATAACTAAGCATAAATAAATAAGATATAAAATCACGATTGGAAAATTATGGGAAGGTTGTAACCCACTGGGGTCAAAAACTTCCCACGATTTTCCTGGAACTGCTGTCATGTGACAACCACCAACATGGTCACATGACACCGGAGAGTAGGGAGGGAGGGACTGGGAGGGTTTCAAGAGCTCCAACTGTGAAAGGAAGCCAAACTTTAAAGCAAACCTTCTTCTTATCAGCATCAACAAAGTCTTTGTCACGATTCAGTAATGTCTGAAGTTTCTCCTTAACACTGAAATAAAGAACAAACACAAATATCTGAACTCAAGTATGACCATAGCAAAATGTCCACATAACTTCTAGTGCTGGCAGCATCAGACCATGCTGGCTGATATGAGATGTTGACTTTATTTTTTTAATTTCTCACGTTACTACCATGCTGATATTTCTGCAACACACTGTACGTCTGTAATATGTATTTCTGGCTACAAAATGACTATATTATGTTTATTTGTATGCATGTGTGTGTGCATGCGTGCGTGCGTGTGTGTGTACATTTATAATATATACACTTACGTTTTATTGCTGGCTATGGTTATCATAATGCTTTCAGGAATAAAAATAAATTATGTCTGTAGTAATGATAACACCAGTAGTATTCTAAACAAAAGCTTAGTTGAGACACTTGATGAGACCTGTAAAGCGAGCGCTGTGGTTTGACCCCACTCACACGTTCTGGTACTTGTGTGACTCGTGGTCGTTGTCCAGGAGTCCGTTCATGTTGGCACTCTTCACCATCTGCACCATGATGGGCGTGAGTTCACCCTCCAGAGCCAGCAACCCCTAGCAGCAGATAATAATATCAATAATATGCTGTAATCAGAATTTACATAGCACATGAATCTACTATGCAGAAAATGCTCTTCAGCGCTTTAAATAAAATTGCACAAATGAAATTTAGAATATGCAGTAGAATGTAATAAAAACATATTTTTTATATTCATAATCTAAGATTTCTAAGGTATGTAATTGTAGTAAGTTTTCTCAGGTACTGCAACTGTAGCTGAGATTTTATAACGGAACACAAACATGATGAAGAATAGCAGACATTTCCCAGACACGTTATTTGTTTTAGTAAAACACAACTACTACAACAACACAATACAACTAACAGGTTATAACACAGAACCATTGATATGCACTGAAAATGAAACAGACTGGAAACTTGTCAAGAATAGCAACATCAGGAAAGTACTTGTCAGAAAAATGGCCAGAGATCAGTTGCTGAAATGATATGGGTAATATGATTTATTGAACAGACAACCAGTGACCATAAATGATACCTTTGCGAAAGCTGCCGCTGTCATCTGTACTCGGCCCTCGTCAGAAGCATAGATCTTAAGGTCGTGTCTGTAAGTGCTGTGAAGACGCAGCAGACCGACACCTGGGTCTTGGCCGTAATCTCCTACACACCCCAGAGGAGAGGAGTGTATGAATGATATCAGATCTCTGTAGTAATAACTCTGAATACATTCAAAATTATGATTAACTAGAACAACATGCATAGTCCTGCAGAACTGGTGGTTTTGTGTTCACATTATTCAGAATATTTGCATAAAGTTAGTTGACAATAACTCAATTATGCAAGCTTGACAAATTGGTTTGTATATAAAAGAATACTGTCTTGAAAAAAATTGGGGTCTCGAAGTCACGAACAGGTAAGATGCCAGAGATAAAGATAACTTATACAGAACAAATGCCAACAAATTCTTCTGTATATTAATGGTGGCAGCATAGACAGAATTAACATATTTGATCAATTATATAAATAATAAGTTGTAAGTTAATCACACAAGAATATGCAGAATTGCTTTGAATGTTGAAAGAACCTTTTTAATTACATTTGTACCATTTTTTTTAAATGTCTTATTTGTTTTATTTGTTCCTCGCTGAACATTTTATATAGTCTTACATTTACTATTTTATATAGTCTTACATTTACCATTTTATATAGTCTTACATTTACCATTTTCATTTTATACCTTACATTTATTGCTATATTTTTAAATATATATCTTTTAAATATATCTCTACTTAAAGTAATGGAAAGATTTAAAAGTGTCATAGAACACTCAATGAATGTGGCACTATATAAATGTTGTATTTTATTATTATTCATATTAATTGTACATGCAAAGTGAGAGTAAGAAGACAGAAGTATGTCCTGGTGCTGGCACATAAACCAACCTTCCCCGCCGGGATACATGCAGCGGAACACCTGGCCAAGTTTCTCTGCTTGGATCTTTCCCGCAGGAGTCAACTCCCCTCCCCACTTGAGGATGAGAACTAGCGAGGGATCCTTCGGGCAATCTGCACATACAAGGCAACTTGAATGCCAACTGGGCAATGGCGTCAGGCATGACTATGGTACAAGTATACCTGAATCAAGGTAGTTGGGGGAAAAGATGTATTAAAAAATAACATGGCATGTAGGGAGGTCTCATGCACTAACAAGGTTCAAAGAGGACAAGTAAGTAAATATGGCTTGGTTATAACCAGTGTAATCAATACCATTGTTAATACTTAATTCCGTTTCCATTCTAAATCTATTTTCATAAGGGTTAAAATACTTCTGAATGATGCATGATCAAATTTAAATATGAAATTAATATTTTTGCAGTCGTTCACATATATAATTATATATATAACAGCATGGCACTGTGGCCCATATTACATCTGTAGTTGTATATTCAGCTCAAAACTACTGAATTTGCTACAGTAGTTACTGAATTTGAAATGTTATGCAATGGAGAAGTATTGTAAATAACTGTTATGGGATCCATCCTCCAGATGACTTGAAGAAGAAGTGGTCTTTATAAACACAGTATACGTTGGTTTAAGGACCATCAGATAGCAGCGGTATCAGTTGTGAAGCAGACTATACTATACTCATGCTCTAGCTACTGTCAGACAAGTACACAGATGTAGGAGGCACAGCTGATAAACACTTGAGAAATGACCATCCAACCATATAGAGAAAGGCAGTGTTAGTTGAGCCATTTTTCATTCTTTTTGATGTCTACTGCACAATCTTATTCATAAATCAAAATTGTTTTTACTCACATAAACTATGATTGTTAATAGATAATTTTATACCAAGATAATATATTTAGCATGCATAGATAATTATATATAGCTGATTCAAATAGGGTTGGTAAGCTGGCTCAACTAACACTTGGTGTGTGGAAAGTTGTGCAAATGCTTTATTTGTATAATTTTAAAAAATTCATAACAACTCAGCCAACACATCTACCCAATGGGTACAAAACATCTACCCAATGGGTACAACATCGGAATAATTAATTCCTTGATGTATTTTAGCGTAAAGAACACTCACCTTCGTTCTTTAACCGCTGGTCAACTAACCCTCCCTCAGGCCTTGGGTGGCTCAACTAACCCTCCCTCAGGCCTTGGGTGGCTCAACTAACCCTCCCTCAGGCCTTGGGTGGCTCAACTAACCCTCCCTCAGGCCTTGTGTGGCTCAACTAGCCCTATTTTGACAATTAAGCTTATTTGATTAACTTCTCATTACTGTGCAAAGTGATGTAAATTATCTTCTTCTCTGTGCATAGTTAAACTATTTCTAAGTGCACAAACAATAAAGTCTGGTCACATGCGTTGATAATTTTACACACCAGCAGACATTAATCACAATTACCAAAAGTTTCAAAAAACATCAAAAACATACTTTTAGCTGACATGTTTTGGCCGTTGTCACAAATGTAACCTATTACAGTGTATACGTCAATCGTGTTCTAATAACATGTTCAATCACTGGGTGGTACCATGTAACTGTCGCTGCTGTATGGTTTCCTTGGAAAAATGGGTGGCTCAATTAAAGAATCAGACATGGTTAAAGTATGGTGTGGGCAACTATAAAGCACTGACTACGACGGTCACATATTAATATAGAATGAAGAAACACTTTTCAGCTATATCAATGCAAAAAATGTACATAAAATTTGTTTTAGTCAAATGGAATGAATAGACGTGTTGTTGTTGATGCTCTAATATCTGACAACATATTTAAACAGACAAACAAATTTAGTATATACTAATAGTCTAGACTACAACTCTGACATTGAGCACATATTAAAGTGACTTGTTTTTGGATAGCAATCTTGCTGTATGTCTCACTGTGATGCTGACTGTGAATTGTAAGTTTGTCTAAGATACTAATGCCAGTGATGGATGTACGATCATGTTGTGTCTGCCATGGCTGAGTGGCAATGAACTGACATTCTTGTCACATACTTTCACAAACTGCCAACAATTTAATAAATATAATAAATTGTTAATCGCTACAATATGTGTGTGGCATGGTTGCTTACATAATCACTTGTGTGGTTTTAAAATCTACAGGGTAGCAACAAACAGAGTTGTGTAGGTTGAAGAAACCTGCAGATTCGCTGACAGAAAATAACCATCACCGCCAAATTGACATAACAATGCAACAAATCGACAGCTTGGTGCAACACTTTAGTGAAACAAATTACACATAAACTTTAAAGATAGTTTAATTCAACATTTAATTAGTGACATAGTCCAGTTTAGTGTAATGGTTTAACTTTATGATTTAGTGACACTGTGACAGCTTAGTACAACAATTCAGTGCAACATCTGCAAGTGAAACTAAGCTTGTTAAATGATAGAAACATGTGCTTGCATAAGGCCTGTTGGTTGAAGGATCATGCAGACATACACAGGCCACAACACCAACCTTGTAGGCACGACGGAATTTCATAGTCAGATTCTACACAAAAGAGACAGGAGAACAAAGATACAATTAGACTGAATATCTGCTTGTTGTTGAATGTCATTCAGTAGCAGCTTCATGATACCACAGTTGTTGCCATTATAAAGGATTAAGTTGGTACCACTGCAATAAGGCAGGGTTGCATGGTTTATGCAACATGGTGGTGAATAGTGTGGCAGTAAATACCGTCTTCATCTTTCACTGACTCTACTGTCTTCTTCTGTCACCAGCTCTGTTGCCTTCGTCTGTCACTAACTCTACTGTCTCCATCTGTCACTGGCTCTACTGTCTTCATCTGTCACTGGCTCTACTGCTTTCATTTGTCACTGGCTCTACTGCTTTCATTTGTCACTGGCTCTACTGTCTTCATCAGTCACTAGTTCTACTGTCTTCATCAGTCAATGGCTCTACTGCCTTCATCTGTCACTGGGTCTACTGCCTTCATCTGTCACTGGCTCTACTGCCTTCATCTGTCACTGGTTCTACTGCCTTCATCTGTCACTGGCTCTACTGTCTTCATCAGTCACTAGCTCTACTGTCTTCATCAGTCAATGGCTCTACTGCCTTCATCTGTCACTGGCTCTACTGCCTTCATCTGTCACTGGTTCTACTGCCTTCATCTGTCACTGGCTCTACTGTCTTCATCAGTCACTAGCTCTACTGTCTTCATCTGTCACTGGCTCTACTGCTTTCATCAGTCAATCGCTCTACTGCCTTCATCTGTCACTGGCTCTACTGCCTTCATCTGTCACTGGGTCTACTGCCTTCATCTGTCACTGGTTCTACTGCCTTCATCTGTCACTGGCTCTACTGCCTTCATCTGTCACTGGTTCTACTGCCTTCATCTGTCACTGGCTCTATTGCCTTCATCTGTCAATGACTCTACCATCTATACTGCCTTCATTATTTGCAGTTGAACTCATTAATTTAAAATTTAATATGATTCATGATTTTTCTCAAGTACATGGTATTGCCCCATCCCCCGTCAAAGCAAGTAGGACGATGTGCCATAACAAAGGACACCAACCATCATCATCAGATGACCTCCTGGGTGCTCCATGTGGCTGATATTTCAGCTGAACTTTGCGATTTATTCCTGAGAATCGTCCATACCTGAAACAAGCAATGTATCAGATTTGGACGTATTTATTTCACCTATTATCTCATATGGCAACATGAAATGCAAAATTAATGATAAGGTCAGGGAGGCTCATTAATGATAAAGTCATGGGAGACCCATTAAAACATTAATGTCATGTGATCACTATAACAAAAACTAGTAATTCATCAGTATATGACCAAATGCCATGAAACTGCGACATTGGTGTGTCTGAGGGGAGCAAAATAAAAACATATTTATATAATTAAAAATTTTAAATAACTTACAGAGGATATATTGAGGGAATCAAACAAATGATTTGGGCAACTTAATTCCAAAAACCTTTGCTTTTAGAGCTTGCTGAAGTTGTATGTGCAAAAGGCTTGATTCCATACAAATACATACATTTTGCATTGCTATGCACCATCATTGCACATACTTCTTACTGACGTGTACCAATGATATAACATGTTGTGTCACTGTACAGTGTATTTGTTCATGTGAATCAACAACAACAACAACAATTATTTTGACTATGATTTATTTTTTGGAACGGGTTGAAATATTTTGTCTACTTTCAGAATGTCACGTTTTATTTAAGGACACAACCTAGTGACATTACTTATAAAACAAAAATCAGCGTCTTCTCAAACATATTCATGCATTATATATATATATAAGGGTCAAAAAGATGTTCCTCAGCAAGGCACATCTTTTGTTGACCAGAGTTACAGTTTTCATATTGGATACATTTTAGGAAAAGCATTTGTATGGAATCACTAAATTTAAAATATACAATTTTCCCTGGATAATTTTTAACTAACCCCTGTACCTTACTATCATTTATTGATTATCTGACCATTGACAATGTTGTCGGCGAATATTCCTAATGTAATTCTGTCTTATGTTTCTTGTTATTTTATTTATATTTGGACATTTGTAAGACTGAGAAAGCAGCACATTGAAATAAAGCAATTGTCTCAAGCCATACTGCAATGGTTTCATTCTGCCTCTATGACAATAACATGTGCAGTGCAGCGATGTTTCCTCAAATATTTCTTATATATGTTACATGTAGCTGCTCTAAAATTGCTGAATTGTACGGAATTGCATGTTCATTCATGCAGAATCATGCATTCATATAATCAATATACAGGTTTCCATACGAAGATGGTCAGTTCAATTCTAATTATGTCTGATATTTGTTGAACTTGGCCTAGACCTACTCTTTCTTGCTGGTTACACTGGCTTCCTGTTACTTATTTTAAGCTGTCCACTCTTACACATCTTGCTCTATCTACACAACAACTACCCTACTTGGCTAGTCTCCTGCATCTTTCAAATATCCTTAGCCAGCTCAGATCATCAATTTCACAACAACTTATTGTGCCTAAAACAAAACTTAACTTAGGCAAACGTGTTTTCTCTGTTGCTGTGCGTAGGTTCTGGAATTAACTCCCCATCACATCCAAAACTATAGCTATCTTCAGAAAAAACTAAGGACAAATTTATTCCAAATTGCATTTCCACCATCAGGTTGTCCCTCGTTCGGATAATGACTTTTGCTTGTCCCTGTTCTCGATTATGCTTAATGATTGTTTTGTTGCGTCTCTGAGCTGAGGTTCCTGAGGATATAGTCGCCATAGAAGTTAATTATTATTATTATTATCAGAATCACTGAAGTGGGTTGATCAAATGTTAGGAAGCAGCAGATCTCTTCAAAAAGGCCTGCACAAAGTTTGCATTTGGTGGCTCATCCCAAATGATACTATGCGCATACAACAGTTGCATCCGAAATTAGCACATTCCTTTTACGTATTGAATGACTGAATGACTGAATGAATTAATGCACATGTTTGGGTATATTGGACTAACACTGTGCATTAAATGGGTCTTTCTTCTTGGCAGGGATTGGAGGCACCATCATTGTGTTCTGGCGGGCTTTCTCAGTCTCTGCCACACACCACTCAGGTTTTACTTTTTTCAGCACACTATGTCTTCGCCTGCACACTATGTCTTCGCCTGCACACTATGTCTTCGCCTGCACACTATGTCTTCGCCTGCACACTATGTCTTCGCCTGCACACTATGTCTTCGCCTTTTGATCCTACATTTTGTAATCTCTGAAATCCACATTGACTGTGTTCATGGGCAAGCAAGAGGTGTAACCAAAATTAGCACATAGTGGGCTAGCATTTACATTAAATGGGCCTATTCATGACCGAAATTAACATTCCTCTACATCACGACATAAAACCAATACATGAATACCCCGGTACCACTAGAGACAATTTATTTGTAAATCACTAAATAGATTCTGTACATATGCTTAAGGTTCCGTACGAATACATGAAACAAATATTATATTGTCAACACAAGGAAATATATGTACCCAGTTGCTACGATGCCTAACCATTAGTTTATAATATTACAAATGTATAGGCAAAACAATAAATGTCTGATTCTGTACAAATGTCTCAGAGGGAAACTGCTCTGGACTATGCATTTTTACTGACACCTTCCTTTTTACTGTTCAGTACTAATACTCTGCATTTCTATCATCAAAATGGCAAATACCACATTAGCGGACTTAATTTTTTTTACTGGGCAGTTCTACTTCACCAATTCACAGTACAACTTTGTCAAAACATGATTCGTGGAAAATATTATTATGGGTGACTTTCTGAGCAATTTGTTCCTTGTATGTCACTGTTCTGCGAAATTAGAGGCATGAGAGCTACAGAACACACTACGTGGCAGCAACGTATGGTCCCACGCCCACTTGATCAGGCATTCATACAGAATCATATACATACGGAATCACAATCAGTATCAAGGCCTATAAAACAAAGAAAATATATCTGAACACTATCATTAATAACCACAATTTACCTTTAGATGTTTGCTGAATACAGCTGTAACTATAAATATATATCTATGGTTTGCCAGTTACCTCCTTAATCGTAAACGTATAACAAATGGAATACCTCAAAGGAAAGAATAACAAATGGAATACCTCAAAGGAAAGAATAACAAATGGAATACCTCAAAGGAAAGAATAACAAATGGAATACCTCAAAGGAAAGTATAACAAATGGAATACCTCAAAGGAAAGAATAACAAATGGAATACCTCAAAGGAAAGAATAACAAATGGAATACCTCAAAGGAAAGAATAACAAATGGAATACCTCAAGGATACATACTGGGACCTGTGCTTTTTCTAATTTACATTAATGACATAGTAAATTAAAAATTTATTATCCTTTGCTGATGGTACCACAGTTTACCAATCAGGTTCCAATATTAATAATTTAACTAAAAATGTAAATCAAGAATTAAAACAATTATACGATTAGTTTTGTGAAAACAAATTATGTTTGAATGTAAAAAACAAATGTTTATGTTTTTGCCCCTGTAAACACCAACTGCAAGACGAACAACTGCATAAAATTAAACAATGAAATTATTAACCAGGTTGACAAGTACAAAAAAGAAGAGTTTGTGAAATTCCTAGGACTATATATATAGATCAGCATTTAACATGGAAAGAACATATAAACAAAATCAGCTCCAAAATAGCTAGAGCCATTTTTGCAATTAATAGAGTAAAACATTTTATACCATATAAAGCATTAAAATCATTATACTATACATTAAATCACAGTCACAAAACATACGGTATACAAGCATGGGGCACTTGAAACACACGGAAAAGGAAATTAGACATTTTATAAAACCATACTCTAAGAATAATTAGCAATAAAGGATATAGGAGTGATACTAATAATACACCTGAACAAATACTGAATATCTTCGTCTGGGTACAAGTCAACCCTCTCTTCAAGGCTTATAGACTCGGTGTGTGTGCACACGTGTACAAGTCAACCCTCTCTTCAAGGCTTATAGACTCGGTGTGTGTGCACACGTGTACAAGTCAACCCTCTCTTCAAGGCTTATAGACTCGGTGTGTGTGCACACGTGTACAAGTCAACCCTCTCTTCAAGGCTTATAGACTCGGTGTGTGTGTGCACATGTGTACAAGTCAACCCTCTCTTCAAGGCTTATAGACTCGGTGTGTGTGCACACGTGTACAAGTCAACCCTCTCTTCAAGGCTTATAGACTCGGTGTGTGTGCACACGTGTACAAGTCAACCCTCTCTTCAAGGCTTATAGACTCGGTGTGTGTGCACACGTGTACAAGTCAACCCTCTCTTCAAGGCTTATAGACTCGGTGTGTGTGTGCACATGTGTACAAGTCAACCCTCTCTTCAAGGCTTATAGACTCGGTGTGTGTGCACACGGGTACAAGTCAACCCTCTCTTCAAGGCTTATAGACTCGGTGTGTGTGCACACGTGTACAAGTCAACCCTCTCTTCAAGGCTTATAGACTCGGTGTGTGTGCACACGTGTACAAGTCAACCCTCTCTTCAAGGCTTATAGACTCGGTGTGTGTGCACACGTGTACAAGTCAACCCTCTCTTCAAGGCTTATAGACTCGGTGTGTGTGCACACGTGTACAAGTCAACCCTCTCTTCAAAGCTTATAGACTCGGTGTGTGTGCACACGTGTACAAGTCAACCCTCTCTTCAAGGCTTATAGACTCGGTGTGTGTGCACACGTGTACAAGTCAACCCTCTCTTCAAGGCTTATAGACTCGGTGTGTGTGCTAAAGTGCTGTAAGAGAAAGTAATAAAATATTTGGAAGAAAGAGAAAAGATGATAGCGTGCGTGTAGGACTGCAATTTGAGGAGAGGAAAAGTTGATAGCGTGAAAAATGCAATATCAATTAATGTTGCAAGCTGGAGATCTTCTGTCTGAAAATCTCCAAACTTGGCGCTGTAGCTGAGTTGGGTGGCAGGTTATTCCAATTGGCTATTGTACAGGGTAAAAAGCTATACTGTATAAATTGCTTAGTGATTACGGGGAGTTGAAAAGCTTCAGAATGCGTATGTTTCTCGTGGGTCTTACTAGGGGTATAAATTGGGGGAAGAGGTCCAGGGCGACTATGCCATGTAATGTCTTATATAACATGACAAGGCGGATGTCGGTTCTCCTTTGTTGGAGGCTGCGCCAGTGCAAGTGTTTGATCATAGTGGTGACACTTGCTTCACGGTTGTAGTTGTTACAAACATACCGTGCTGCCTGTCTTTGGACCATCTCTATCTTGTTTTTGTACAGTTGTGTGTAGGGGTCCCATATGGCAGCGGCATATTCTAACTGGGGTCTAACTAAAGTGAAATAAGCACTGATTTTTAATTTTTCCTGGCCAATTCTAAGATATCTTCATAGGAAACCTAAGGATGCATTTGCTTTCTTTGTGACATCATTTATGTGGTTATTCCAGGACAGTGTTTTATTTATGACCAAGATATTTCGCATTGTCCTCCTTTACAAGTATGTGGCCAAGAAGAGTGTATTGTTTGTATTTCGGGTTCTTGTTGAAGGGCTGTCGCGTCAGTACCATTGGATATTGTCATGTAGATAATAGTGTCATTAGCAAAGAGTCGGACAGTTGATTTGAGGTTATTAGGTAGGTCGTTTATATAGATAAGAAAGAGGATGGGGGCAATCACTGAACCTTGTGGCACTCCACTGATAACAGGAGCCCAGTCCGAATAAATACCTTCACATGCCACGCGTTGCTTTCTATCCTTTAAAAATGTCTCAATCCAAGTGTTTACAGGGCCAGTGGTACCGTATCTTTCAAGTTTCTGGATTAGTCTGTGGTGTGGTACTTTGTCAAACGCTTTTGCGAATTCCATAATGATTACATCAGTTTGCCTTCCACCGCTTAGATTGGCCAGGATATCTTGTGTGAAGGCTAGCAACTGTGTATGGGTTGATCGCTTTTTTCGAAAATGTTTCCAGTCGTCTGGTACCTCGCCATTTTCAAGAGATATAGAAAATATTATCTGTAGAATAGGTGCAACTACTCTGGCTGTTTCTTTGAGGACTCTGGGGTGAAGCCTGTCTGGTCCCATAGCTTTGATAGGTTTGAGATTTTCCAGGAGTTTTTGAATGCCTTCTGTGGTGATATTCAATTTGGAAATCGGGGCATACTGTCGTATTGGGTCAGCTTCCTGTGGGAGTGTATTTAAGGGGCTATCTTTGGTGAACACAGAGCTGAACTGAGCGTTTAGGATCCTGGCTTTGTCCAGGGGGTGTCCTACAAGATTCCATTTTCTTTAAGAGGTGCGATGCCTACTGAATCTGTTCATCTGTGTTTGATGAAAGACCACAATTTCTTGTTGCCATTTCTGTTGTGGTCATCTTGGTTTGGTGTGATTACTGATTCAACATATGTTCAATAGGCTCTTCTGGTTTCTTTCCTAATAGTGATTTTCAAGGTCTGTAATTTAGTTGTCCGAAGTTTGGATTTCTTTGATCCCTTCTTTGTTTTCTTAAAAAGTCGATCCCTGGTTTTTGTTAGTTTCTTCAATTTACCATTTATCCACGGGGGTCTATCCTGGTTTGATGCATTCCTGTAGGGGATATGTGACTCTACTGCTTCATTCAGAGCTGCTTTCAGTTTGTTCCAAAGTTCATTAGCAGTCATGGTCTCTCGGTCGGTGTCAATATATTCTCGAGTCCTGTTGAGTTCCCTTTCTATACCCTCCCAGTTGGCTTTCCTATAGATGGGGAGTTTACGACGGGTTTGGCTATATTTCTTGGGGCTTATATCAATTTCAGTGAAAACGGTATTGTGGTCGGATATTCCTTGTAAGATTTCTGTCCTGTTTACAAGCGTTGGGTTATTCATTACAAGAAGATCTAAGGTGTTGTCTCCCCTGGAGGGTTGGTCAATGACCTGGGTCAAGCCATGGTTGGCTAGGATGTCTAGGAACAGGGTATGTTGTGAAGGAGAACAAGCGGGCTTCGGTTGAGTTGACAGCCACTACAGTCCTGACATCTAGATGTATATAAGCTACATGTCTCACTATTTATGTATCACTTTCAACACGATTTATTACTAAAATCATAAAAAAATTTGCTAACTTTTTTTTATAAAAGTATTAAAATAACTAGACAATACAATCTTCTTGTAAAAGAGAGACCTAGAACACATTTTTCATCAAAGTTGCCTAAACATAATTTTACAAGAATTTGGAACAATATACAGTAAAACCTGCCTTAGCGGACACCTGTCCATAACGGACACGTTTGAAAGTCCCAAATTACTTGTTATTAGTTTGCATTGTCTGCTATATGGCCATAGTAGCCACCTGGCCAATGTGGACAACGGACAGGGAATTTGGGCCCAACCATTCATAGTCACCCTGCTGCTAGCGGACAGGTCAAAGTGCATTGACAATCCCTTAACTGTAGCTGTAAATAAAAAATATTAAACACAGATCAAAGTCTAATCACATATTGCATGATCAATACTTAAATACATATCTTCATCAAGTGCAATGCTTAAACCCTAGATGCTCAGAATGGAACTAAATTTATGAAACTATAAGCCATTTCCCATCTTTAAGTCCTTTTACTGTTTAAAATTCTGTTTTATTAATCAAGTCAAATTCAAATTATGTTTGGATCCATGCATTTCTACTCATTTACATATATTTCGATGGTACAAACTTCTCAATTCGTTACCACATGTCACCAGCAGTGATAGACGATGTGTAATTAATATTCTGGTTAAATACATTTATCCGGCTCATAACCTAATGTAATCTAACCAGTTGTGTGACATTGGTTCTTACATTTGTATTTACTATAGATATTTACATATGTAACTATGGAAAAATATAGTCTTTGGCCCAGTGTTTATCAAAATGACTGTTGAAATAGTACAGTGATTAGTTTAAATGGTGTCACTGGAAGACGGCTTTAAGCCAATTGACAACCATACGATGTAACATATTGAAAGTATTCAGATATATTGTATATTTGTTTTTTGTACATGTTATGTTGTAAAATAAAATTACTTACTTCAAACGGAATTACAGAAACTTACCCAAATTTTCTTTGTAATACATCAAATGTAGTACACAATCACACAGGTATTTCAAGTTAATTTATAACAATGTCATCTCAAAATAAACAATGCATACCTCACATGCAGTCAGGTATCCATGTTATTTGTAAACACCTCAGCAGGCATTTGTCCTTTTAAAAAATGGCATTCGTATGGAATAACAAAACTGCCCCAAAGGAAAAAACATCAGGAAAAATCAGGTTCTCATATAAAAATTTTAAATGGACATTTTATTGAATACCTCCCCTGAAAGGTCTCATCAAGGCAGACACGGGAGCACTGTGGCAGGCATCTTAACATGTGGGATCAGCCATAGCCCAAAACATTGTGTGTCGCAGTTTCGTGGGATTTGACCATATACACAAAAACATTTGTGACGCTTTAAGTATGTACAAAGACTACACACATATATACAAACATATCACATAAGTTCACGAACATTCATATAATTTATAAATACATAATCAAGCACAAGTCTAATTAAACATTCATGTTTCAGATTTATAAATATAACATTTGGGAATAAGTAGGATTTGTAATTACTAATATAGTAGTTTTTAATTATAAGCAAAAAAAAAACAGATAAAAACTGTGCATAAAAATGTCATCAAACATAATCAGTTGTCCGACATGTGTCCAGAAGCTAAACTGAAACATTTTCTTAATTCCATCATAATCACTGGGAGCATGAACAGAATCCTACTACTCACATTTCCAAAACCGTCTTTAGCTGCTGGAGTTTCGACTTCTTCTCCTCAATCGCAGGATCTGGATTCTTCTCAAACTCGGCAAGAAGGAATCGAGCAATATCGAGCATTTCCTGGAGTTGCTGGGGTTGTTTCAGTTTCAGATGACCCGTCTTGAAGCCTCCATACTTCTCAAACAGCTTGAAGAAACTGCAGTCAACATACTAACATGTCAGCTGTATAATATGTCATGCAAGTTTGTATTACGTGTAGGGACATTTATTTCAAAGCAATTTTATAGGAACAATTGACGACACATGCATTTGGTGTTGGACTAACTACTATTATTACAGGGCCCCTTGTTAAAAGTACTAGTTATAATATTATATTTATTGTCCTACACTAGCCACACACACACACACAGGAACCTGAACTCAATGTATCCTTATCATAATTAACAACTTGGAGTTTTTACTGAAAACTAGTTGTGTCCTTTCGCAAAGATGTTGTAATCTGAAAGAAAGACTAAAGTAAAGGCACAGTTCTTACACTGACCAGTGTCCAGTAGAATGTGCCAGTGCTACATGGTTGTACATCAACCCTTGTATTTATTCAAACACTATTGTCCATCCTCTGGCCATGCTGTAATTACTGTATGTCATCTATTTATTTATAATATTATAATTGTTTCACTATGCATAAATCACGTGTTTATTTGCAACGTTAACTGAGGAATGGTGGCATAAAACAAAACCATTATACCTCAGTCTCTTCATATGAAACCACAACACTTTACTAGTATGCCACCATGCCTAACAAAACTAAACTTTGAACTACCATAGCTGCATTAAACCATTTACACAGTCTTAAGAGATGGTTTGACGTGTCAGCAGAATGTACCGTTTATGTCTGACTTCCATCTTCATCTTCTGTTTTGGTGTGCGGTCTCCGTGCCGAATGACAGCTATCACACAACGGAGTTCCATCCTACAATCACAACCTGGAAACTGGGGATTGCTAGGCCTCATGGATACAAACGGAAACTTCGATATGAAGGAAACTGCTCATAAATAACCCTTGTGTCTTTACTGACCAGGACTGGACAAATATGTGATGTTTTTACAAGGACATTTCTATTATAACTGTTGTTTGAAAGTCTAGCTTCAATCAAAGGGTATACAAATAAGTCTGTATGTAACTTGGGAATAATTTAACCAATGCTGAAAGGAAAAAACAAACAAAACTGTCCTCAGAACTAACATGCCACGATACAAAAAACTTACTGCACAGAAAATGCCATTAACAAAAAAGTGGGATTTCACATAAATAAATACCAAAACATTACAAAATATGTTCCTGTAACAAAGCCACAGTGGTGCCATCTGGCGAGTGGCTCGCCACTCAATTCGCCCACTGTTTCCATCTTTCTCTGACAGGTAGAAAAGCATATCGGGCAAGCAGCAAACACAGGTAAATAACAATCGGCAGATGAGAGGCCACTGGTCCAAGGAGGCGAAGGAACATGGGAAAGAGGCTAGTGGAACTTGGCACCTGGGAGGAGATACTGCCAGATTGCCCCCAAAGTATATTATAGATACAGAATATAACAATTGAATGCATAACAAGATATTTTAAGGTGAACTGGGATGCAGTATTGCCACATATCTTGTAGTTATCACTTACATTGTACCATACATGGTGGGAACGATAGGCAGGTCTTCCGTCTGATAATTGATGGAGTAGGGAATGTGTAGGTGGGGAGCGATCTGCCTCAGGATCATGTCTCTGCAACCACAGAAATTAATTACATTTTATTAAATGTAAAATCATCATGACTGGAAAGCTTCATTGTCATCACAAATAATACCCAGTAAGTTTTAAGTAATGACTGTTATAGAATATTATACACATGGTGTACAAATTATGATGATGTTTGTGCATCAGTGTGCAAAGATATGCTATGATAAATAAGTAGGTTGGAACATATATATATATATATATATATATATATATATATATATATATATATATATATATATATATATATATATATATTCATATATATACCTTATATATAATATAATATATATATATATATATATATATATATATATATATATATATGGCATATATCATTTTATTGCAATATAACTGCTATATATATATATATATATATATATATATATATATATATATATATATGCATGTGATGTGGCTTAATTTGTATATTGTAAGACATCCTTAAAATACATTAACGGAGACAACAACTTTTTACCTTTTAATGATAAATAAAAGTTGAGTAGGTCATGATTGGTTCATGTCTGCCAGCACATCAAAATTTACAATGTGTTGTCTCATAAACAGTGAGAAACATTATGACAAGTTGCGTCTCTCACCCAAGTATCATGGCACAGTCATCATAGTATTTTGGTGAGGTCTTCACAAAGCTGAATCCATTCACATCACAGACATAGGACATGCCATTGGCACGAAGCAGGTCAAATCCACACACAGTTTGCTGCAACAGTAATGTGGTTCTTGCTGTAATATTCATCTATAATGTTGCTGAAGTGAACACAGCATACTGAAAGCATGCATACTGAAGACTACAGTTGGCAAAAATACACGGAATAGTATTACTGAAGTGTGCAATGTTTCACAAAATTCAAACTGCCACGTGTCTTGTATGATTCAGACCAATAAATTCAAAATATTCATGTTTATGTTCATTCTTAGTACTGTCGACATGACACCAGCCCACCTTAAATGCGAGACAGATATTGCGAGCAATCAGTTTCTCAGCTGCTGTCAAGATGACGGGGTATCTGATCTCTTTGCCCGCCTTGTCTCGCTCCACCTTTCCATCCAGAGCGGGAGACTTCCTTGCCTCTGCATGAGCATACTCTGGCCCGACTGTGTACACCTGCAACACAGGACACATTGGTGTTGTGCAGGAGACCACACCGTTCTTTCTGGTGTGTGCCACTGTGAGCCGATCAAACCATTTAAGACCAACACTTCAACAATTTTCATCGTTTTTCTTGCTATTTCCATGACAAATTCAATATCAAATAAATAAGACATTTTTTTCAAACAACTTCTAGGAGCCATTTATTTTTTTGGTGATCAAACTCTGTTATTTCATTAGACTACTCTATGATACACTGTACATTCCAACTTTGTCGAATTATATCCCTTTGTTAAATTATATATAAAAAAATGTAAAAGCATTTGTAGAAATGTTGACATAACAGGTGTTGCACGGTGATGCCACCCACTGTGCTGGTAGTGCTGCAAATTAGCTAAAACTTGAAAGTGTGATATATATTCCAATCACAAGAAAAACAATAAATTGTGGACAGATAAAACGTGAGAAATGTTACATGTTCACCTTTACATCAGTTCCATCTGTTGGCATGAATTCTTCATAGATGTAGGAACCAACCTTCCGCACTGAGCTCACTGGGGAGTAGACACTACTGCGACTGCCAATCTGTGTGAAACAAAGGTTTTTCAAACCAACACACAGCATGCAGACTTTGAACACTGATCCAAGCCACAGAACTAGTTGTTATTTTGTTAGTTTTTATTTTTTATGAAATGGTAACAGTGCTGTTGATACATATTACATATACATTCTTACACTGCTTTTAAGTTGATGCCTGACAAATTATCTACTTGGGTTAGATTAAAAACTCATATTATCGACAGTATAAGGTAAGTTATAGTTCTTATATAGTATGGAATCCAGTCCCTATGACCACTCAGAGCCCTATACAGTTCACCCCCTGGCAGATGTGTTCCTTCCAACACCAACTGGACTTCTCTGAACTTCTGGGAAGCATATAAGTTCCCGACATCAGGAACTTACATGCTTCCCACGACTTCTCTGGGAACTCCTGGGAAACATGTAAGTTCCCGATGTTGGCCGACCACTAAGATACAAAACTACAATTTTAAGAATAAATTCTTACATACCTACAGAGAGGACACAGAAAATCCTTCAGAAAAACCCTGACAAAAACAGCATACAAAATATTTCAGTTCCAAAACCACTCAATTTAAAATCTTATTACAATGATCCATTTACATCACAAACTACATAAATTTTGCTAGTTTATTATAGGGATATTTCCTGAGAGGTTTTGTGAAATGGGCCCTAATTCAGCCTGCAGAGAAACCTGCCTTCCTGAATAGCCTCTGGCAGCCTCCGCCTGCACTGGCCGGGAAGTAGATGTACACGTTGTGGTCCTCCGCAGAGATGGGTTTCTCAACAAGTGGCTTGTGGAACACGTGGTCGTTCACCTCTATTGTGTCTTCTACTTCCAACAACTTTGCTGAAACACAAGGCAATTAAAGACATCAACATTATGTGAGCATCTACAATGCATTAGTTTTTCAGGTGTTCACACCCAGAAACACTTGATTTGTAGTAATTTTACACTTTGCTTCATATATTATTGTTCCTCATATAAGGCCTGTTTTACAGCAACAAAAATTAGTGCCCAGCCAAAGTTGTGGATACACCCTGTATATATGAACCAATAGTCTTCATACAGTAATTGCAATGTGGCTGAATTCTTCCCAGAGAAGTTGAGTTTGTATTTTAAAACTCCCTTGTTACCACAATTACTGGACAGTAAGTGTGACATATTGCATCCTCCTTCTCAGTGACCTAGCTGCCCAGGTATGGGAATTATAAAACAGAGACAACACAATTTGTCAACACATTGTTCAAATTAAAGATTGTTTTATCAGTCACATTAACCGATGAAGTATTATAATAGGAAACAGCTGCACACCACACATAAATCGTAGATGTGCAGTTTGGAACCCTTTTGTAAGTTATAGATTTAAAACAAAACAGAAACAATAAATTGGTCACAATAATTATGATTTGCATATTCACGTTATATTATTGCTTGCTATCTTGTGGCATAACATTTGCGTATTCAAATAAAAACAGCGTAAGTGTTGCTTTGTGCATAATACAGCCTCTTCTTTTCATAGGGCCTTGATCTTGAAACATAAACCACCTCCTTTATGCGACCACGTTGGTCTGAATTGACACATATAATAATAATAATACATAAATTACTTCTATTGCGATAAAATCCTCGGGAGACCCAAGCTCGGCAGCGCACCAAAACAAAAGGGGTTAAGCAGTTCATAATCGATAAGCAGTTCCAGTTGTAAACAGTTGGATTGGTACGCTGGGGAGCTATGGAGGATAAGCAAGTTTAAACAGGTGGGTTTTTAGTTTATGGCAAAATGTTGCTATACTTCCTACAGACTTCACACCAACAGGGAGTGAGTTCCACAGAGTCGGTGCAGGAACTGAAAAAGCTCTAGTTCCAACATTTGTCTTAACACTGGGAACAAAAAGTAGATTAGCATTAGATGATCGAAGCTGTCTGGGCTGCCTTGCCGGAGTGAGCGGTGAATGTAAATTTACTGGTTGCTTGGATGAAAGTGCTTGACAGGTATGAGTGCAAGTTATAAGGGTTCCTTTTCAACTTCTTCTTACTGCAAGGAAACTTGATTGTAGTGAACACATACTTTCATGGTGGATATATATATTTGTGACAGATCGCGGTGGATATATACTTTTGAGACAGACTCTGGTATATACATATACTTTTGTGACAGGTTGTGATAGACAGATACTTTTGTGACAGACTGTGATGGTGATACTGTTGTGGGAATGTGGTGGAGATAATTTTTTTACACAGACTGGTGGACAGATACTTTTGTGACAAACTGTGGTGAAAATACTTTTGTGACACACTGTGGTGGACAAATACTGTTGCCCAAACCACAGCCAAACAATCAACTAACATTTTGAAGTACCGTATACGCCCTAATAAGCGTACAGTATGTGTGAAAAAAAGTGTGACAAAATGTCAAGGAATCTGTACTTACAAGCATAAACAAAATTTTATGTAGCCATACATATTAGCTAAAAAATATAAAAAATTAATCAAATATGTTGAGAACTTCTATTTTTATAATATTTTTCCAATATCAAATGCCAATTCAGACAGGCCCATTGGTAAAATGGGCAGAAATCGCGATGGCAACTTGCCGATATTTACCTAAAAAACACCTGCAACGTCGTTCTAACTGAACTAGTATAATAACATTATTCACTAATGCTGTCATTCAATTTGCTAAAATATTGACACGGAAACTTGAAATAACCTGGCCTAAAGTGAACTGACACAGAATGAAGTGAGAAAACAAAATGGCAGATTAGTAAATAAACAGCTCAGACAGCCCAAACAACACGTGTTGTAACGACGATTGCTCACTCGATGCATACAGCCCACTCGCTCATTCACATGTATTTGAATAGGCCAATCATAGAGCTTTCCAGAGGTATAACGTGTTACATGTTTAGATACTATGAATGGAAATGGAAATTTATTCTGCGGAGCGTAGGAAAAGCAGCCAAATATGGGCACCAACTATGTGGCGTGTTTTGTAAGCTAGATTGTCATTAGCTATCATTGACTATGCTCATGAATAAATATGAATCAGAACAAAGAGTGATTCAGCTTTCCAATGATACCATTTGTTCCCGTGTGAGGTACTGGTGACGGAAACAAATTTTTTTCCTACAGAGCGATACCAAAATTGGCTCAGTGGTCACTCCCGGGGTTAAAAAGGGGGTAAATGGTTTTAAAATCATTACATTGTGTTGCCCGTGAGCTGGGTGAATCCCGATCCAAGACGGCATATCTTGGTAGATCAATTCCTTGTTCTTCAAGTATTTGGTATACAGCCCGTCTGTAATCACAAATGTTATGTCTGAACATTGTCACACATGTACGGATAGACAGTAAGATAGTACACTGCAAATGCGAGGCTACATCAATTAAATAGGATGTTTCATACATTTAGTATTCATATGAAACAAGCAGTTAGAACAACACTGAAATAGGGTGTAAAACAACCACCCATTTACTTACAATTATACATAAAACATATCAAATTACATCTTGTAATTTATTTACGCACTGTGTCTGTTTGTGAAATATATACAAAAGATTGCTGCTTCGCCTTTTGACAGGGCTGGAAAGTTTTGGACAAAGGCTGTTAAAACCTTGGTTTAAACATCATGTTCAGTCAGATTTTGGATGCCTTGGCGGTAAAAATCACCCAAAGCACAATCGTTATTACAATATTGTATAAAACCTGCCTAAAACAGAATTAGTGATAAACGAAATGTCCAATATTCATCCCATACAAGCTAAAACACTTTCATTATGACAGAATACTTTTCACTTGCAAGTTTCAGAGGCTATGAAATGCAATGCAGATTGTTAACATCTTCCATTCATCTTGATCTGTTGGGTAAAGATGCTAAAATGAAATAATTTTATATCAGACTGTTGAAGTCTCAACATGGTGCGGTCTACGAAAGAGTAAGCAGGTGCCCCTTTTCAAATTTTTCTACACTGGTTCTTCAATGGCTAGAATGGCTAATGACACATCATCTTAAAGAGGATGCCTGCTTCCTTTAAAATATCCCTATCCCAAAAATATCAATATATATGCAGGGTTTCATGGCAAAATGTGATAAATGCCATTTTTTAATGGGTGAAATTTAATATTATAAATCCACTATAAATTATAAGATTTCAGCTACTTTTTGCTTTGATGTTGGACTCTTAAGATATTCCAATATCACATACAAGTTTCCAATTACACTCTGAGGATGAAACACAGGAGTGAGTTTTTCTAAAAAAAATGGATTTATCGCATTTTGTCCCAAAACCCTTTATATGTATGACTGTGATTACTTAACCGCTAAGAGGCAGTTTACAGCATCTAAACAGCTTTTAGACAGTATTAGACATCCATCCAGTCCGTAACAGGTTTTGTATGTAAGTCCGACACCCAATCATGCTTTCTGAAACTGAGATTTTGCCTAGAGACAATGTGTTCCCATCCCACCTGTCCTGTATCTTATACTGCATGTGCAAGTCGTTGAGCACCATAGGTTTACGCAGTGCCGCATACTCCACAGCCTTGTCTAGCGGGAAGCCCTTCGAGTGGAAGGAGACAAGGCAGTCACAGAGAGGCCATTGTTCCACCGGCTTGTTCAAGATCGTTTCCTCATCGAAAACGACCACCTGTAGGGACTCAAAGAGACGCAGTCGGTCGAGGATTTCCTGCATTGGCCGCGCGTTTGACTTCTTCTCCATGGCGCATACTCCAATGACAACATGATTGCTACTTGGCTGGAGAACAAACAGAACAGAAAGTTTATTTTGACCCTGTATATACATTTTTGACATCAACTGAGATGTATGTATGTATGTATGTATGTATGTATGTATGTATGTATGTATGTATGTATGTATGTATGTATGTGTGTATATATATTATATGTATGTATGTATGTATGTATGTATGTATGTATGTATGTATGTATGTATGTATATACATACATTAAGACAAAATAGTTGCTGTCATATGAGCCACCCCATTTATGTCAATAATTACTTTGGTCTTTGGTATGCTGTGTTTGTAACATGAATATCCAAGGTATTGCCATTGGATATCCAAGGTATTGCCATGGATATCCAAGGTATTGCCATTACAGGAGATCTGATACTACAGTCGCGCCCAGTTATCACGCGGATTCGGATATAACGCGGTTGGTCGTGGACCCCAATTTTCTGCCGCCAGGGGAAAATGCCAAATGGGCCTGCTTAAACCTACTTAGAATTGCTTTGACAATTCTCAAGTAACATTAGACGAACAATGTCAATGAACCAGTATCAACGTGTTTGTTTTGCGCTGTCGTTGGCTTCGCTTCGATGGTTTGTAAATTGCAATCGAGATTCACAAATACGCCTCGTGTAAGAATCAGATCAACAGTTTTAAATGCATTTAGCATGCAATACCAACATAACACACTCATCCGCATATGAAACGATCAATTGATATTAAGTAGTGCATAATAAATTTATGCTTCGGTCGAGATCGGTTGAAAGACGAAGTGAAACAATTATTAATTCTACCTATTGTCATTTTCTGTGTTTTATCAGCTTACATGCTACGTTTGTCAAATCATATACGTTTTCGGCTGCTCAGATCCAGGTTATTATTTTCGATCCATAGGCCTATTGGTCCAGTACATCATCATCATCGTAGTAGATCTATTCCATAACGGTATACATACGTGTTTTATTCAGCAGTTCAAGAATCAACAGGGTGTGACTTTGTAAAAATAATACACGTTGATGCTAGTATAAGTTTAATAAGTTCCATAAACTGCATGTTGGCGTATAAGACAGTGCTGCAAGCACACAGGGCTTCGACAGCGTTCATGGACTTGGTGCAGCGGGCGGCGATCGCTGTTGTTTAGTAGCTCCCTGGTGGCAGATATGGGAACACCTAATGCGCTTCGCGTACAGCGCGGTCCGAAGTCGTGGACCCCGACCACTGCATTATAATGAGGCTCGACTGTACAATTATCAGTGTATATTTCTGAGGTGATGATGCAAACTTAGATTGAGACCAACACTGCAGTTTCTCACAGATTGTTAACACTTCCAATAATTAATTAATTGTGATTACTGAATTATGTTACTTACAAAAACGCGTTAATGTGAATGTTTGAGGTCAACCTAAGTCTTTATATGTACACGATTAAATGACACAGTTATATCAGTGGTCAGCACAACTTTTGTAAACTCATATTACAAAGAACTTTGATGTGGTTAGGAATTATGACCTCTTCCGTTGCCACGTCACACATATAACATTGTACACAAGCCCATTCAATTAGTCACATTATGTCATACGTTAATGAAAATATTGTGCTTTCATGCCAAATAGAACATAACTCAATATACCCAGTAGTCGAAATATTACAAAAAGACCATAACTGTACCTTTGAAGTAAGTGTGACACTGTCATGGCTGGAGCACTTTAATGATGAAGCTACTGAAAGATTGCTAGCTTCCGCCATTGAAACAATCCAGCAACAACAGCTGAGGCACTGAAGGCTCTAGTTAGAGGTGACCTGTAAAACATCCAGGCTAGTGTTAGTTTCATTGAGTCAGACTGCATGGTTCAGGTGACAACAAATACAATCACCCCTGCACCTGAAGCTGTCTCCACTGATACAACAATAATAGTAAGACTTCTACAATGTCCACAACCCTCAGGAACCTGAGCTCAGAGGCACAACAAAACAGAATCATTAAGCGTGATATCATGACCAGGGACATGCAAAAGTCATCGTCTGAACGAAGGATTGCCAAGGATTTATGGCGGAAATAAAATTTTTTTAAACATCTTTACATTTGTGTGGCAAGTAGCTATATTTTCAGATATTTGAAAAGATGTAGGAAACCAAATAGGGTGGCTGTTGTGTTGACAGATAGAGTTTTACCCACATTATAACGTACTAAGATCAGTCTTTCCTGCACACCACAAGGTTGAGCACCAAACACACTATGTATACAGATGTGGCCAGTCAAGTGCATGTGTGGTGCATTTCATCTCAGATCAACCAAAGCATGTTGCATTCATGTTTTTGAATTAAAAAAATTATCAATTACCCAGTAATCTACCAGTCAATATAACCACACATGCCAAGCATAGGGCTGTAGCTCGAATAGTTTCTGAGTTCTGACCATTTCAAGTTTTGTGGATTCTGTCATTTCTGCCAATTTTCAGAAATCATGAAGACTTCTTTTTCTACTTAAAATACCTATAGCTCAAAAACTATTTGTGTAAGAACTCCGAGATTTGGCCTGCCCGTTCTCCATCATATATACAGTAACAGGCTTACTTTAGTTCCATTTCTTCCCACAATCTGCCATTGACGGTATGTATTTTTATGTACGAAATTGAGCCAACGAGTCATTTTAGACCCATATTTCAACAATAAAACATGTTAGAACACAAATGAATCAATAATAGTATACCTACATTTCTAGGTATATGATAAGTTTGAAGTTTCTATCTTAGTTTATTAGACACTTTATTAGGTAAATAACATATTTAAATTTCAGGATGATGTTCTGCTACATTTTTTTTTGTGGTCAATTTGGGAGAAATTATGGAGAAACATCATTAGGCAGAACAGTGATTTTCAGCTTCAACATAAACTAAATGAGACAGAACACCATGAAATATTAGTGTGTCGTTCACCTAATAAAGGATGATGCGCTTTTAAAAAATGGCGGTCATAGGATTTGTCCCACATTCTCATTTTGGGTGTTGAAAGTCGTAAAAGATTGAATTATTCTAATAATATAGTAAATAGATACCTATTAAACCAAAAGATTACAGCCAGTATCCATGACAACAGAGGGTTGCAATTTGGACATTGTACTGTAACACAACAATGAAATATAGGCTGTTGAAATTATTTTCGGAAAAAAAAATGTGTGCGCCTGGTATACCCATCGTCACTATCATTCTCGAATTTTACATAAACAATCTGTCTACATTTTCAGCAAATTTCAGATTCATAGCAAGAAAACTTGAAGAAAAAAAGTTAGAGACACATGAAAACATGTAAAAATATAATGGGTATGATTTGGGGTGCTTATCCCTTGTTCACATTATACTAGGGACAATTTGCATGTAAATGCTTAGTTCATTTGTAGAAGTGTTCAAGTATAGCCACTTGGTCATTGGTTAAAATGTAAGTAAATTCTGTGACATAAACTTTTTGGTTGATTTCACATGGAATGACCCATGTACAAAATCTAGAACTATGTATTCAGAAGGTTTTGACAACATTTCTGACAGCATTAGATAACACTGTTTATATAATTTTTGTACTAGAGATGAAATATGTAGTATAATCAGCTATAGGATTTGATATTGTGTTGTAATCTATTGATTAGTTAAAAACACAAAATGTGTCCATCCAAAATATCTTTTTCAACATGAAGCCATTTGAATAGGGAATCCATTACACAGACATTGTACTTGCCTTTGACATAAAAAATAAATTGGAATTTTAGGTAGATGGCCATTAGGTAGATGGTCATATTAGGTAGATGGTCATATTAGGCAGATGGCCATATTAGGTAGATGGCCATATTTGGCTGCTAAATATTGGCCACTTTTCACTATGTAGTATATACCAACTTTGGAGGTCAGTATCTTATAAACTAATCAAGACAGACACTTAAAATTTCTCATATACCTATATATGTAGGTGTGTTATTGATCCAACTAACTAATATGTTCTGTTCTAACATGTTTTATTGGTGAAATATGGGTCTAAAATCACTTACTGGCTCAATTTTGCACATAAAAACACACAACTTCAAAGGCAGATTGTGGGAGAACTAATATACAGAAGAGGAACTATAGTACATAATTATGTTAATATTTACATATGCATACCAATTCTCAGGGTTCTTGCACAAATAGTTTTTGAGTTATTGGTATTTTAAGTAGAACAAGAAATCTTCATGATTTCCGACAACTGGAAAAAAATTGCAAAATTTTTAATTATCATAACTCAGAAACTATTCAAGCTAAAGCCCTATCTATGGCTTGATGTGTGGTTATATTGACCAGTACATTAAATGGTAACATGTTTGTTGAATATAAAAATATGAGTGCAACAAGTTTTTCTTAGTTTGATTGATTTGAGACGAAATGCCCCATGTACAAAGAACCCAGCCCAGCCCACAAACTAAAAGTTAGGTCCAGGTCTGGTTCTTTAACATTTAGCCCAAGCCCGGCCCGGTCCAGATGTTTGAAACCGATACTGATGGGCCAAAAATGGGTTAGCCAAAAGCCCGCAAAGCACAAGCTCTCCAGGCCTTGCACTGTGTTTATTTGTTTGTATTGTTTTGATTAAATACAACATTAAAATAACATTACTGATATATAAATCTGAACATTGTCTAATTTCCACTAGTACAAATGTCCACGTTCTCATGAATAATGAGCCTTTTTATTAGTGTCTACTGCTACTTGCACATATTGCTGTTGAGGAATAGAGTGTTTTCTACACTGCTGGGTCTGAGGCTGCACCTCCTCTTGCTAACAGTCCCTGCTATGATGACATTTTGTATCTTCCCACTGAATCCACCTGCTCATCAAGTGTTAACAGTCAGTACAGCCATGTCACTGTCCAAATCTTTCTTAGTAAACATTTAAGCCAGACCACTTAAGCCTGATCTCATTGCCTTTCCAAGTATACAAGGTTTATTTATAGAGATTGGCCAATTAAGTCACCTGCCTGCTAATTCCCTTTGTTTGAGACTGAAACACCTCTTCTACACTTGAAGCTGGGGTGAATAAACACTTGAATGTGGGACCAGTTTAATTAAATAGGTCACTTGTTATGCTGCTATGTTATGCTGTAATGTGTGTGCATGGGAAATGCGGATGTGCATATATGAATGGGTACACAGACAAAATCCCCACCAAACAAAAGCCCCACAATCTAAATATTTACTAAATATTTCATGGAGGTAATACCAAATACTAGAGGTGGCACTAAACTTTTTTTGAAGGGTATATATGCACAACAATTTGGTGGGAATGCATCAAACGGAAACATTTCAGCTGCAAGGGTACTTAAGTAAGCCTACTATATGCTGAAGTAACTATACTATCATTACGTACATTTTATGCATTCTCTAAATAATATGACATTTTCTATATCTTTCTGGAAAATTTAAACAAACATATTTATTTTTAAAATGTTCATATATGCTACAACAAATTGTATAAGCAGTTAAGCACTCATTTAAATGTCTGAAACTGTTTATGATTGGAAGACTGGAAATATGGTATTGTAATTGCTTGTTATTAATAAACATTAACATTCAATCAATACATGCTATAAACTCATAATAAATTTAACGTTAACTCGTAATAAATTTAACGAATTGGAAGCTTATCAAGAAAATCAAATACAACTGAACTTAGTGAATCCACACAAAAACAACAAACCAGAATGCCAATTAGCTTGACATTTTGGTAGAGAATATTTTGGCTCTGGACAGTTGTTGAAATGTAAACATATTGAATATGGTTAATGTTATATATATAAAAAGTTGTGATTGTTTTATCATTGATGGAGCTTAATCAATCAAGTAATATATCTAATTTCCAACAACAAATAAAAACATAGAATTAGTCAAGTAGCATTCTATATTTCTAACAAAGTTTATACATAATATCAGTAATGCATTTTGCAATCAGTACAGGCAATCATGTATATAAAGGTTCCTTAATTTGTATAACAACATAAGCTGGTTTATATTCAGTCCTAGCCTGGCCCAGGCCCAACGCCTGTATATGTAGACCCAGCGCACTAGACTAGTGTACAAACTGTGCACCATTTCCCTGTGTGGGACCTTTTATTTCTCCTGGGATAAGGCCCAATCACACAAGCGATTAGTTGTCTGACTGATCGGTGACCTGATCAGTTGGACGCATCGTTTCTTGTTACTTTCAAAAAATGATAATAATATATTTATAATAATATTAAATTATAATAATATTATGAATTTATGTAGTGTCTGAATCCACTTAGAATAAAATTATCTCAGATGCTATACATAAACTGCATAAGCTAAATAATGTATATGTATTTAGCATAATTACCTCTCAAGAAACTTAGTGTTCACTCTGTATATTATATCAGGGGAAAGTGTGTCTGTATATCTACATTACCCCCTCCAGACAAAAGAAATGAAATGTATGTTGTGATGTGATGCTAGGTCTACTGATTTTGTATAATAGCAAGTGTAAAGATCATCTTATACGCAATTAGCCACATCATTGGTATTTCTCCTATTCAATACATATGAAGTGTCAACATGTACGTTCCTAAATTATTTTAAATAAACAAGTTGCAGAAAAAATTATGCTGCATTACTGCAAGGTCAAAATAATAATGATCATTAGGAGTTATGTCCGTAGTCCATTTGTAACAACATTTAACTGGGTAAAGGCCCAGATGGCAAGGGGACAAGGACACCGTGGGCTTATGAAGAGTCCCTACCTAACTGTCCTTTTCACACTAACCTCCTGATGGGGACAGGCTTTTAATTGAAGCCATTCATTCGTTGGTGATCACCTCACTGATATGGGTTCCAGACTTCCAGAAGTGGACCAGTGATACGCTTAATGTCTTTAACATCTGTATCAATAAACGCGCCAAGCAGCAGGCAGTATGAGTTACACCAGCAGACAGCTTTAAAACACCATTGTTACTTTGAGACCTTTTCATTCAAATAAATATAAGAAACATTTACAATAGTTGGTTCATGAAGTTCTTTACATATAACTGGTCATTGATGGTAATGGTAATGAAACTGACAGTGACGGCTTGTAATGATAATGAAAAGTTTATGTAGTCCCATAATGATAATAATACATTTCTGTTTTTATGTAATTATTGTGGCAAGGATACTGAATACTCTATGACGACTCCATCCCTTTAAGAAAGCTAAATAACTGTAAACTGTTGTGTTTTATTTATTACACGTCAGGACCATAATGAATCATATGATGTATGCCGATGACCTTTGTGTTTTTTCACCTAGTGTTGCAGGGTTGAGAAAACTCACCGACTGTTGTGCCGAGTATGGCAATATGTTTGATATAACATACAACGCCAACAAATCTTTCTGTATGGTTATTGATAACAAACCTAGGGACAAGACAAAATATTCATCCTGTTGTTATCAATAACCATAAACTACCTTACACTGAGAAATGTAAATACCTTGGCCATACTATAAACAATAATCTTACTGATGATGACGATATTGCCAGGCAGAAAAGATGTATCTATGCTCAGGCAAATGCTTTAGCCAGAAAACTTTACTTATGCAACAGTTCCATTAAAAACTTTATTTAATTCATACTGTGGTTCAATGTACACCTCAAGTCTTTGGTGTCATTTAAAAAAACAGAGTCTGAAAGGTATTACTGTCGCTTATAACAACAGTTTTAGAATTATACACAACCTGTCACCCCGCTGTAGTGCAAGCCATATGTTCGCTACTAATTATGTTAAATCCTTTAATGAATGCATTCGCTCATAAATTTTTAGCCTTTTATGCCGGTTGGAAAAATCCGACAATATACTTTTTGTGAATTATCTTCACACTTTTATTTATTATCGAAGTCCATTGATTAAACACTGGATTGATCAATTGTATGCTTTTAATTCATGATGCTTGTACTTTTATACAAATATATTTTTTTATCCTGACTTATCTTATATATATTTTTACTACACGTCATGTATGTATATTTATATATATATATTTTTATCACTACATGTACCTCTATTGTTCATCATGTGTGTATATGTATGTATGTTTTTTTTACCTGTATGTATTTATAATATTATGGGCTCTTGTCTGAAATAAAACATTATTATTATTATTATAATTACTGGCAAGGCGGTACTACATCACGATTTCTCAGCAGGATATTGCTGCGAAAACGGACAACACAGAATACAAGTTTCTTCATTCCGCTATTCTAGTATGAGTCATGATATTGACGAGCGTACATGACGTTTTCTACGAATACGCAACAAGGCATGAGACTGAGATGGGCGACTTTCTTTCAACCTTGATGGGATCCTTCTTTTACAGAATGCCGAACAACGATGGTGCAGAATGAATTTACTGACGACTGTTTCAACTCCCTCCCTCCCTCCCTCCCTCCCTCCCTCCTGATCAGAAGGAAACCAGACATGCAATATCAGCATAATTTAAAAAAAATAACCTTTGTTCACCAAAACGACAGATAATTTAACCCCTGCATTCTTTTAAATTTAATTATATTAACAATGACATGCAATGAGTTGTCCCTTTTAGTTGCGCATGCGCATAACATCCAATATCGACCACATAATTTTCATACAAATAATATTTGCAACATCAAATACTTCATTAAATATGATGTATGAAATATTCCGTTAGAAGTGACTGTATGTGCTCTACAAATGTTGTGTTTAATCTGAAAACTGTGGAGAACGTTTTCATTTTTTTTCTAGAATTTCTTCGTTTGAAACGTTTCTGGAGCCTATTTTCAAAAATTTTCTCTTCATTTTTTACATTGCGTAATTGTATGCCCAATACACACAAACACCGCCTTCGCGGTTCTGATGGCACTGAGGCGTGATTAATGCGCAAATCGTACACATGTTTATCAAGTAATCGGTTCTGCTGTTTTGATGTGTAAAACTGATTAAAAGTGGCCTAAAACACAATGTTTTTAAGAATATATGAACTTTTTACTGGAACATATGCAGAATGACGTAAGGAACACATTCAGGTACAAAAATGCTGGAAAAACCGTCGGCATAAAGCCCTAATAATTTAGGTAAGTTTACAACATTTCTCTCAGCATTTACCCTGACACTGACATATGATATGAGGTCTATGTCTGTGACGGTTAGCCGTCAAATTACAGCAGCAGCCACCCGAAGCAGCAGTTGGCTTTACCTGCAGTTCTTTGCTAATCAACGGTGCGCAGTGATTACACGCATTTTCGACTGATGAGAATTACAATTGTGCCTCGTTGAACTATTGCATACCAGCAAATATCATCGCTGATGTCAACGGGATACAAATTAAAATCATGTTTTTGGTTTGGGATTACACTGACAGAAAATAAACAGCAGCCATTGACAGCCTCGGGCTGTAATGTGAAGTTGCCCGTTGTGCTGTCTCTGTGATTCGCACTATGGAATAAATTATCTGTTTTTTTACAAACATGCGATCGAATATCGCTTTGGTACGTATTAGTGCCCTGCGCGGGCCTATGATTTGAGCCCAACACTGGCCCGCAATTAGCAGTTAGAGCCCAGGCTCGGCCCAGGCCCGCAGCAATTTTTCAAGCCCGGCCCGGCCCAGGCCCGCATACTAGAATTTAGGCCCAGGCCCGACTCAGACCGTGAATGTTTGGCCCAGGCCCGGCCCGGCCCGGCCCGGCCCGCTAGTTTCAGGCCCATACCCACGGGCCAAAGACGGGTAAGCCCGCGGCCCGCTAAGTTTGGAGAAGATAAAACTATAATCTTATAAGAAATACGAAACAAATAATTAAACTGTAAAACAAACTTTTGTTTTAATAAATAAAAATAATAATATATGAACATTGTATAATGTTTACTACTGAAATACTAATGTCAGTTGTTGTTTAGTAGTGTCTAGCTAGTAGCTAGTACTATAGCTACTACTATATGTCACCCACTGGCACTGACACCCAGTGATATTTCCAGCAGGCCTGCAATCACTAGCCTGAGACAGATCAGGTTGAGACATATGTGAATTAGTACAAGTGTGAATGAATCAGTACTGGGGAAATTGTAGATACTAAATAGTAGTCACTAGTTCACACAATTGAAAACTACCAATTACCAACTGGGGTGGGTACTGGGTACTGGCACTACTGCAGGGCAGTGGGAAGTGGCCAGCATGGTCATTTAGGCGGGTAATGTTTGGAGGGAAGACCTAGACAATAGAATGTCCACTGGTTTGGTGAAAGGGTCATTATATAAGTTGATGGTTAGTGAACTTAAGTGGCCTGGTATGGGGTCATTAGATCTATGCAAAAGGGTACATTCATGCCAAAAATATGCGGTTTACAGAGTCTAGACATCACGGATTAAGGGATAGGAAGTTAAGTTTGAGCTGAAGAAGAATGATGGGAAACATGCATTAACTGTGATGAAGCCAGTGAAACAAGTGCCACTACTCCAATCACAGTGTCTTGGAAAGCCAGTACATGTTTAAAGAATTACAATACAAAGATATGGGCATGCGACTATGCATATATTTTATATGAAATGTCTCTATTAAAAAAATGCACATTATTAAAATGATACCATAGGAAGTCCCATTGTTGAAAAGAGGTTAAACTGCATTCCAATGTATAAAGCTCTAGTGTCATTTATAATTCCATGCAAGGTCTCAATTTGCAACTATATAATATTAAAGAAATAATTTTAAGCATTCATTAACCGGAATTACAATTTATAATAAGTTTTTATAAATAATAAAATTAATAATCTGGGTTTTGTATGAATATTTTTATTATGTCCAAGCCCAGCCCAAGCCCGGCCCAGCCCGCTCACACCAGGCCCGGCCCAAGCCCCATGTATTTATTTTTTTCAGCCCAGGCCTGGCCCGGGCCCACAACGTGTAGGCCCAGGCCCGACCCGCTTTGCTCCTCATTGATCAGATCTTCATCATTCTGCAGAAATAGTTTGAGAGTTCCGGTTCTAATTTTTACACGTGCTTCAAAGTTGTATGACATTGCCTGATTTGACAAGAATTTATCTAGGCGGTTTTTAAATGAATTTATGGATTTTGCCTGTACGACTGTTTCGTGGATGGAGTTCCAAGGCTCCGTCACTCTGAGTAGGAAAGCATTTTTCCTTATATTTGTGTTTGCTCTTTGAGTGAACAATTTTAGTGTGTAGCCTCTGTTCCCTGTCCTGAAAGATGCTTTGTACCATTTTAAAAGTTTAGGTGCAGATTCGTTGTCATGTATATTGTGGATAATTTTAAAAAGTTCAATCATATATCACCTCGTAAACATTTCTAAGCCAGTGAGGGTAGTTTCAGTTTATTTAGTCTTTCTTTGTAGATTAGGTTGCTCATCCCTGGTAATTCTTTGGTAGCTCTTCTTTTGGACATTTTTTATTGCATAATGTGTGTGTTTTTGTAAGGGTACCATACTGATATGGCATAGGCAACATGCGTTCTTACCATTGTTTTATACAGTGGCAAGAACATATCTTTGTCTAGAAATTGAAAAGTTGTACGTGTCGTGGAATATTCGATTTCTCCAACGTTATTTTTACCAATTTATAATGAAAATTAAGTAAGAGCTAGTAGGCTTGTAATAGGGTACGCAATCATAAGGCATGACACTATGATTAGGTTAATTATATAAGTTGCATTATACAGCTGACCACGCATGTTTTCACATCTATGTATGGCTGTGATGTTATGCCCTTGTCGACTTGGTATTCTATCCATGCATGGCTGTGAAACAGCCTCCTACAGTATATAGTACATTTGTTCAGTTGTAGATTAATTTAACAAGTTATGGTTGATCCATTCTAACAAATTCTACTAGCTAGGCTATGTGTGACCTCATGTAGGCATACGTACCGTTATATCTTGGACATTTTCAGAGGCGCACAGACGTACTTTTAATGCAAAACATTGTGTGTATGCGTGCGTGCGTGCGTACGTGCGTGCGTGCGTGCGCGTGTGTGTGTGGTATATGTGGTATATATTATATATATATATATATATATATATATATATATATATACATATACCACACACACACGCACGCACGCACACAATGTTTGCATTAAAGTACTCATATATATTTATATTATATATATAATATATATATATATATATATATATATATATATATATATATATATATATATATATATATATATATATATATATATATATATATATATATATATATATATATATATATATTATATATATATATATATGATGTATTTTTGTATATATGAATATAATATTTATATATTATTATATAATATATATATAATCAGGGATTCGTAAATATATATATATATATATGTCATGTCAGGAGCGTGTAGGTATATATAAATAGTTTCTACGTAGCCTAGTTATTGTTACATTTTGCAAATGTTATATTTAATATATTTTACTTCCTCTTGGAATTATTTGTGTTCATTTTGGACTGTTGTCAAGAATCATGAATTCTGCGTCTTGTAACGTCACGTTCTCTTGGAACAAGGTCATAGAAGGATCGAGGATCCACAATAAAGGAGCAATTTTTATTGCAACATATGTGTATTTCACTGATGACTGATCATTTACGGACCCATTTTTTATTTGCGACATCGTAATCTTATAAGCTAGCTTGATCATGCCTCAGTTAGATTTCCTGGTGTGTTACATAACTGCATTTGAGCCAGGCACATTGGCAAGTTTGCTGGTAGAACATGTTGGCAATGTAACTGTGATTTTTTAGATGATTTCAATAGGCGGAAGGATTTTTGGAAATTTTTTCGCAACAAGGCACGTGTGCGTAGTAATTCATGCAGAAATTGGTAAAAATTTACGGGTATGGCACGTTCAGGCATTTTAAATGAGTTACAAGTACGAGACTTTGACTGAATTTTTGATGGTCCCGTTTTCTTTTAATCGTGCAAAGCATTAACATGGTCGCCAATGGGAAACATAATAGGAGGCTGAACCCTAGCCATGTGTGTTGGTATGATTTATGCAATTCAGTTGAATACATATAATCAATTATTCAATGCTATGCACTACGTCTATATTAGAAAATATAACATATATTTAGTTATTTATATAATATTATACTCCGTACCCTAGATTCGCCTTGCTAGCTTAGGCATGCTAGCTGGCCTTATCGTACTCAGGATGCAGGCTGTTTGGTGGACAAACATGAATTATTTGTAATATTTTACAATACAATTAAACATTTCATGCGTGAAATTTGTTTAAACTAAAAACGTTTTATAATGAAAACAATAATTTCACTGTCAATCTTTGTTGTTACCCTGCAGTCACAGAAGCGCAGATTGTCGTTAGTCCGTTAAATGAGCCGCGTTCCGGTCATACCCAAATCGTTCTAAAGCATCGGTAACAGACGACCTTGCTGGTTGCCAGCTGATAAGATTTTTGCAGTATGTCTAACATGAGCGTAAGTATAGTTTATCACATTATGAGTTCAGTTTGTTAAACAATATTTGAATTATTTAGCATTTAATACACAAATAGAGTCACATCGCAATTTGATGTTTCGTTTGTTGTTCCCTATTATCGTTCGCGATTGCCGGAGTCGGTTTGTAATTACAGTTTCATTAATATTTCAATTATACATTATACATTCATGATATTATATACATGATATAGATTTTATTGACTTGTATATTTTTTGTTGTCTCAATAGTTCAACAGTATTAGCCATTTAACCTGATAAGCCCTGAATTTCTGGGGGAGTTGATTTTGTTTCAACCCATGGGATTATGAAATGCACTGTAACATGTAAAGTCTTCATCAAAATCCTTACAATATATACATATTCTGAATCACAGAATATTTATCTTACCAATGGTAATAACACTATCAATGTTATGATTAACTGTGGCTAATTAGCATATAATTAGCATATGTAAACAATCGCAAAGTGAAAAATTAAATACGAAATCTAGTTTTATTTCGTCACTCATGGACACAGTAAAGCACAAAATGAGACAAGTTTGGTACTGCAAGGTAGGCCTACATGTCCTCTATGACCAGCAACAGAAATTATTATAATATCTGCATTTACCTGTGAAATATTACAATTTGCATGCAAGTACTATGATTTTGGTTGATCGCATATATACATATAAAGCACACAAAACTGTTCACAAAATGCATAATAACGAAAATTTTGTAGGTACATGTAATCTACTGACATATATATCAGAGCACACCACGTATTGTAGTATAATAACTTATGGAAAAGAAAAGAAAAATTCAAGGAATATAAATGCAGTAATTCTGCAAATGTGAGTCAAATGTTACGTCAGAAGACAATGAATACAGTAACAACACATCATTGACACGTCGATGTCGTTGTCTTGTCCGCTACTAATGTCATTTACATCCGAATTATCGGATGTAAAACCCAAAAAAATGCATTGCCCGCTCATAGTCATCATAACCATGAATCGTAAAACGTTGACGAGATATCGGTCACTTTAAAAAAATTCGCAAAAATACTAATAATTGACGGATCGATTCGAGAAACGGCTCAAAACGTCCGCACATGTGTTGTTTTCATCCGGGCACCAACAGCATAACCAAAGCGAACGAACGTGGCGCCACATAGCGATCAATATGAACACTACATCCCAACACCGAAATTTCGGTGTTCAGGGTGCATCAGGTTAAAATGATAGCCTATATCAAATAACTAATAACATTAAAAACTATTTTGGTAATCTCGTGGACATGAACGGGTCACGGATGGTTCGGCCCATGACGGGTTCGGCCCACGCCGACGAATGGTTCGGCCTAGTCGATTCGGCCCACACGCACAGACGGTTCGGCCCACTTCACTGTCGCTATTGAATTCAGCGACGGTCGATTCGGCCCACTCTAGTAGCGGACATCTAAGCATCGGAAATCTAAGAATAGTCGTTTCGGCCCATGGCCTGAATCAATAAGAAAGGCAAAGCGGCGGAAATTATGATTGTGCACAGAAACATACGCAATATAATAATCTAGAGCTATTTATAGAAATATAGCAATGTAAATAAAATAATAGAAAGCATGACATAATATTTGATTTCTAACAATAGTAGTTTCGGCCCACGGCGTGATTTGGACAAAATACTTAGCGCAATATAAATAAAATAACAGAAAGCGTACTTCATATATATATATAATATATATATATGTCGTGTTGTAGTAGCGTTGGAAAATTATGTATTGATAGTTATTAATAAAGACAGAAATGTAGCGTATGACATTTCGTTAACCCACTTAAACATTTCGCAATTCCAACACTCAACTGAATAAGCAACATTTTGCTAAGACACGCAAACCTTTGAAACTAGCGAACGTAATAACGTATAACATTTCGCAATTACCTGATTCACTAACAGTTACAATTCGTTAGTCGTTTCGGTCCACGGAGCCCGCTGGAACTGGTTGCATACACGGATGGTTCGGCCCATGCGAGCGAAAACACTTCACGGTTCACCTGTCGCGCCGTTGGATGGTTCGGCCCAGGGACCAAATCCGTTATGGGCCGAAACATCCAACACCCACATGAACAGCCAGAGCAGAGATGAAAATAAAATTCTTCATTTTCAATTTCCCACTGAAAATTAGCCGTAAAGTTCAAAAATTTTTGCAACAGTACTCTTGAGTGCCAAATAAGCATCCCTATACGCGTATTTATTTGATGAAAAGTGCCACGCTTATTTGGCACTGTACTATTATTAGATTTAAACATTTGTGCTGGCCTATAATTTCCAATTATCGTGACAAGTTATGCAGGGCATAGTTTTTTTGGAGAGCAACCGTTCTCTAGGCTAGCACTGGGCCTAAAATCTGTTTAGCCAATTTGGCTAAACGTTCAAATTTTCTTTAGGCAAATCAGAATTTGTTTAGCCATTCTTTTTAGCAGACACTAAGATGGCAAAACGTCAAAATGCAAAACATGACATAATAATGTGATAAGGCATAGTAAAAAAGAAACTAGTTTCTCGTCCCCACCCACTTCCTTTTTTGTCTACAACTCCTTTTTTATTTACTATTGAAAAATTATTTTAAGAAGTTTTTTGGTTCTGTAAAGAAATCTTTGTCCAAAACTTGCTGTACGAAGTACTGTTATACTCACTCTTTCAGTTCACTCGTTATTCATCACACAAGGTGTAGAGATGTATATGTGCATTCTACAGAGTCTAAAATAAGATTCGACTGATGATGCCTTGCATTAGTCTTTACACAGACTCACTTATATAATTCCAGCCTCAATCAGTATAAATGGCATTTATTAAATGCCATTCAGTTGTATGCCTGTGATACAAAGTAATGAAACCATGGCCAAACCTACACGACTTTCACAAATACATTCAACATTGCGGTTGCTTCTTGTTTGTTTCTAGTCAGTTGTTTTCCAGTGTAACAGGTATATTGTGCCATGTTACATTTATGTGAATGTTTCTATTCATCTGCCAGTCCCGCTAAAAATTAATGTATCTGATAATGGAATTGCAGGCTATATAGTAATATACATCTATGGCATGTTCCATATTGCACTGAAAAAACTACAGCTTGTCTTTTAATCAACCACAGTATGTGAGCATCTAATTCTAAGACATGGCAGCCATCTTCGAAACTAATAGAAAAAATTACTAAAAATAGTAAGCTTATAAGGGCCTCCCTCTTCCTTTAAAAGAAGTTCGGACGAGAAACTAGTTTATGTTTTTACTAGTTTTTACTAGGCCTAATATACGACATATTATATAAACATAATATACGTATATTAAATATAACACCAATATAAATTAATAGAACAATGTTTAATTATAACTATAAAACAAGAAAATCGATCACACTGCATATCTCAAACACAGAGTCAGAGAATTTCACCATACAAGTGTCGCCCCAAGTGTCCACCGTCACTACCCTGGTCTCTGTGACAGTGTCCACCCATTTCACTAAACCAGTAAATCCGGGATGCTGCTCCTCCACAGTCCAGATTTTGAAGGCTTCATAACTATCGGGAGACTAGCGCTTCGCTTGCATCAACACGGTCCACATGATATGGGTGATAATCGCCGATTTCATGTGATCGTTCACAGTCACGAAGTCCATCTGGCGCTTCGGCAGCAATGTCGATTTCCGGTGGTCGGCAGATATCTCGTGTTTTGCCAAGTCGTCCTTCTTGGGCTTGGCGCAGTCCTTCCTGGTGACAAATACATTCTTTGCTTTCGCCCTTTTGCCACCCTATACTGTTATTCAGCACTACACTGTTATTAAATTTGACTGTTTTGCCACCCTATACTGTTATTTGGCCTATACGTTTATTTGACGCTCGAGAGTATTACAAGTGAAATAATAACTATGAAACTGTCGAAAGCCTAGAATAATTATCAACCACGAAACGTCCAAGAATACAACTGAGAAAACAATAACAACGATTGTCAATCAACAATTACCTTTGAGTGACAATATGTCATTGTCAGAACTTCAGAGAACTTCAGAAGCAGTTATCTACCAATCAGTCACATTATCATCATAAGTCACAAACATTAAATAACAAAGAATGTCAGTCCACAAACAGTGTTTAACGCTGGCAGAGGACTGAGTAGCTGTATGACTTGCCGAAGTGACGATCCCAAGCCACTGTATAATTTTAGTGTCGTAACATAACCTTTGGCTTGGACATTTCTTCTCAACAAATCTTTCTCCCCATTTTGTAGCATGCTTAGCCAATGCTAAACAACCATCTGTACAGTTATTGTTATCTCCGTAGTGTTTTCCCTGGCTGCTGCTAAAAATATATTGCAGCCGCTGATTGGTTGCTCGGTCACCAGTCGGCCAATGCGTTTTGCATCGTATATACATGTTTGCTTGAGCATCATTGGACAGCCGAATTAACTATTGACCAACTAAACTTAAGCTTTCTCAGCTCTTGTGTCAGTTTCAATGGTGGTTCACAAATGGGTGTGTTTACCTTACGACGAACAGCAAACTTTTAACCAGTAAAATGAAGACATGCTTCTTAGTGGGATTAATAAAATAAAGTAATGCACATGTGTTGTGCCTTCAAGATGCACCGATATCGTAGTTTTTTGGCCAAATTTCAGGGTCAGCTGAACTCCCAAATTTGGAACTATTGGGGGTCTGGCAATGAATCTAAGGGCGCACGGACCCCTATTAAATTTTAACCCTGTATACTGGTTGGTGTGGCTTTTGTCTCACATCATTTTTCATTTATAAAAATCATGACACCATTCAGTTAGTTTCCTGAAGTGATTATTACTGGCGTGAGGTGAAAACTACGCTGGTGACTATATGCTTATTACTGTTGGAGGGGTGGTCTTTCGTTATATGAACTTCATGCTAAGAAGGGAAGGAGGGTGTATTGTCGATTCAAGAGAGCAGGCTTAGGCTAGGGGGTAGCAACCAAAACAAAGCAAATCTAAGAATTATGTTGGCATGCCTTTGATGTAGAGAGATCAATGACCTATACTGGCACCATGCAAACAAGCGTGAAATGAACCAGCATGTGAATTGTTCACTGTAGGGTAACATTAAACAAAATTCCCCACAAACACGGCATTCAGGTGGCTGTAGATGAGGGGAATATTTTCTTTCAAAATGCTGGCTGCTGACGCATTACGTGGGTGAATACCCATGGAAACACATGCAAAATATCTGTTGTTGTGGTAGCTGGGGTGGCTATTATATGGTTGTCTTGAATTGATTAGTTTCAGTAGAAGTTTTAAAGATAAATTAACCATTTCTTCACAGATTGTAGTTGAAATACTATATATACTATATATATATATATATATATATATATATATATATATATATATATATATATATATATATAAAAATTTGGAGTTTTTCATTTATTTGGTTATGTTACAAGGTTTTTAAAACATTTTTGTAAATGTGAAAAAATAACCACTAAAAACGAAGTTTAATCGTTTTGAGACAGACATATAAGCATGACAGTGTAACTGATAACAGATTCGGTTAACATACACCAATTATGTCTGCTGCACCACCGTGAATGAATTAAGCAAAAGTTGAATGACAGCCTAAAGTGGCAGTGTATTTTTTTTTTTACTGCTATATTACGTTGCGTGCATGTAAGATGCACTCATATGCAAAATTGCAATGTCGTGAGTGTTGTAGTTTTTTTCAAACGATATTTTAAACATCATTTCCTGGTTATTAAGGTAGCAGGATCCCTTTTGAACTACTTTTAACATCATATAATATTGTCATTAACTTGATGTACCATAAAATAGCACATGGTTTAAATTTGGTAGGAAATTATTTTTTTTGCATAAATTATGCTAATTAGCTGACAATATGGCGACAGTCGAAAGGGGCTCAATTTTCAAACATGATAAAACTTTAACTATACACAGTAGGAATATGAAATTAACAACAGTCAAAGATAACACATAAAGGCATATTCTGAGGGAAATAGATATTACAAAAAAGAAATTAAAATATTTTTACAACATTTATACAATTTTTTCTTATATTCTAGCGCCTAATTAAATATTCGTGCTTAATAAAAAATCACATTCCACAAACACAAAATCGTTCCATCATTCCTTAACCAATTATATAAAAAAAAGAAACAATGCTGAAAAAATCAGAGCAATATCTTTAATGGTGTTGGAGATAACATGTTTGAAGGTGGAACACATTCACGAAAAAATTATAGTCTGGTGTCCAACAAACACTTCCTTGTTGCAACGATCCCAAATGAGCTTGTTTAAACACTCATTGTTGTTTTGTGTTTGTCCATGAAGGCACTTTGAAAGCAGTGTTGCATCACTCAGATCGTCATAGATCAGTTCTATTAGCTGAACTATTGCTTCGGGAAGTTCATGTTTATCAGGATCAAGTGAATATTTGCGCCACGTGTCATCGGCTACCGGACACATGTGGTGATTCGGATCGGCGTCCGTGCTAGCCACATGATACAGAGACTGGCGAGGACTGCCTGCCGCATGCTCAACAAATCACCACTGTTCTGTCTAACAGCAAACCCAAAGTTTATACTTGTTTAGCAATAATTAAGCTACAACTATAGTGCATTAAAAAAAAATATGTACAAATAAAAAAATCACATTTTTAATGGGATCCTGCTACCTTAATGAAAACACAGTCTCAACAAATTCTTGTTTTTGTGTTGACATTTACTGTTTTTCACTGGTGTTTTATGTATTGTTGACAAAACATAATGGCCATTTGTAATATTGACATGTCCCCTTAGTTTGCTATACAATAGCCCTTGAATCTATACTTGTAACGTGTTGTCGTCTATGGTATCAGGTACACCAGCCTAGATCTAGCAAACGTGTGTGTATGGTCATTTATATCGTGGCCCGTTGTATTGCGGAGTCACCAGGTCACATACATGTCTGCATTTCCATTCGTGTCAAAGGCACGATAATGAATCTATCTTAATGTGTAACTTGAATTTGCAAATGTAATTAATTTCGTGCATCGATTGTTGAGATATCTACAAGCAACGTGCAACATAAAGCACAAGTGGTGACCATCTTAAAATCGTTAGCCCTCAGCAGGGTTTACTGTGACCAAATCGACTATGTTGTCTGCCCAGTAAACTGTTATAATTATGTTATAGGTGTAGTACCACCTGAAGAAGATGTCAGGTGTGTGTCTGCTTGTGTCAACAGTACTTGAAAAGACAGTAGGACAGACATGTCACACAGTCTGCATGTGTCGTATCCTTGGCACGTGTTACAGCCACGTGTCTGGTTGTGTCTTGGCCGCCAACACTTCACACAAGTCTGACAGCACGTCCTGCAGAGATAAGCAGAATGCCACCTACATAAGCAACAAACTGCAAGCTTCTAGGTGTTACAGTGACACTGCCATATGTACCTGTAGATCTGCTTTCCGCAAGATGGGTCCTAGTTTTAGACATATGCACTCAGCTTGGAGCTCAACATTTTCTACAGTTGGCAGGAGGTACTTCAGTCAGTACACATCTGGTGACCTGCCACCGACTGCAAGGACCATACCACCATGGAGAACACTCTTCTTTGGCACTGACTGGTTTTCAGTGCAGCATCTGAAGATGTTGAACCTCAACAGGCTAGTAGAGTAGTCTTATTTTACTTCTGCAATATTACTGTTTGTTGAAAAATATATCCCAGCTAAGTATTATCAATTTATTATGTGCCTAAGAGACTATAAATTGGTGGGAAAAGATTGCACCTTGGGAATTATTAAAAAACAGTACTAACAAATTATAAATGAGCAAACTTACATACAGAAAATGTATGTATTCATAGTGTCATTCGATTTTCTAATGTCACTTGTAATAAAACATTGTGCCACACACTAAAGTGTCAACTGAAGTAATTAAGTAAATTGAACATTGCTTCTAATATGTCCACTGTTACAAATACCATAGTTCTTATCAGCAATGTACAATCAAAGCATGGAAATATGAACACACAGTAAGGGTCCACTGTTACAAATACCATAGTTCTTATCAGCAATGTACAATCAAAGCATGGAAATATGAACACACAGTAAGGGTCCACTGTTACAAATACCATAGTTCTTATCAGCAATGTACAATCAAAGCATGGAAATATGAACACACAGTAAGGGTCCACTGTTACAAATACCATAGTTCTTATCAGCAATGTACAATCAAAGCATGGAAATATGAACACACAGTAAGGGTCCACTGTTACAAATACCATAGTTCTTATCAGCAATGTACAATCAAAGCATGGACATATTTAATATTGTTTATTTCCTTCCAGATTAAAAGGTGATCCAAAAGTTGTGGGGTCTCTGGATGTAGTTGTGCCGTCAGAGAAGGTATTTGCTTGTAAAAATACATGTTTGCTTGTCAGCTTTGCTAAGATTCTTCATTGAGTAGTTTGTAATGGAACATAATTGGTCACTCACACCTTGAGTTAGCCAGTTCTGATATTGTAGATTCATGTGGGAAAAAACATGGATTTGAACTTTGTTACATTGGTCATTAACCAGTGAGATGAATGGCTAAAAATTTTGATGGATACATCTGCGCAAGTTGTGTTCAGTAGCTGGATTGCTTGATGATGATGATGATGATGATGACGAGTACTTTTCCTGCAACATAAATAGTCCAGACATGTTAATGTGGCAGTCAGTCCCCCCATAGTCTATGGCTTCATGCTATCTCGTTGGGTCAGTTGCCATGTGTCTAAGCAGTAGGGGGTTTCTGCCCAACTGTAACTCGATGCCCATCTTTTTGCGGTCTGAGTGCAGCACATCAAGCCGTCTCAACTTTGATGTTACAAACAGCTGAAAACTGCAAGACCAGTTGTAAAGGTGTATCCTCATTCATGCGCAAGACATGGCTGAACATGGATCTACACTTGTTGTGGCAGCGTTCCTGCACCGCACTGCACACAGAGATGATCCCGTTCAGCCGCAAATGCTCAATATCAATTTCAGGTAGCGTCTGTGGTAGGCAACTAATTTATAAAGTGCAACGGTTGGTACTGGTCTGCTGCTGCAGTTGTCGTGCATAACTGGGACAACCAATGCTACACAAGTATTTGCTTGCTCAGCTTTCATTTGTGTTAGCTTGTTTCGGTGTTTCAGATTGCATGAAATATCTGTTGTGAATTAAAACAGTATTTCATTAATGATGTTTCATAATTGTTATAAATTAACTTAGTGTTTTGTTTTGCAGTGTCCTGTAGGACAGTACTGTCAACAGAATGGATTGTCAATGTACAAATGGCCACTGCAGGAATTGCCAGGAGAATATGATATTGGTGCAGTTGTGTCTTTCTGACATTTAATTCCCAAAAGAACTATCTCAATGTTTCCTTAGTAAGTAACACATTTGCCTTCTAACAAAATGTGACACACATTATACAGGGTGAAATGCACAGAGTGATATTGATAGGTGTTTTTTATGCTTGTGTGCTATCGACTTGTACTGACTAACATCAGGTGTTTTATAATAATTAGTGGTTGTTTATTTTTCACAATTATAAATAAATGATTTGTAGTCTGCAAGTTATATGGACACAACAACATATTCTTCATTGATTATTACCACATCTGGCGAATTAATGTTGAACTTGACATAAATGTTTTTAATTATTCACAAAACCAATCAAATGTTCATATTACCAGACTAAATAGCTGCACTGGTATTTGGCATTCAAAATCCACTGAATATGTTGTGGGGTTTGATGAAAAGTGTATAGTATTGTAAAAATGTGTTTGGCTTTCTGCAGTGGCATCCTGAATGTACATGCCAGTGTGCTACCACGGTGGAGGGGTGCTTCGCCCATCATGCATACCATACTCAGTGGAGATGAGGTAACAGGCATCTCAATCATAGAAATCAGACCACATCAGTAAGTATATAGTGTGTTTGCATAGTGCCTGATTTAGCAGTCTTGCAGTTGTTCTGCATATTGGTTTTATGACTTGTGATAATAATTGGCATCAGCTACCAGAAATAAAATGCCATGCAGTTCTGTGTCAAAGCAGAACATGTGGTTGATTTTTAATATCTGATAGGTTACTATTATATAAAATAACTGGACACAATTGAGTGGTTCTGAATTAACTTTTATTTTAGATTTGAGAGTGATTGTTCTTTGTGAATGGGGGTTTTACTGTTAATGGGAACAAAAGACATTCTGTATCAAATAATAAAACCTGTTTTCTGTTCAGCTTTGACATTGGTCCACTGCTGATGCAGTCGAGATATCCCGTGCCAGAGAACTGTACCACAAAGCAACTGGAACAGTTCCTTGCTGGACAAGGCTCACACATGGTATAGATTGTTTTTGTTTTTTTAATCCCCAACTTGGGGATGACTAAACAGACTAGCAATAGGTAGTGTAACACTAGTTCTGTAACTGGTATTTCTTGTTAAATCCCCAACTTTTCATCATCTAATGGCATTACATAAATGTACCTGCTTCTAAGATGGTAAGATGTATGTATTTTGAAAATAATAAATTCATATGTATAGATGGTTGAACTCAATCAAAACGTTGTAATTGCCATCCAATAGATGCACCTTCATTCAGATTGTCAGAGCTGTTATTTGCTTGTATATGGAGAACACTTATGTCAAGTAATGATGGTGAACAGTGTTTCTTTAAACCAAAAGTCAAAAAACAGAATGTCAGATTGATGACATTATTGATTAACATTATGTTGATCATCTCTGTTTTTCAGCTTGTGTACGCATTTCAAAACTTGCTAAGCCTTGAAAGACGAGAACATGAACAGGAACACATTGGTGTTACATATGGTATGTGTTTTTCACCACATCAGCATATTTATTTGGGCAGTGCTCCAAATTTCCAAAATGTCAACTACTGTTTGACAGCTAATAAAGTTCCAATCATCATGTCTGCATACATATGAGTTTTGTAACATGTATGACATACATATAAGTATCACAGTATCACTGATAACTTTAAAGTAGATTTTGGTTAACATAAACAAATTATGTCTGCTACACCACTGTGAATGAATAAAGCAAAAGACGATTTTCACTGGTGTTTTACATATTGTTGACAAAACATAATGGCCATTTGTAATATTGACATGTCCCCTTAATTTGCTGCCACAATGGGCCTTGAATCTGTATTTGTAACATGTTGTCGTGTATGATATCAGATTATGCCAGCCATCTGACAAAGACGTGGCAGGGCATGTTTATAATCATTTTGATTGGCCTGTTATCCAGCACAGTCACCAAGTCGGGGTCACTGGCTGTTTCCGTTATAGGTTCAAAGGCACAATAAACTACGTTAGCGCTGATATTTGCTGGTTTAAGGACATGATTTAGTTAGGTAGATACAATACTGATGTGTACTGGAATCACAGTAACCAGACGATATGTTCTGCTTTCACGGCAAACAAATATAGCTGGTTCGAACATCATAGCATACTTTGGAAACATCGTCAGCGTTTCTAAGAAATCAGGGAATTCCAAAAGGACTGTTTTTTTAAAGGATGGATTGGCGAAATATGACGTTACTGCCAGGTGATTATTTGTGGTGCCGACATTCAGTTCAACATTTCCTAGCATGTTATGAAAAAAAAGAAAAAATTTATCTGACATGTTAGCCACCCCAGCTACCTTAAAAGCAACTAATATGCTGAGATTTTAGGGAGGTTATGGCAGCTGCATAAGATTTTATTTGCATAATTAGTGTAATTTTTATGCCCAAACTGTAGAGTGTGTTTTTCTGAGTAAAACATCTACTGGAAATTTTTATGCCAGACCCCCCGTTTCCATGGCGACAAACAAAATGGCCATCATATGAAGGAATTATAGCCCCACATTATTAATATATTTTTTTCTTCTGAATTTTCAAAGTTATGATATTCTAAATTTAACATTTGTCGACACGTTTTTATTCATTACCCCCCAAGATATTGCACAAAACAAAAACAAAATTTAGACAGTTTTTTTAGAATATGCAGGTGAGCACAACAATCCAAACCATATGACCGTATCATTTTAAATTCCAGAGTGTTGTTCTTTCTCGTTGTCAAAATGTCATTTCTTGTAAATGGCCATCAAAGATTGAATGACCGCATTGATTACATGGTAAATGCAAGCTTTATCAATGAATGAAACTAATTTAGAGCTATGCCATTGTTATAACAAGGAACTTTATTCATAGCAAACTTACAAAGCTATTGGAATATGGAGGAAACACATTTAGAGTAATTTTTTCAAAAAACAGCTGCCACGTCTCCCCTTAAACTGATATGGTATATTGTAAAATGTAGATCCATTTTTAGGTAATATATACTATCTGGGTGCATAAGTCATTATGCATATTAACTGAATGTTTAACTGAATGTGCACAATACTTGCTTGTACATGTTCCCTGTAACAATTACAGTTACATAGACTACCTCTCCTACACTAAGAAATATTTCAATTTCAGCACACAAATTGACAGCAATGAATGCACATGTTGATTGGGAGAATGAGACTGCAGAAGAAATTGATGCCCAATTCAGAGCCCTTGGAGAAACTGTATGTTCTCTTTGCACATATACTAAAATTGTCTTCAGTTTATTTAAATAACTAACCTTCATTCATATTACACTAGTTCCAAATAAAATTTCGGGTTTTTAGTTACAGAAATTGTATGACTTGTACATGGTGTATTTCAAAATGTAGAACATTATGAACTCAAACACCCAACTAATAATGCCACCAAACATCATAAAATTTTAATCCAATTACAGATTGTAGTAAAGTTTTTACACAATTCAGAGTTCACTGTCAATATTGATGTTGATTTTTTTCTGGTTTATTTTGGCCCTTCTCATGTGAACCTGAGAGGTAAACATTCTAGAATAGTTGCAGTCACCATAACCAGATAATTACAACATATTAACTCAGTCTCTGATGTGCAATATGGATACAAAACTAGCACAGCTAATGATGTAACTCAGTAAAAGTATATTTAAATAAAAATTATTTGTCAATTTCTAGGTCCTTATGAATTAACTATTGATGCAAATGAAATCATACCTGTAGTTTCTAAATATCTCATGTCCCAGATATGTAGCTGACCAAAAGTTTATTTTATACAGAATAATCTTGTACATCATTAAAATGTAGGATTACACATGTGTTGGCCCTTGACAAAATCACAAGTAGAGTCAGTTAGTTATTGGAGATAATGTCTGTTGTAGTTGAAACTGCGAAGTAAGTGGAATGGGAAACCAATTAAGTTACTCGACATGGTTCCTATCAGTGACATGACCAGTAAGTATTTCTTGACTTTGTCATTTTATTTTTTCCTGCCAATCAACAAGTATTTGTGTTATTTCGTGAGCTGTGCAAGAGAAAAGAATTATGGAATGATGGACCATTGGTTGAGTCTTCAATCATGTGTTCCACTATGAGTAGTGGTCTATTTTTAAGCACGTGTGAACTGGCTACAAAATATGCATACATCCATTCTAAACGTAGAAAGAGAAGGTATCCAACTTGTGATTGTGGTATAGTTGTTTCAGTTGATAATGTCAATCACTTAAATTGACTGCATTTCATTCAGACCTTAAACTTAATTCCTTCTCTTTCAGATATGCCCATATAAAAGAATCCATCAAATATGAATAGGAAGCACAGTATGCTTCAAAGTTAAGCATAAATCAAGTACTCATTTTTTTTGCATTTTGCAACATTTTTTTCACCCATGCAAGATAGGAAGTGTTCAACATTCTGATGACATGGATATGTTGTGCCATGTGGAGTAAAATCTTACTTGTGACATTCAATTGTTTTCAGGATTAGGCATTGATGATTATTTGGAAGAAGAGTTTCCCCAGGACTTGGTCTGTGTGCTGCCAGGGATTCCCTTCTACCACCGGAGAGCAGAGGTTCTCTGCGTCAAATGTCATGTACGTGTTACATTAGTGTTATGTAGTTTTTGTGCAGGATTCTTATAAGTGTATTTGTGATTCATACCCTTTTAACTGTATAAAATCCTGTTTCAGTGATTGTCCTAACTCAGGCATTGAGAACAGTATACCAAAATGTGCTTGATCACAGATAGATAGAATTAGCTATTTTATAAGGCAGTTGTATAGTTTATTAAACAAAGAAACTCTTGAGATGATTAAAATCTGTATATGTAGTTCTAGCATGATCAGGGTGTTTAATCTTGAGCTGTCACTTTCAGGATGGCTGGGTTGGATTCCGACAAATAGTTCTGAAGAAGCCAATGTCAGCAAAGGCCTTCTACAATGGCTACTTAAGCAAACCACATTATTGTGGCATCGTCTTTGAGAGTTGTTCAAACGAACTCGACAAGTACACATTCAGAACAACAGCTGCCCAAGTGAAACTGTTAGACATAGACCATGCACCAATAGCCTTTGCATAGAGCTATGGCAGGCAATGCTGCCAACATTCATCTTAGTCAATGATTAAGCCATTGTACTGTTTCCAAGTAAGGCCAATCACCAACTTTTCTATCACACTTCACCTACCATGTAATGAACGGGTTTGAAGAGGCATTAATATGTATTTATTGCTTTGTTTTATTTATGTTAAAGGATATATTTCTGGAAGAAAACATTGTGTTGTGTTGCCATGATAACTTCATTTAAGACCTTGGTTAAATAGTACTGTATGGGTAATAAGCGAGACTTCACTGCCATTGTCGCTTGATGATGTTACCTGTGATTACCCATACACCTTTTGTCATTATCTCTGTATTTGGCCAATAATGTTGATGTTATATTTATTCTGCACAGAGTGTTGTCTTGCATTCTTTTGTCATGGTTGTTTTCATGTCAACAAAAGAGAAAAAGAAATATCAAGCAATTTCAGCAATAGGACATACCTGGTGTACACTTACCTAAGAATGCACGTGCCATAGTATGAGTTGTTTACACATAAATCATGACGTATTATATTGTTTTAATAAAATCTATACAAAATTGTGTTGTTTATTTATGTTCTGTCTGTCTATGAGAGTTTGCACATGCATGAATATCTTGGTTTAATGTACATCTGCAACTGTGAAGATACACTCTCAATGTATGCCATAATTTAGCTTTCATGCCTTTTAATCTGAAAGTATCGAGTTGGCTATAAGCAAACATTTTAAAACCTTTACACGAAAGCCTTATCAAAGTATTATCTAGAAATTGTGGTATTTTATCTGTGCATTACTCACTACAGTTCACTGCCCGCACTCAGTGATGTTTAAACATTGTTGAGATTTCACTCCTTAGATTGTGTCTCCATGACTTGTGAGGTGCAGTGTTGTGTACTTGTCCATATATCATATATCTTTGCCTTGATTACATTGGGGCGGGCTCAACCAGTGTGTGTAACTGTGTTCCCAAACATTGGCCTATGTTGCTTTTTAACATTATTGGATGAATGGATCTTTATTTATTGTCATTGTTTGGAATATCCTTGAAAATTTAAAGGTTGCAACATTAATACATTTGTGATATAAAATTATTTCACCTTAGTTATTACAGTATTGTTACAGCAGTAATGATGAAAGAGGCAAGAGTAACGTGTTTTGTGTTTAAAGACGAGAGCAATGAGGTGGCCATATTGGAGCAAGTGACTACAAACTGTTCTGCACTGTATCACTTTCCAGTTATGGATTAGTTTTGCCTTGTAGTCATTACTACCCCAAACAAATAAGCTGTTTTTCAGTTCATGTATTCGTCAACAGAAGAGAAAAAATATGAAAGACGCACGGGAAATCGATCCATGATGTAGCACGAGGTCAGATTACCTCTACCAATAGGTATAGTATCTATGATTGATTGAGCGTAGTTTGGCGGAGGGGTTGGGTGCATTGACGTTCGCTTCATATCTGTTATACTGTCTCACAAGAACTTGATACTCCGCAGTGTTTTGCCGTTGACGAACATAGTATTTTTTTTCACCTACATTTTTGTAAACGATCCGAGTAAAGCAGGTCGTGGTGAATGTTTTCTCTGCTAAAAGTAGAGTACCCACTCATGGGGATGGAAATGTTATACTGATACAAATTTAACATTGTTAATTGCTGGAATTATTTATTTTGAAGCAGGTCTTGAGAACGTTTCGGCGCTTAGAATTTTACTATAAGAAAACGTTGCAAAACGAGTACCGTACAGTTTGTAGAGTTCAGTGAGATCTGAGAGTGAGAATGAAAAGAACAAGTAAATACAACTACCTGTATATCTGTGACGTAGATAACCACTAAATGACGGACAGAGAATTTATTATTCAACAATTCGGCTGAAGAGACACACATAGTATCTTAGACACCTGCCTGCTGACATTGCCTAGAGTCTGTGTTTCAGCATGTTAAGTGATTCTGCTTGGACCTTGTGTTGTGCGTCACCAGACGGATCGATTCAGTTGGATTTCGGCTGTCAGAAGGCTTACACCTGCGAGACAAGCCACACAATGTTGTCAAACGCCACTCGATGATCATCATCCACTGATCGCTATTCTTCTCCACACAATCCAACCATCATCCCGCAATATAATCGAAAGACGTGCTTTCAGTAGGACACCACAAGAGCAGCCGATATACCCATAGTTAGGAGACCAACTGAAACAACATAGTGCACAACATCAGCACAGGAATGCACGTGAACGGGTGAAATATTCTGGTTGTCTTTATCATTTGAACTGTTTAGGCTGCATTATTTGCAATGTTCATATGACGTTTGCATCTAGCAAAAGCAAACCAATGTTATGGACTTAATTTTATGAAGTATTTTCTTTTTTCCCCTCCATATTTGTACACCTTTTGTAGTAAAACTCTTCATTCTTTTTTAGCGTATCCTGATCAATTCAGTCTTGCAACAGTCTCGTTGGCTTCACGAAATTCTATATTTGTACGTACCTTCTGATAGCGAGCAATGAATTCATCCTTCGTTATTTTTCCTGTACCTACGAAGACAACAACGAGTTCGATAACAATAATTAATTGCGTGCTCACATTTCGGCAGTTTGTCGCAATTTCGTCTGTCCTTTATAAGGAAACAATTAACCATTAATTTCAATGAGTGTACTGTAAAGAAAACAACAGAATAATATTCCAATCGTGTCTACCACTAGACCGACAAACAGCACTAAAACGAAACAGTTTATACCGGTTCAGTTTCTTCTGCGCTGTTGCAATATGCCTTTAAAATAATTAAAAACAACAGTGCGTCAAACAGGATACACTATGTTTTCCAAATGTATTATGATAAATGACTTACTGTAATTAAAATATAAACTGCGTGGCAGTGGATGTTCTTAATTTAAATATCGTTGTGGAAAAATTACTCTATGGCTGCAAGTGTTAAGGCCGGTTATCCGAAGCGATTTTTTTCCAATGTGTCGACCGATAAGGTATCGCGCGATATCGCTTTGCAAGAATCGGTCGTGTAAACACAAATGCGAGGCCGATAAGAAAGTTCTATTTGCGGAACGATTTTGTCGGTGAGGCGCGCGCGCACTAGACCGACAAACAGCACTAAAACGAAACAGTTTATACCGGTTCAGTTTCTTCTGCGCTGTTGCAATATGCCTTTAAAATAATTAAAAACAACAGTGCGTCAAACAGGATACACTATGTTTTCCAAATGTATTATGATAAATGACTTACTGTAATTAAAATATAAACTGCGTGGCAGTGGATGTTCTTAATTTAAATATCGTTGTGGAAAAATTACTCTATGGCTGCAAGTGTTAAGGCCGGTTATCCGAAGCGATTTTTTTCCAATGTGTCGACCGATAAGGTATCGCGCGATATCGCTTTGCAAGAATCGGTCGTGTAAACACAAATGCGAGGCCGATAAGAAAGTTCTATTTGCGGAACGATTTTGTCGGTGAGGCGCGCGCGCGCACAAATTTGCGCGTTATCGTGCGACACAGTGTCGTCCGACAAATCGGGTGCAAATATTCACTCGTGTAAACCGGCCTTTGCCCATTTGCATAAAATTACATATTATATCCCGCCGGTCAATCTTGCCTTCTGGGTCTAGTTTACTGAAAAGTTCAAAGAGCTCTTCCACCGTGACGTCACCGCTCGAGTCTTTATCGAGCTTCAAGAAGACTTTGTCGGCGTTCTCGGCCGATCCACCAAACACCGTCTGGTAGGTGGATACGAACGAGTCCTTTGTCACCTTGCCGCTACCTGCATATTTACACCACTTTCAAATACTGTTATATGGCATAGAGGTATATACACCACGTAATTAGTGTTAGGCCCTGATACATGATTACTTATGAACATGGTCTGATTAAGTGCGGTTTTAAACTAGAGATCAAAATATTAAGATATTGATGGAAATATTGTCCTCAAACTTAAAGAGGGCAGTAGAACTAGAAGGCATAGAGTAGCATTAATATATATATATATATATATATATATATATATATATATATATATATATATATATATATATATATATATATATATATATATATATATATATATATATATATATATATATATATATATATATATATATATATATATACATGTGGCTATCACTGAGTGTCTTAATGTATCCTATGTAGTACGATGCCGTTCAACAATTATGTAATCCAAAATTGGCATCGTATCATATTTGTGTAACGCTAGCATTTGCAGGGACATGTGAAATTATATGTATGTAGGGCCAACAGGTGTAGATACCAATTTGTTCAAGCTAAAGTATTCCCAACTCACCAGAGGGATCGAACACTTTAAATATTTCTTCTACTTCCGACTTGGACAGAGTTCCGTCGCCATCTTTGTCTGCTTTGTCGAACAGTTTTCCAAGCAATTCTGCGTCTGCCATATTGGTGGTTCTGGGCGTCTGCAAGAACACGAGAAGAACATATCAACGGTTCGCCCCAAATAAATATTTAGCAAAAGTAATTATTATGCTTATAGGCCTACTGTGTAACCGTTCTGTAGCTGACTTGGGGGTGGTTACGTGGATAGCCTACTACCATTTTTCAATACGATGAGCGGTGTTACTGTAACGAAATTTTCATGACGCGAACAATAGTAATTAACGTACGATTCCGCTATTTTGTATAAACAACTATTTTCAATTTGACAAATTTTACTAATTATGTCCTTTTTCGCTTATTTGCAAATGCATCAGATATGCAATTGAGTTCACGCAAACCCTTCCGTCTAAATTGTATAAACGCGCCTGAAACGTCTAAGTAAATGTAGACGGAGATATTAACTGTGAGTATTGCAAATACTGTGGACTCCGTTTGAGCAATTTTATTGTACTAATTAAGTGGCTGAATCATTTAAGTGGCGCATTTTAATACAGTGGAAATACGGAATTATTTCGTCCCAGCCAATACATTGGATTTTACTAAATGGCTGATTCCGTTATCCGCGATTCTAGAAGGTATAGTACATAATATTGTACCTTTTGTAATCCTAATGGTAACAACGCCGTCTCACACGAGTTGCATTATGTTTAGTCCGATTGTTCAACATATCTTACCTGTCGAAGTTGTCAGGGAACCGATAACAGAGCTGGCAACCGTCAACCTTTATATCACATGGCTCGATACATACGTCACCTCAGTGTTATTGGATTAGGCGTTCTAGACTTTATCAGAAGCACGGGATTAAATATAGCGATAAGAACCGAAAGAAGGTGGTTGGTGTAAGATAAATGATAAGAAGACACACGTCACTGATATGAAGAGATAATCACATCAAGAATGGATAGTTGGGTATGAGATACGTCACGTATCTTATACGTCTCATCTACATAGGTAAAGAGTGACCGGTCGACGCATTCATTCCAAGATAGTACACAGAATGTGCAACGTTGGAAGGGCGGAGTGCATATGCCAACTCACCTGTTATCTTAACCCTATCAAGATAACTGCATTTTTAAAGTGTACAAGTTCGCACATAAGGTTAATGGTTTTTGTAAAGATCTTATTTATATAATGCCTGTTTTGGCGAAATTAAGTGAGGACCTTTCTGTGGGTGTTTTATTTGTGCGTAGAGGCATCATGATAAAAATAAGTACTGGTGACCTTTTTCTTAACGGAAACGCCAGTTCACCTTATCACCCAAACAACTAATGCTGTAGATCAGGGGTGGCCAACCAGTCAGAGACTAAGAGCCACATTTTTTACTGTGTTACTGCAAAGAGCCACATCATACATATGGGCACACATGAACATCACCCCATCCCTTCCTCTCACACACACACACACACACACACACACACACACACACACACACACACACACACACACACACACACACACACACACACACACACACACACACACACACACACACACACACACACACACACACACACACACACACACACACACACACACACACACACACACACACACACACACACACACACACACACACACACACACACACACACACACACACACACACACACACACACACACACACACACACACACACACACACACACACACACACACACACACACACACACACACACACACACACACACACACACACACACACACACACACACACACACACACACACACACACACACACACACACACACACACACACACACACACACACACACACACACACACACACACACACACACACACACACACACACACACACACACACACACACACACACACACACACACACACACACACACACACACACACACACACACACACACACACACACACACACACACACACACACACACACACACACACACACACACACACACACACACACACACACACACACACACACACACACACACACACACACACACACACACACACACACACACACACACACACACACACACACACACACACACACACACACACACACACACACACACACACACACACACACACACACACACACACACACACACACACACACACACACACACACACACACACACACACACACACACACACACACACACACACACACACACACACACACACACACACACACACACACACACACACACACACACACACACACACACACACACACACACACACACACACACACACACACACACACACACACACACACACACACACACACACACACACACACACACACACACACACACACACACACACACACACACACACACACACACACACACACACACACACACACACACACACACACACACACACACACACACACACACACACACACACACACACACACACACACACACACACACACACACACACACACACACACACACACACACACACACACACACACACACACACACACACACACACACACACACACACACACACACACACACACACACACACACACACACACACACACACACACACACACACACACACACACACACACACACACACACACACACACACACACACACACACACACACACACACACACACACACACACACACACACACACACACACACACACACACACACACACACACACACACACACACACACACACACACACACACACACACACACACACACACACACACACACACACACACACACACACACACACACACACACACACACACACACACACACACACACACACACACACACAGACCTCTGCTCAGCCAGATTTATTGTAAATGTCACACACCAACATGATAATGACAGAAATTGACTCCTACAGTACTAAGACCACAGGCCAGTCATTTTCAACAATGAACATTGGGTGCACTGTCTCACACACACAAACTCTCAGTTCAACCAAGTCCACAAACAAAAATATAATAATTTACAATTGCGTTTTTCTTTTACTATGCATGTTGCTTAGAGGGACTTCTGGCATTCCTTGCCTTGAACAATCCTCTTCAAATCTGGCTTGTATTCCGTTGTTTCGACTCGAAGCAATTCTTTCACATGGGTGTCAGTCAGAACAGATCGATGCTTTGATTTCACGCGTTTCAGGGTAGAAAACACAGACTCGCAGACGTATGTTGACCCAAACATTGACAGTATCTTAAGCGCAGCCTGTTTGACATTGGGGTATTTTTCCATTGGCACACTTTTCCAGAACTCAATGGTCCCTTCCCTTAAAGCAGGTTTCAGTTGGTCCTCCTCACAAAGATCGATCATCTCCAACTCAGCCGCAGCCTCATCTGTGACTAGCGGGGCTTTCAAACAGTCCGTCTCCGCATTAAATGGGTCGACGAGGAACGTAATCTGTGGCCTTTTCAGTTGTAGATCACGGAACCGGGTCACAAAGCTTTCGTGCAGGTTTTCAACCAGTGTTGCATATCTGGCTGTTTGCTTATTAAGGGCGGCGCTGGTGACTTGCCCACTGGCTTTTAGCAGAGTGGGAAAATGCGTTAAATCTCCCTTTTGAATATGCGTCTTGAACAGCTTCAGTTTGTTGACAAACGCAAACACACTTTGCACCAGGTCAGGCAGCATTTTTAACTTACCCTGCAGGGTCAGTTTCAGTCTGTCCAAGTGACACAGCATGTCGACCAAAAAGGCCAGATCCATAATCCACTTGAGGTCCGAGAGCTCGGGATAGTCCTTGTCCTTCTCTTCCATGAACAGTTTCACGGCATCCAAAAGCTCAAAGAAGCGAGAGAGTACCTTGCCTTTTGACAGCCACCTCATTGTGTGCAGTGCAGCGGCAGGTCACCTGGAAGCCCTTGGTCCAGCTCAGCGATGAGATTCTTGAATTGCCTGTGGTTAAGCGCATGTGTGCGGATGTAGTTGACGATTTCCATCACAGGCTTCATGACGTTGTCTAAATTCAATGATTTAGACACGAGTTGCTCCCTGTGGATGATGCAGTGGAAATTCCAAAACTCGGGAAATGTTTGGTCAGCTTTGCACAGCCCCACAAGCCCGTTCACAGATCCGATCATGGCTGGCGCTCCATCCGTGGCTATTGCAGTTAGTTTCGGTATGGGCAGATTTGCTTTCCCAAATGCAGCCATCATTGTTTCTTTCACATCTATGCCACGGGTTCTGTCTTTTAATGGCACAATATCAAGGAGTTCTTCTTTGATCACACAATCGTTTGACACAGACCGTGCAAATATTGCCAACTGAGGCTTGTCTTGTATGTCACAACTCTCATCCAATGCGACACTAAAATACTCACATGCTTGAAGTTAGAGTGCAACTGTGATTCAATAGCCGTGTTAATGTCCGATATTCTGTGTTCAACAGTGTGGCGGGACAGTTGGACGTCTGATACCATTCGTTTTAGTTTGTCGTTTTCAGGAGACAAGATTTCAACAACGTCACTGAGGCATTTTTTAACGAACTCCCCTTCATTGTATGGCTTTTTAGCCCGTGCAATGTTCCAAGCCAGTTGATAAGATGCAAGCGTTACAGTCTCTGAGTGCTTCGTAATTTTTTGGAAAAACAGTATCTGCTTTTCTGCCTGACTTTTCAAAGTGACCAACTTGTGCTTGCGAAGTTCAATCCCTTTTGGAAATTCCTGGTCGATGTTAGCATGGAGTGAGCTGAAGTGGCGCTGAAGATTTGAAGCCTTGAAATGCGCTAATGACGCCTGACATATAAGGCAGAATGGCTTGCCATTACGTTCAACAAAAAATATAAACTCTCCCACTCTGTTAAAAACGTCCTGTGTTCATCTTCATATTTTCGTTTTGCTGTGCATTTTTTCCCTGCCATTTTGAGAGTGAACTTGACACAAATTGTTTACTCAAATGATCTTGCCCCTACTGGGGAACTTTGCGGTATTTTCATCTCACGCACATGCGCGTTTGACGAAAATACCGTATTGAACTCAAGCGAAGCGAACACGCACATTAAAAAAAAAACACAAACACAAACTTCGATATGAACGTAAGAGCCGCATGAAACCAGGCAAAGAGCCGCATGCGGCTCGGGAGCCGCGGGTTGGCCAGGCCTGCTGTAGATAGTAATCCGTGTGTTGAAACGGATGACTGTCTGTCCAAATGTGTACATCATCAGATACGGGTGGCAAATGTCTTTCCATACCATTTCGCTTAACCGTAGGCGCGTACCAATTAGGTAGGTAGGTAGGTAGGTAAAGTCATTTCCCAGGCATTACGCCTTAGGAAGCCATGAAGGCTTATATGGCCAGTGGTTAAACCTGGTACCAATTAGAAACCCCTTAAAGAAAAGCTGGGGATTGCCATGAAAAATTAACTGTATGATCGGTATGTAACGAATCAGCCCTAGTCTACCAGGGAAGTTCGAGTCGAGTGTGGACCAGGTGGTGTGTTCTGTGGACAGAGAAGGTTCGAGTCGAGTGTGGACCAGGTGATGTATTCTGTGTACGGAGGAGCTTCGAGTCGAGTGTGGACCAGGTGGTGTGTTCTGTGGACTGAGAAGGTTCGAGTCGAGTGTGGACCAGGTGGTGTGTTCTGTGGACTGAGAAGGTTCGAGTCGAGTGTGGACCAGGTGGTGTGTTCTGTGGACAGAGGAGGTTCGAGTCGAGTGTGGACCAGGTGGTGTGTTCTGTGGACAGAAAAGGTTCGAGTCGAGTGTGGACCAGGTGGTGTGTTCTGCGGACAGAGGAGGTTCGAGTCGAGTGTGGACCAGGTGGTGTGTTCTGTGGACAGAGAAGGTTCGAGTCGAGTGTGGACCAGGTGGTGTGTTCTGCGGACAGAGGAGGTTCGAGTCGAGTGTGGATCAGGTGGTGTGTTCTGTGGACAGAGAAGGTTCGAGTCGAGTGTGGACCAGGTGGTGTGTTCTGTGGACAGAGAATGTTTGAGTTGATGGTGTACCAGGTAGTGTGTTCTGTGGGTGGAGAAGGTTCGAGCTGAATGTGGACCAGACGGTGTGTTCTGTGGACGGAGAAGGCTCGAGCCGAGTGTGGACCAGGTGGTGTGTTCTGTGGACGGAGAATGTTTGAGCCGAGTGTGGACCAGATGCTGTGTTCTGTGGGTGGAGAAGGTTCGAGTTGAGTGTGGACCAGGTGGTGTGTTCTATGGACAGCAGGCATGGGTTAATTTCAATTGTTAATTTAATTAACTCAAATAAGTTAATTTATTTAATTAATTAACTTCATTAAAATGCGGCGGCGGCGGCGGCGGCGGCGGCGGCGGCGGCGGCGGCGGCGGCGGCGGCGGCGGCGGCGGCGGCGGCGGCGGCGGCGGCGGCGGCGGCGGCGGCGGCGGCGGCGGCGGCGGCGGCGGCGGCGGCGGCGGCGGCGGCGGCGGCGGCGGCGGCGGCGGCGGCGGCGGCGGCGGCGGCGGCGGCGGCGGCGGCGGCGGCGGCGGCGGCGGCGGCGGCGGCGGCGGCGGCGGCGGCGGCGGCGGCGGCGGCGGCGGCGGCGGCGGCGGCGGCGGCGGCGGCGGCGGCGGCGGCGGCGGCGGCGGCGGCGGCGGCGGCGGCGGCGGCGGCGGCGGCGGCGGCGGCGGCGGCGGCGGCGGCGGCGGCGGCGGCGGCGGCGGCGGCGGCGGCGGCGGCGGCGGCGGCGGCGGCGGCGGGTAATCCTTATTATTTAATTGTCTCAATGGCTGTATTTACATAATTATGTTTGTATTGGAATTAAAACTCCATTCTCAACTGATTTAGACTATTGTAAATCCGGTTCGCTTGTGTCAAATAGATATTTAATGTGTGAATAGTTTATGTAACACCCGCAGTCGATTTAATAAAAGAAAGCCTATTCTTGTTCAAATCATCGTAAGAATTGACTTCATTCATTATATCTGATCGATAAAGCTCAAAATAGTAGAAATCCAAAACGGTAAATACTCTGCAGGTCAATGCCAATCATGGGCATGACTTCCATTCTCTCTTCGATCACATGACACATTTACGAAATTTCACCAAGAGTGAAATTCGTGTGCGTTTCCATTTACCTTCAATTAATGTTTGACCAAACATGAAGTAATTTAATAGTTTGTCTGATGATTAAAATAAACTACATGTAAAAGTTGCGCAAACGAGCAAGTATGTTGCAGTGGACACTAGGTAGGTTTGATTTTTCATAAAATGAATTTGAAATAAAACTAGCAAAAAACGAATTGAGGACTGACCTTTAAAACAATGTCACTGTTTCCCTGCTGTCTGTTTATAGTTTAGCTCTGCAAAACCAGCCAGTAGCGTGATGCCTTCCACCAGTTACCTCGTCTACCATCGTCACTGCCTTGTCGAGATTTCAAGCAACAACAGCCCTCGTCCGTGGATCGCGTCGTTCTCTAAGATGAATCCCGAATACTCGGTTTGGTTTTGTAGGACATTGTGAAGCCAATTTGCCAATGCGTGTTATAATGAGATGCCATGTTATAATGAGAATAGCTTCATACCAGTCTTACATATCGCCCTTGCTTTTATTTGTTGGCCTTTTCATTCACCAGACAACTATATCGAAGGTCTTGTTAAATGTATTTATGCGGGACAAAGCTACCTACAAAAGAGTTAATGACATGGAACCGTGGCTCGTTTGTTGAAGACAACAAAGTCAAATGTATGTTTGTATACGGTATTGTCGTCACTGGGTTTCAGTAATAGCTTTCGAGAAGTTTGCTGTCTTGAAGCGGATCAATCGACGGCTTGGCTCTCCGACTGGTGTAGGCTGATGACGTTGGCAGATTCCGTCAGTGGGTAGCAGACAAGTTTGATTACAATGAGGATACTCTGTGTTGTATATTCACAGACACTACACGTATAACATACACGTGGTTCTTAGGGGTGGCACATAACTGATCTTTATTTGCAAACGCATGTATTACTACTCAGGTAGTTCGCCATTGAACATGTATCACTACACATGTAGTCCACGACATAGACATGCATATTTAACACTCTGAACGGTCAAGAAACAACTCACGTCACGAGTATCATAGCTTGCCACATTACACGTGCAGGAGACTAGCAACTCCATTCGTCCATACAAGCTGCTGGTATGTTTTTGGCCGTGCGTAGAAAGGCCGGTAGTCCTAACTTGGTCGATTCCTACACGTTACCCAACCTGACATTCTTTTGGCGGCCCGTCTTCTCCTGCCCTGCAGTGTGCCTTGCATGGTGGATTTTTAGATGGTATTTGTGCCGATTGTTAGTGTACTTAAAACGGACAATTCCTGAAATAAAACGAGGTGCAGTGTACAATAAAATACAACAAACGTATTTTCAACGAATCGTAGTAATCAATGTATTGTAGTGATACCCCACGCGCTCGTTGTGAAGTGTCGCACAAGTTTTTTATATCACATTAATGTAACCCGATTCCGACAAGCATAACTGGTTGTAGGTCTACATATATAAACCATGCTATGTACATGTCGGGCATGGGTTCATTTCAATTGTTAATAGAATTAACTCAATTAAGTTAATAGACTTAACTCAATTAAGTTAATTTAATTAATTAACTTTTTCAGAAAGGTTAATTTAATTTCATTAATTAACTTTACTAAAAGGAGTTCATTTAATTTAATTGAAAAAATTCCCAGTGCTTAATTTAACACATAACTAACAGTATAACATACACTATTCCAATCACTAGCCTGACAGAGATCAGGTTCAGGCGTGTGTGAATGAGAGGGAGAACATCACAGAGCACATAGACACTGTACCAATTGGGGTGGGCTGGTCATTCAGGCACCTGTGAATTGGAGAGAAGGCATAGACAATAGCATGTCCTCTGGTATGGTGATAAGTTGATGGCTAATCTTCCCTTCTGCAAATCTCTCTTATTTGGCATAATTAATACAGATAACAAAATACACATTATAACAATTCATGTCAGGACGCCAGTAATAACTAAACTAGTTGAAGCAACTGGATGCCATAAATGCTATATGATATTATACATGCATTTATGAACAATGTAACACAATAAAAACATATATATATATATATATATATATATATATATATATATATATATATATATATATATATATATATATATATATATATATATATATTGTGAGATGTGAGCAGATGTTGAATGGAAAGTAGTTTAGACTGAATTTAAGAATGTTCACAGTTGAACAAACAAGAGTAACCATTTCTGATTAAACACACCTCTGAATACGTACTTATAATGAATTGTTTTATGTAATGCCTTGTTGCTATTGGTAGATGAAGTACATTTGAGATGTGTAACATGAGACTGTGCAGTTTGTAAGACAATCCCTATTTTTTAATTTGTGTTCTGATTTCACCTAAGTGAATATTATTGATCTGCCAAGTAACATAACTGTGTATTTCATTATTTCTTGTGACAGGTGAGAGGAGATAATGTGGGCATTGTTTTTTTTATATTCTGTCATATTGCTGGACACCTTGAATTACGAATAAATCTTCTAATTTAAGTATTCCATACATTTTCAAAATGGGGTCTGTATCTGCAATGAATTTGCTTTTATGCATCATACGAACTGCTTTCTTTTGGAGTTTAAATAGTGTAGCATTATTGGCTACATTTCCATGGATATTATTGTACCATGCAAGTAGGCCATATGACAGGTGAGGTTGAATTAAGGCATTATAGATTTGCTTTAATGTGCTAGATTGCATGAGTGGTGTGATTTTATTTGAAATCGCTAATATTTGTGATATTTTCTTGCATTTTTCATTTGTATTTTTTTCCTGTTTATTAACAAATGCAAATGCATTTGAATGTGCATTTAAACGTTGAGCATTTGAATGTGCATTCAAATGCCTCCGTGAAATTGTAAATGCATTTGCATTTGAATGCGTACCTTAAACATTTGCCTTTGAATGCGGCACACAAACATTTCATTTGTCAAATGCACTATCAAATGCATGCACATTTTTAAAATAATTATTTTTGTTAGATAAAAAGTGCTCTGTAGTGAGCAGTGTCATAAGCAGATTATGAAATCATTGTCTGACCTGTGAATCCACTTTCACAATGTGCTTTTATATCAAGATCCTGAGTAGGGGTAAAAACATTCCTTGTACTTAGGTCTGGTGATCTATATACTGATTCTATTATTGTGTTCTTGTGTGTGGAATCATGGGAGCTGTTCAAAATCTCAATAAAAAGACAATCATAGTGGTTTTCGCTATTGTTTGTGAAGGCAGTTCTTTCTTTAAAATCTATGCCATTTTTTAAGTATATACACAGGCTCCTTCTTTGATTGTGGGTTTGTGTCTGCACATCAATTGATAGTTGTTTAATTTTGCAAACTGTGTCAGATTTTCATTTAGCCATGATTCTTGTATAGCTACAACATCAAAAGCTGTATTGCTTTTAGTGTTTTGTTCATGAAGTAATGCTTCAAGTTCAGATTTTTTTTGTAAACTACGAATATTTATGTTAAGAAGTAGAAGTAGAGAAAGGTAATATAACATCAGTTTGGGATCGTTTTACAGTGCCAACTTAAATCAAAAGTATGCCAGTCCAAGTGATGCATAAAAAATAGTGTATACATATTTAAATGCAAGTGTCTAAAGGGGAAACCTAATGATTTAGTATAAAACACTGCATAAATAACAACTTGGTACATAAAAATTATTTATGTAGTTGCTTGGTTTTATTAATTTGGTGTTTGAATATAGGAATAGAGGAAACCCCACACCTGCAAATCTTCAGCCACAACTTTCAATCCCTTTAGATAAAATACAATTTTTTTTAACAAGTATTTACAACTTTTAAAATGTGATCAAATGCCACATGAAGAAATGTCTTGGCATATAGATATTGTATGAACAAATCTCTTTCCAACAAAGTTACAAAACACATTTCTGTTACAAGTCTTGTGATTTTAGAACTGTTTTAAATGTGTAAACATTTATTAGTTAATTGTTAATTAAAATATTAATTGTTAATTTAACTGAAGAATTTGGGAGGTTAATTTAATTTAATTGACCTGAGAAATGTGTGAGGTTAATTTAATTTAATAATTTCTGGGTTAATTGTAATTTAATTAACTTTTCAGGTTAATTTTCCCATGCCTGGTATATGTGTATACTCTATATGGTGCTTCAACTACTAGCACACAAATATGGCATGCACAAAATCAGTAAGCTACAATTAGACATGATGTCAACATGCAACACAAAGTCATACGATGAATTATGTGCAATAAACGTTTTATGATTTCAGAAACATGGCGGCATATAAGTAACACATACAAAACAAGGCACTCGGCATGTTATAGTGTCGTTAGCAACAACAATGCACATCACAATTGGTAAAATGCACACTACAAAATTTAACTGCTGCTACATTATACCCCCAGAGTCAGCACTACAAGGCACAAAGAAGGTATTACCTTATCACAGAACCAATATAAATGCACCCATAATGTCACTACTTGAATGGAAGTTTGTTTAAACAGGTAAATCCAGAGGGCGACATCTTTGTCAACATGTTTTGGACTGCATCATTGCAGAATCTACTACATTTACGCCTGAACTGCTTTCTAAACTTAGTATAACATTATCATACAAATTATCCATGCATCTTAAAGTCTGACCTGTTAACAATATGTGTTCAACAAAAAGACATATAACATAAAGCACACAATGGTAGAGAGGTGAAGACAACACATCAAACAGAGTTGCAGTTACTGCCTCTGAAATGCAAAATCAGTCATCATCTGACAATAGTCTTATTTACCTACTACTACTCAACTCAACCAAAGTGTGTGTGCAGCTGTTTGTTCAGCCATTGACAACTCATTGGTACTCTAGGAATCAGATAGTGCTGTGGTGTTACATATTACATTGTACAATGACAGCCTACAAACGCGGAGCTGTGTGGGGAACTGTCCAAATAACATCTGCATAAAGCACTTCAAAAGTATTATTAAAAGATGAAAGCTCAGTGAAGCATAGCACTTGACTACTATGGCATGCTGCATTGTATTAGTTTCATGATTTGAAGCTATTGTACCTTATACTTACTTTCCTAATAAATATTCATCAATCAATATATTGGTGTGTGCGTGCATGCGTGCGTGCGTGCGTGCATGCGTGAGCGCGTATTTTTGATACAGTGAACTCCGCTAACGGAATTACGAATAAAAGAATCATTTTGTAGAACCCAATTTGCAAAGCTTTTTCACTATTGGTCAGTGTTTTTGATTAAAAAAAGTACACTGTGCAGGTAAAACATTACATAAACTGAAAAATTATTGAATTGTGCCATTGCAGCATGGACAAACCCTCGCAAAATTTCCATAACTAAGTTGTGACTTTTGACTATCTTAGAAAATTTTCCATTTGAGAACACCAATTTACGAAATTTCGTAGCTATACAATGAAGTAATTCAGTATTTATGAAATAAAGAGCAGAGTCCACAGTATTTTCTTTATTGTGTTCAGTATTAATAAAGCAAATTCCAGTGTATATAATATCATGGATAGATAGACTAAATGGAAATTTACCATCAGCAAACTAAATTGGTCCCACAACACTCATTGTAAAGTTTCTCCAATTATATCAAACATATAATGTAGCCAAATCTGTAATAGACTCAAATTGTTTCACATTAATTGGAATAAATTGATATTGATTAAAACTAGGTCAAATGCACATCATTGGTAGCTAAATTAAGTTGATGTGGGACATTTTTGTTAGCTACATGTGTGTTAGCTAGTAATGCATTTTCAATATTAATATCCCAAAAAATTAATATCACAAATCCTTTGCAAATTGTAACTATTTCACTGTGCCTCAAACACGAGACCTGAGACCAAACCAGTGCAACACATTCACCATCACATTCACACAAACTGCATTCTCCTTGGACTTTCTACATATCACTGGCATGGCCATGCTTTCAGTTATTAAGGTGGAATGCCACAGTTTGACAGGCTCAGACCACGACAGGCTATGTCAACACCTCTAGGGGGTCATCTTCATTGTTGAGTAGCTGTTCGTGTTGGGCGTAGCGTGCTCTATGTTTGCGCAGTCGAAGAACAACAAGAAGCACAGCAATGCCGATAATGGCGACTCCAGCCACACAGCTGCACAGCACTATGATGAGTTCTGTGGACAGACCAAACATACAATGATGAGTTCTGTGGACAGACCAAACAAACAATGATGAGTTCTGTGGACAGACCAAACAAACAATGATGAGTTCTGTGGACAGACCAAACAAACAATGATGAGTTCTGTGGACAGACCAAACAAACAATGATGAGTTCTGTGGACAGACCAAACAAACAATGATGAGTTCTGTGGACAGACCAAACAAACAATGATGAGTTCTGTGGACAGACCAAACAAACAATGATGAGTTCTGTTGACAGACCAAACAAACAATGATGAGTTCTGTGGACAGACCAAACAAACAATGATGAGTTCTGTGGACAGACCAAACAAACAACGATGAGTTCTGTGGACAGACCAAACAAACAATGATGAGTTCTGTTGACAGACCAAACAAACAACGATAAGTTCTGTGGACAGTTCAAACAAACAACGATGAATTCTGTGGACAGACCAAACAAACAACGATGAGTTCGGTGGACAGACCAAACAAACAACGATGAGTTCTGTGGACAGAACAAACAAACAACGATGAGTTCTGTGGACAGACCAAACAAACAATGATCCTACTTCACCATGGACACAAACAACAGTATTCTCCTGGCTTATCCAGATGGTTTTGAATATGGGGGGTTCTAGCATACACAATTTGTCGGGGACTTCTGGGATGATTTCTGAAAATGGTACCGTTATTAAACAAAATCCTCTCAAAAAGGGTGTTCATTCGAACTCCCTGAACCCCCCCAGGATGGGCATGTTATCATCCACAGCAATGTGTACGGCTAAGGAGAGACACCACACCACAAATAAATTTTTTTAAAGAAAATTATTCAAAATGTGTATTCCTTTATATATTTATTTTTTTTACTATCAATCATGTTCAATTTTATAACAATTACATACATCTAAAGCACTTTTATTCATTCACTAACTATGCTATAGAAAACCTCAAAGACATAGTGTGTCCCCTTAATCAAACATTTCACCATTTTCAATATGCAAAGCCCAGGTAGTTGATTGACATAAGGAAAAGAATGCTGTTAGACGAATCTCTGCAATTCACCTATTCATAAAACTACTGATACTATGTTAATATAAAATTAATATCATATTTCAGAGGAAACAAAATCTTGTCACATAAAACGGTAATGTGGATATATTACATTTGCTTAGATTATAACAGAAAATGCTTCTGCATAACCAATAAGGTAATTATAGTAAAATTTACCTTTTGAGCCAGATCCAGTTGGTTGATTATCCGCACCTTTAAAATACATAAAAGACAACTGTGATTGTCATATCATTGGCACTGTACTGGGCAACCCTCAACAATATTTAACAGAAAATGTATCTCAGTAGTTCACTCACACTGCCAAACAATTGGTGTTGTTCTATGGCAAAAGTACACAAGTTATATTTTTACAGCAGAAAACAACGTGGTAAATTGTGTGTGTTATTCTGAAGTCACTGGGCTCGCCATGACCTTCTCGGAAACTGCTTTCATCTTCACTAGGGAACTGAATTGTTGGGAAATATTCAGCTTTAGTTAGAGAGCATTTTTAGCAATTCTTTAAAATATTCCCTTCTCACCTCTGTACAACATCTGCCAAATCACATATTAGAACCAGAATCTCATGTATTTGTTCAAGCTTTGTCTATCAGTAAAGAGTATACATAATGTTTTTATTAATTATTTCTGTTCATAGGTACAGCTATAATTTTAACTGTCTTAGTCTTTACACAAATCCCAATCAATAGGGGATTTTCATTAATCACATGCACCCACCACCTACCCATGGACATGCATGCATGCACACACCACCTACCCATGGACATGCATGCATGCACCCACCACCTACCCATGGACATGCATGCATGCACACACCACCTACCCATGGACATGCATGCATGCACACACCACCTACCCATGGACATGCATGCACGCACCCAACACCTACCCATGGACATGCATGCGTGCACACACCACCTACCCATGAACATGCATGCATGCACCCAACACCTACCCATGGACATGCATGCGTGCACCAACCACCTACCCATGGACATGCATGCATGCACCCAACACCTACCCATGGACATGCATGCGTGCACACACCACCTACCCATGAACATGCATGCACACATCACCACCACACACGTTCAAAGAAGAAAACGCCACTGTGTGTCATTACACAAGACAGAAGCTCCTGCACTTACCAGGCTTGATGACAGGAACGAAAATTACTCAAAATGTGTATTCCTTTATATATTTATTTTTTTTACTATCAATCATGTTCACTTTTATAACAATTACATACATCTAAAGCACTTTTATTCATTCACTAACTATGCTATAGAAAACCTCAAAGACATAGTGTGTCCCCTTAATCAAACATTTCACCATTTTCAATATGCAAAGCCCAGGTAGTTGACTGACATAAGGAAAAGAATGCTGTTAGACGAATCTCTGCAATTCACCTATTCATAAAACTACTGATACTATGTTAATATAAAATTAATATCATATTTCAGAGGAAACAAAATCTTGTCACATAAAACGGTAATGTGGATATATTACATTTGCTTAGATTATAACAGAAAATGCTTCTGCATAACCAACAAGGTAATTATAGTAAAATTTACCTTTTTGATGGGAAATATTCAGCTTTAGTTAGAGAGCATTTTTAGCAATTCTTTAAAATATTCCCTTCTCACCTCTGTACAACATCTGCCAAATCACATATTAGAACCAGAATCTCATGTATTTGTTCAAGCTTTGTCTATCAGTAAAGAGTATACATAATGTTTTTATTAATTATTTCTGTTCATAGGTACAGCTATAATTTTAACTGTCTTAGTCTTTACATAAATCCCAATCAATAGGGGATTTTCATTAATCACATGCACCCACCACCTACCCATGGAAATGCATGCATGCACACACCACCTACCCATGGACATGCATGCATGCACCCACCACCTACCCATGGACATGCATGCATGCACACACCACCTACCCATGGACATGCATGCACACATCACCACCACACACGTTCAAAGAATAATACGCCACTGTGTGTCATTACACAAGACAGAAGCTCCTGCACTTACCAGGCTTGATGACAGGAACCGCAGTTGATGACACCAGCTTACAGTCATCAGAATCATGGTCTCGGGTGTAACCATTCAGGCAAACACAGTAACCATTGCCACTGTTGTCATGTGCGAAACACATCTCTCCGGAGAGGCACGCGTGCATGCTATTGCTGGTGCAGGGCTTGCCATGCCCTGAAAGTCAGATTTCAACCAGCACTGAGATTCCATGCTACTAGAGATCACACAACATTAGCTGCCTCCACACAGCTTTAAAGCAAAACAAAAGTCATGGTTTTGGGGCAATATACATAAAATAGTTAACAAAAACTAAACATTTGCAATCAAGAGTATCACGCTAGTGGTTTTCTCAGAATGTGTTCTAAACATCGGAAATTCTGATCAAATCTCTGTTTTCCAGGCAGCTGACAAAGGCCAAAATATGTTGCATAAATCGAGTTTAGACGCAAACAGCACGGCCATATCCTATTGGCAATTATAGAACTAGGCGCTTACAAATAGATTTTTATTTGGTGAGCGAATATTGCCAGACTACAAGCACTTGTGACATAGGGTTATCTATGAAATAAAGATGCAGTGTGTTCAGCAAGGTTTTCCTAGTAAATCACTGCCATGATATTCTTGATTGTAATTGTAAATGGCTATACTTTATTAATTCTTATTAGGCCCAAAAGCACAATATTTGTTTCCCTTTAAAGGGATGTACAAACGTTTTCATTGATTAGCTGAAAAACCTTTTTATGGGATACTGTGACACTGAATTAGTTAATTATAATATATAGTTTTTACAACATATATAGAGACTTGTAGCGTCATGCAGTTTTACAACATTTATAGGGACTGCAGTTTTACAACAGATATAGAGACCACATTTTTACAGCATATATAGAGACCGCATTGCACTTACAAATAGAGATCACACAAAGATTTGAGAGACCACAGTTTTACAACATATATAGTGACCACAGTTTTACAACATATACAGAGACTGCAGTTTTACAGCATACAGAGACCTCAGTTTTACAACATATATAGAGACTGCAGTTTTACAACATATAGAGACCACAGTTTTACAACATATACAGAGACTACAGTTTTACAACATATATAGACCACATTTTTACAACATCTATAGAGACTGCTCCACCACAATTAAAAACAGACCAATAAATATAATGATCATTCATTGGTCTGTCAAGTTTCCATTTTATACACTTTTTGATAATAAATATACCACAGCAATAATAAAGATTAAAAAATGAAGAACAACATTGTTGGTGCTTCAATATCAATTAATCAAATCAAGCAAAACTACTTTGTGAATATAACAATTGCACTCGTGTTTGTAGCAACTGCACTGTGCTCTATACAGGTCTTCATCTAAAAGTGATAACCAATTTATGCTGGCGAGTACATTCATTTGACCATATTTTTATAAGAAAGTTGTCCTATCAAAGATTTGCTGTGCTATCTTATTAATAACTTGTGTACAAAAGCAGCATTCCCTTGTGTACAGAAATGCATGTAAAATATATTTCTGAAACTTAAGGAAGGTTGAGAAAGATGGTATGAAGTTGCATTAGTAAAATTATTGAAAAAAACAAAGTACTCGTAAATGAATAGAACAAATTACATTGTATACGCCGCCACATGTAAGCAAGTTTAAGAACAAAACTGACAGATATTTGTTAACAGCAGACCACATGCAGATGAACAATTGTTCTCAACTTGTTTACCCAATGGCTGCATGTTTTGTTCATCTACCATCTGGAGAGTGTCGTTGTGTGGGAATGCATTGCTAAATCTTGTTAAACCTGATTAAATGTAATTTTTTTTTACAGTTTTGACAAATGTTATTGCTAACAGAACACATATGGTGAGTTACAGAAAACAAACACACACAAATATGCATCAATTTTGCACGGTTGGTTCTGTACCTTCTGGTATGACATCAACAGGAACAACAGAGGGAACTCTGGAGCTGATGTTGCAGGTGCCAGCTTTGTGTGGAGGGGTGATCACAGACTTATCACACCGTGGCACAGGGATCTCTGTGTCGGGTATTAGCTGCACTGCTAACGACTCTGGCCAAATCTCATGTCCAAGCATTGTCAGCCGTACCTTTAGTTTCATCTAGCAACAGAAATGACACATATAATGAGAGGGCAATACTGAACAACATCTGGTGAGTTTGTGCTTCGATACCCCCAATTCTGTAGGAGAAGGTGGGGCACGTCCTGTCTGGGACCATTGTGTAGCAACAGACATGCAACAATGACACGGGATGACAACATTCTTGTGACATTTGCATAGGAACAACATACCCTCAAGGTGTTGGGTAACAGTAATATATATATATATATATATATATATATACACCTCACAGGGAAGGACAAATACCAGCACAGTTTGCATTCTATTCTACTTGTTGCCACGGCCTAAAATATGCAAGGCATATTCACACACACCTGCATGGTTATGCCATTTTACCTTGGTATGCCCTTAGCCACACACTAGTAATCAACACATTTTACCTAGGTTTGACCTTAGCCACACACTGGTGATCAATACATTTTATATAGGTTTGACCTTAGCCACACACTGGTAATCAATACATTTTATATAGGTTTGCCCTTAGCCACACACTGGTGATCAATACATTTTACCTAGGTTTGCCCTTAGCCACACACTGGTGATCAATACATTTTACCTAGGTTTGCCCTTAGCCACACACTGGTGATCAATACATTTTACCTAGGTTTGCCCTTAGCCACACACTGGTAATCAATACATTTTACCTAGGTTTGCCCTTAGCCACACACTGGTGATCAATACATTTTACCTAGGTTTGACCTTAGCCACACACTGGTGATCAATACATTTTACCTTGGTATGCCCTTAGCCACACACTGGTAATCAATACATTTTACCTAGGTTTGCCATTAGCCACACACTGGTGATCAATACATTTTACCTAGGTTTGCCCTTGGCCACACACTGGTGATCAATATATTTTACCTAGGTTTGCCCTTAGCCACACACTGGTGATCAATACAATTTACCTTGATTTGCCCTTAGCCAAACTGGTGATCAATACATTTTGTTAACTATACTTTTTTCTTGTTGAAGTTGTATTCTGGTAACTGGCAGTTGTCAACTACTACACTACTACTAATAAAGTAGTTATTAAGGTTGAATTATACCCTTTTGACATAGATACTGGCATACTAGCGAGGATACATTATGTCTTAGGGGTACAGACATGCCCCATCTTCCCCTACTGTCACAGGACATCTTAGCAGAAGATCTGTGCATGAATGGGTAAAAATAAAGGTGAAGTTCGATAGACTGAACAATACACCACAGAAAAATGGTTGGAGCATTTGCATCATGAAATCACAAAACCAATGCATAATTCCAATTGAAGTATACATTTATATTCTAATTACTGTAAACTCATCTAGTATCCACCACAATATGCTAGCTCGTTCGTGCAGATGTTATTTAATGTTAATGAAATCATTGGAAAAGTCTGGTCCGGCTCTATGGTTGTATATACAATAACATATGGCTATTAACACCTTTCCAAGTTACCTGATCTAATGATCCAATCATCAAAGTAAGTTCTTTTGATGATTGTAACAAAAGAACAAACTTTTTTATTAAGGTGAGATGTTACTCAGGAAATTACCTCAGATATATTTTTAATTCAGAGAATTTCATCGGGGTTTTCCATGGCACAGTGGCCATTTTGAATTTTAAATGACATAAGCCCCATTTGGAAACTACTTGTCATATATGCCCAAAAATTGGCATGCATTTACTTTACACAACAATAATGTGTAGCTATAGAATGTTTTTTCAGTATTTGGTAATATTTCGTTATAGGTAATGGAGGTGTTGGTTTACATTCATGGCTCATTTTGTGACAACAGATCAAATTCCCAAAAAGTATTCTATAGCTGTTGAAAAGGAAACTATCATGGTGAAGTGTGAAAAGTGTCAAGCTATTCTGTTGAGAAATAACAAAATGGAGCTCAGTTGAAGATAACAAGCAAAGTAAAAAACACGTTTTTTTTAGAAAATTGCATTCAAAGTTTATATACATTAGGCAACACAGTTCAACTTGTAAAAACTCATCCAGATGGATGAAACTTTGTATATATGTAATTCAAACTGTCCTCTATCATGTGGCACCAATATAAACCACCATATTTCACAGAAATTATAACATGTGCAAACTTAAGCAGTTCACAGCAATAGGAAGACAATAAATGTGTTCACAAAATGAACAAATCAATCTACAGTTCACTGCACAAATCTGGAGGACAGAATCTGATGTCCTTTGACCAATGAACAACTAATAATGTACATTGTACATAAAAACTGCCTCTAGCGAAATAAAACTAATGTGTTTCACAGAAACAATATACAAAACCCAGTTCATGGGAATAAGGAAACAAATTGTCAATCCACCTGGGTCACTGTCCGATGTCCACTGTATCCATAATGTACATTTACACACCCACCCACCCCCCCACCCCCCCCACACACACACACAAACACACACACACATATTACCTTACATATTATGTTCCAGATATATTCTAGACCATGTTTATTTTATTATGCGTACTATGAAACCTCACCCCTATCTTCAAGTACGGCTGTCCGCCAACATTGATATGTGCCATGTCAATAAGGATAAATGCGTCAGCCTTGCCAGTGGTGATGTCATACATAGCTCCTACAAAAACAACATGTATCAGGTGAGTAACTTGTATTAGTCCTGGTTAAACGTTTATTGACAATATGGCATGAATTATTATTACATTTACATTTTACATGAGGCGATGACATGACTTTTACGTAATTAGATAATCATATCACATGTGTTATGATTATCTAATTACATAAGTCACATCATCGCATGGTACCCGGACATAATCGCCCCAGACAAAATCCCTGCCAATATCCACCTGATCAAAACCCCCAATCCAGTTGCAGATGATGGTTATTAATATGATTGTAATTATCTACATAAATGTTACTGCCTAATGAAGTTTTACAATCTACTCAGCTTTATTTAATTTTCTTTCTCTAACACAGTAACAATATCAATATATAGAAGTATGCTGAGTGAAACAACATGGACTATCTCCCTGGTCTTGCATTCAATATTGGACTATAAGTAGACCGGACCACTATGTAGATTTTGGAACGTGTAATAAATATGAATATTGTTTTACTGTTGCTTGCAAACAGGGGATATAGTCTAGGACCTAAAAAAATTCTAAAATGTTTATTATTGTCAGGAATATATTGTCCTATAGGGATATTGTCTGGTGGGGATATTGCTGGGGGGATTTTGTCCATGGGATTATGTCCTAGAATCGATGCATCACCTAGAAAACCCTAAAAGGGTTAGAAAATAAAATTGTAATTTTATTACATCTTACATTGCATATGCGCTGTATATTGCTTATACATTTTATTACTTATATATATGAGTTACGGCATTGACCAATCAAAGGGTGAGTGTCTATTTTCCCGGTGCACGACAACGTTCAGATCCCTGGGCCCGGGGGAATAAAAATGGGCAAAACCATCCCCTGTAATTGTTGCCCATCTGTCACTACATAATGGTCCCAGGCAGGACATGCCCCACCTTCTCCTACACTATACAGTTGGGATAACTGGGGTAATGAGGCACAAACTCAATTCCTTGGGTATTTGTCATCCAATTTGTTTAACATATACACCCACGTTAGTTGACATGCTCACTCTGCCATCTTTGCTGGCACAGCACTCGCTGTTAAAACAATTTTTTAACTGTGTTCAATGTTTTTTTTAAATTTTCTTAGTCAGTAAGTATTACATATATCTCATATTGGCATCTCGTGTGGAGCATGATTTTATATATTTTATAATATATATTTTAAAGGCCTTAAAAACTGGAGCTACTTGTAATAATAGCTGGGGAGTCCAGTATACTGAACTGAGTATGAATGCTTACACTACCTTGCACAGGTACTCTTTCACTAGTGATTGAAGTATGCCGGAAGGTAGTGTTCTTGTCAGGCCACTCAACATAGAGCTGCATGTCCACCGGTTGATGGCAAGGGTGAATAGTCACTCCAAAACACATCTCTTGTACAAACTTTTGATACAGTGTCGCCAGACCCTGCAACATGTGTGTGTGTCCACTGCTGTAGTTAACTTGACTTCTTTGCGTATTTCAAACAGGCAACTGCACCACTCTCTCTTTCCTGTATGTATACCCACTGAAACAGCAGTCACCCTAAAGCTGTCCACTCTCATAACAATTAGCTATTTGGGCATCTTGTCCATTAAACTGATTAAGACTTGTCTATCCCACATAACCATGGTCATTAATTGATAAAAAACAATGGCACAAAAACATACCGATACAACAAATTCTAGTCAACAACACTAGCTTTTGGAACAGCTTGAAGTGTCCATTGACTGGCACCCAAGCACATGTATGCTCCTTGATGACATCATGTACAACACTGTTTTATTCTACATAATAAAACAGTGTGGTCTACAAAAGTTAGAATACCCATATTTAAGCACAGAGTAAATTATTACCCGAAATGTGTAGTTGCCTACACAGTCAAAACCAGTGCACTGTGTATTTTTCTGACAATACACCTCCATGTTAGGTTTCTTCTCCAACATGCTTGATATATGATCCCAGACAACGCATTCCCGCCTGTATTCGTGTGGACGGGTTTTCATTCCTTCAGTACCTGCAGACAAAAATGTAAAGTAGGACAAAATAACACAGTGTTCTTGGCCGTGGTGTGACTCTTGTAGAGAGAGAGCATGACAACCAACCAACCAACCAACCAACCAACCAACCAACCAACCAACCAACCAACCAACCAACCAACCAACCAACCAACCAACCAACCAACCAACCAACCAACCAACCAACCAACCAACCAACCAACCCAAACCAAACCAAACCAAACCAAACCAAACCAACCAACCATTTATTTCCAACAAACAGTCCACTGCTGATGTAATACAATGTCTTTGCTAGACACAAAATTTCTCTGTTTTTTTCCCACCTTGCTACCGGTTCTTTGCAATATCCCAAGCAGTTTGTTAGGTTTCATGATCTACTTGTCTATGCTTCGCCTCCACAAATAGGTTTGTTTCATGGCTTGTACCTGGCATCTTTACTGGAACTTGTCATTTTACCCCAGCTGTAATTGTGCTCAGAAACAAAGCAAGACCAATGGTCACTCTTATCCAGCAGCGATATGTGCACAAATCATGCATTGGCAGGGTTGTCATGTTTCTGACGAGACAGTAGGTAGGTAAAGTCATCCCCCAAGCATTACACCTTAGGAAGCCATGAAGGCTTATATGGCCAGTGCTTAAACCTGGTTTCTAATAGTGCAGTTATACTGAATCTCCTGGACGGGACGCACTAGTCCATCGCAGGTACCTTCCAAACAGTGTTTGTACTCATTTGCAGCTGAGCAGACTGAGGCAAAGTATGGTAAACGACATTGCCTAATCTTCGAAAACGAACCGTGCCCAGTGTGGGTCTTGAACTCACAACCTTTGAATTTTGAGTTCAACACCTTAACCACTAGGCCACGGCTGACCACCCCGTCACCCCCCGACGAGACAGTAACTACCATCTCGTCAGTGTTGCTCATTTGTATAAACACCAGATCGAGCATCGATGGTACATTTGTGCCTATAGTACTTTTCTTAACATTTTGCACCAGGTACAAATCTTGTTGATTCTTGTATTATAATCGTAGAAAGTTTGTGTTGGAACCAGCTGCTGCAGTCACCAGATATGGTCATCCCATCTGATTTTGCCATAGCTGAAATCACCCATAAGTAGAACATGTATCATACCGACGTCTTCCCACTGCATTAAGAATCAACTCTGTCATTGTCCTATTATTATCTCGTTCAGAATTCATACTTCGATACACTTCAAGCAGCAATTTGTCATTATCACACAGTTCAAGTGTGGCCCAAACACAATCCTCTGCATCATTATTGTTGAGCTGCAGAGATGGGGTAGATTTATCGGTAAATTCAGATTTATCAGATGGGGTAAATTTAAATGAGCTGTGTACGTAGTACATACAACAATGTTTTACCTTTACCTTGATCCTCCTCTTCTACACAGTTGCTGGAGTCGAGATGATGAGGAAGGGAGTCAGGCGCTGACTCGCATAATCCTCCATCCTATTCTTTAAATATTTGCCAATGAATACTTTCTTACATTTAGTCTAGAGTGCATTTTCGTGATTTTAAATGGATGCCCTCGTGTTGCATACCATGCCTTACCCGTGTCAAAGATGTCAGTAGGCCGAATACTTTCTAATCTGTTGAATATTTTGAACACCTCTAGTAGTCCGGCTCTCAATCGCCTAGTCTCAAGAGTAGTGATGTTTAAAACTTGCAGCCTATTAGAGTAGTCCATATGCCTCAAGTCTGGTATCATCCTGTTTGCCCTTCGTTGTACACTCTCTAATAAGTTTGTGTCTTTTTTTAAATGTAGCACTACGTCTTGTATTTGATGGCTCTGTTAATTATACCTAGTCCTAGCATAGCATTTGCCTTCTTGGACGCTTTAGCACACTGCTTGGTTACTTCAAGTTTGTCTGTTATAACGACACCTAATTCTTTTTCTTCATGTGATGCTTGAATTGAATGGGGTCTTCGCCCATAAAATAGTCGTAATGCCTGTTATTATGGCCATAAATGCATAATGATAATGCACACACTTGCATTTCTCTGCATTGAATAGCATTAGCCATTCTACACTCCACCTATGCATAGTATTAAGGTATCTCTGTAACACCTCAGCATCCTTGCTTGATGCTATATGACTGAAAAATGTTGTGTCGTCAGCAAATTTGAGAAGATTGTTACACACTCCCTCATCTATGATTATTTATGTCATTGTCACATTGATATAAATTACTAAATGTTCCACCTTTCATATCTCCTGTGGTGTACGGTCATTAACTGTACCGGTAATATCGGTGATTTAAAATATATACGAATATATTTCTAAATGCTACCAAAATAAAAACCCTGTAACTTGTGTGTCGTCTCGACCTGAAAAGGCCTAATGCAAAGTCAAGAGTAAGTTATAACAACGTTAACATGCAGCACGACTTCTCAATGTATACATACCGGACAACAAAAACAACGACAGTATCACTGCTGCTGTCAAACGCAGCATGTCTGCACAGAGCGCCATCAAGACAATGCGACAATCAGTAAAATCCCGTCAACGATGCGTAAAGTGGAAGACGATGGGCTCATCCGACGGTGGTTGCGCAGGGATTCCCGTTGTTTACATAAAATTAAGACTTCCGACTCCGAGGTCAAGGCCCCATACAATACTCAGCAGTAAATGGTATACTTTAGTCCAACCGATGGCACAGAGAAAATAAGATATTAATAGGTATTGACCGATGAATTGTTTCTACAAAATACCATTGTTATAAGGACGAGATCAGCGCATCACAGAAGAAGATAAACGCATGCATGATTTCATGCAAGGTCGCAATAATGAATGATCCCTTATGGGCGGCGTTACGATGTGGACAGTTAGACAGTTGTTTAGTAACGTTTGGAAACATCGCAGTCTTTTGAAATCACAGCGTTTCATTTTAATGACAACAAACAAGCTAAATACGGAGCAATATGTTGGTTGGCATGATGACGAGAAATGTGCTTTTCATTTAAAATTGGGTGAGCTATATAAGCCATAAGGAAGATTAACCTATCTTAAGACTAAGTCAGGACTGACAGGGTTTTTTAAGTTGAACGGGGCTATTTGCAGAGCCAGAACAGGTTTGCGAATAGGCATTGTTCTCATTCCCAGAGGCAGAGCAGCTCTGCGAATAACGGTAAAATGGATTCTTATTCGCAGGGCACCTCTACGAATTACGGCAAAAGTTATTTTAATTCACAGAGCAACTCTGCGAATTATGTCAAATTGTAATCTTATCTGCAGAGCCAGAGGCCAGAGGCAGAGCAGCTCTAGCCTCTGCGAATTGCAGCAAAGCCAAAAGTTATCTTATTCGCAGAGCAGCTCTGTTAATTACAGTAAATTGTGATCTTCTATCTGAAAATCTCCAAACTTGGTGCTGTGGCTGGCTGGCAGGTTATTTCAATTGGCTATTGTGCGGGGTAAAAATCTATACTGGATTAATTGCTTAATGATTAGGGGGGAGTTGAAAAGCTTCAGAATGCATTTGTCGGGAGGGTCTCACCATGGGTATAAGTTGGGGGAAGAGGTCCAGGGCGACTATGCCATGTAATGTCTTATATAACATGACAAGGCGTATGTCGGTTCTCCTTTGTTGGACGCTGCGCTAGTGCAAGTGTTCGATCATAGTGGTGACACTTGCTTCACGGTTGTAGTTGTTACAGACATACCGTGCTGCCCATCTTTGGACCATCTCTATTTTGTTTTTGTACGTTTGTGTGTAGGGGTCCAATATGGCAGCGGCATATTCTAACTGGGGTCTAACTAAAGTGAAATAAGCACTGGTTTTTAAATTTTCCTGGCCAATTTTGAGATTTCTTCGTAGGAAACCTAAGGATACATTTGCTTTTTTTGTGACATCATTTATGTGGTTATTCCAGGACAGTGTTTTATTTATGACCACACCAAGATATTTCGCGTTGTCCTCCTTTACGAATACGTGGCCATGAAGACTGTATTATTTGTATTTCGGGTTACAGTTATGTGGAGTATACTACATTTCTGGGGATGGAACTCCATTTGCCATGTTTCTTCCCACTTGGCCAATTTGTCTAGATCTTGTTGAAGGGCTGTCGCGTCAGTACCATTGGATATTGTCATGTAGATAATAGTGTCATCAGCAAAGAGTCGGACAGTTGATTTGATGGTATTAGGTAAGTCATAATAAGAAAGAGGATGGGGGCAATCACTGAACCTTGTGGGACTCCACTGATAACCGGAGCCCAGTCCGAATACATACCTTCACATGCCACGCGTTGCTTTCTATCCTTCATGTATATATATAAGGTATAAATATGAATGAATACAAGGCAGCACTGAAAATGGTGCACAGTAATTGGTCAATTCCTGCGTGGCAAATAAGGATAACCTTTGCCATAATTCGCAGAGCAGCTCTGCAAATAGCCAGTGTGTTTTAAGTTGTCTCCAACCCCCAAATTAGTGCTAGGCTTAACCTAGTCAAGAAAGGATATTTCAGTCCGACAAACAGCTTAGGTTTAACCTAACGATAAGCTACGGAGAGGAATACATTAATTTTGGGTTCAGAAATATGGAATGTTAGCATTTGCTTGAATAGGTGTGTTTGTTTCCAAGTGTCATAGACATTACTGCATTAAATATTTTCAGGCATGAGTGTAATGAAGTGAGGCATCTTTTATGAAGTTAACAAGTCATTCAGTTGCTAACAAATAACTTTGACACAAGCTGCACCTCTGGATGGTTGAGGTTAATTAATATTGTTAATTAATTAATATTGTTAGTAATATTCTGGGTTCAGTTAAATCCAAATGTATAAATTAAGATAACCATTTCTTCTCCTCAATATCATGCCTTCCTCCCTCTTCTCATAATGGGAACACTTCCCTCATGATTTCTACCTTCATCTTCCAAGCAGTCGTCCCTCTCCTTCCCTCCAAGCATCCCGTCTGTCATCTCTACCTCTCCATACTCAACCCAACCGCCCTACATATCTCCCAGCTCCCCTTTCCCACTTCAGTATATCATTCCATGTCTTCAAAATGTAAAGCTCACCTTAAGCAAAACTCAACTGTACTGGTTGCACTAGCAGCTCACCTTAGGAAACACTCAACTGTTCTGGTTGCACTAGCAGCTCACCTTAGGAAACACTCAACTGTACTAGTTGCACTAGCAGCTCACCTTAGGAAACACTCAACTGTACTGGTTGCACTAGCAGCTCACCTTAGGAAACACTCAACTGTACTAGTTGCACTAGCAGCTCACCTTAGGAAACACTCAACTGTACTAGTTGCACTAGCAGCTCACCTCAGGAAACACTCAACTGTACTAGTTGCACTAGCAGCTCACCTGGAAACACTCAACTGTACTAGTTGCACTAGCAGCTCACCTTAGGAAACACTCAACTGTACTGGTTGCACTAGCAGCTCACCTTAGGAAACACTCAACTGTACTGGTTGCCCTAGCAGCTCACCTTAGGAAACACTCAACTGTACTGGTTGCACTAGCAGCTCACCTCAGGAAACACTCAACTGTACTAGTTGCACTAGCAGCTCACCTTAGGAAACGCTCAACTGTACTAGTTGCACTAACAGCTCACCTCAGGAAACACTCAACTGTACTGATTGCACTTGCAGCTCACCTTAGGAAACACTCAACTGTACTAGTTGCACTAGCAGCTCACCTTAGGAAACGCTCAGCTGTACTAGTTGCACTAGCAGCTCACCTTAGAAAAACACTCAACTGTACTGATTGCACTTGCAGCTCACCTTAGGAAACACTCAACTGTACTGATTGCACTTGCAGCTCACCTTAGGAAACACTCAACTGTACTGGTTGCACTAGCAGCTCACCTTAGGAAACATTGAACTGTACTAGCTGCACTAGCAGCTCACCTGGAAACACTCAACTGTACTAGTTGCACTAGCAGCTCACCTTAGGAAACATTGAACTGTACTAGTTGCACTAGCAGCTCACCTTAGGAAACACTCAACTGTACTAGTTGCACTAGCAGCTCACCTGGAAACACTCAACTGTACTAGTTGCACTAGCAGCTCACCTTAGGAAACACTCAACTGTACTAGTTGCACTAGCAGCTCACCAGGAAACACTCAACTGTACTAGTTGCACTAGCAGCTCACCTTAGGAAACACTCAACTGTACTAGTTGCACTAGCAGCTCACCTTAGGAAACACTCAACTGTTCTGGTTGCACTAGCAGCTCACCTTAGGAAACACTCAACTGTACTGGTTGCACTAGCAGCTCACCTTAGGAAACACTCAACTGTACTGGTTGCACTAGCAGCTCACCTCAGGAAACACTCAACTGTACTAGTTGCACTAGCAGCTCACCTTAGGAAACACTCAACTGTACTAGTTGCACTAGTAGCTCACCTTAGGAAACACTCAACTGTACGAGTTGCACTAGCAGCTCACCTTAGGAAACACTCAACTGTTCTGGTTGCACTAGCAGCTCACCTTAGGAAACACTCAACTGTACTAGTTGCACTAGCAGCTCACTTGGGAACACTCAACTGTACTAGTTGCACTAGCAGCTCACCTCAGGAAACACTCAACTGTACTAGTTGCACTAGCAGCTCACCTTAGGAAACACTCAACTGTACTAGTTGCACTAGCAGCTCACCTCAGGAAACACTCAACTGTACTGATTGCACTTGCAGCTCACCTTAGGAAACACTCAACTGTACTGGTTGCACTAGCAGCTCACATTAGGAAACACTCAACTGTACTAGTTGCACTAGCAGCTCACCTCAGGAAACACTCAACTGTACTGATTGCACTTGCAGCTCACCTTAGGAAACACTCAGCTGTACTAGCTGCACTACCAGCTCACCTGGAAACACTCAACTGTACTAGTTGCACTAGCAGCTCACCTGGAAACACTCAGCTGTACTAGTTGCACTAGCAGCTCACCTTAGGAAACACTCAACTGTACTAGTTGCACTAGCAGCTCACCTTAGGAAACATTCAACTGTACTAGTTGCACTAGCAGCTCACCTTAGGAAATACCCAACTGTACTAGTTGCACTAGCAGCTCACCTTAGGAAACATTCAACTGTACTAGTTGCACTAGCAGCTCACCTTAGGAAACATTCAACTGTACTAGTTGCACTAGCAGCTCACCTTAGGAAACATTCAACTGTACTAGTTGCACTAGTAGCTCACCTGGAAACATTCAACTGTATTGACTGCGCTAGCAGCTCATAAATAAAATTAAAGCTGTTAACAACCCACAAACGTGATTACATTTTACCAGTATATATGTAATAAAGTAAAAACGTAAATAAACATTCATGGTTTGTGTACATTTAAAGTAGTCTGTAAGAACACAACTAAAGGAGGGGGCCGTTCTGTTTACCACAATTTAATACTCGCATCCCTGTAATATGGTATCCATGTTTGATCAGAACAACTGTATGTTTGCATCAGTCAGATTCAGTTCATCTTTGATAGTAGAAGCACTAAAATGGACATACAAATTCATCTATATACTGCTTTAGACTAGGGTGTCAGCTTCCAAACAAATCCAGCAACGACTATAAAATCTCTTATTAAACATCAGATGCAGACGTTATTTGAATGTATTTAATTCAGGTACTTGGCCCTGCACACAATTTTTTACAACCTTATAAACACTTGTAGTAATAATTAGCTAAATACCGACTCCCTATAATACTTGGTAGCATGACTAAGGTCCCTACTCCCTCTAGCAGGGTAACATCATTCATTTAAATAACACTGAACACCATACAGTGCGACTCTCATTACATAACACTAACCAAGTAAATAAAACAAAAACCAACCAGCCAAGTCATTCCAGTACACCATTATACCGAATTTAGACTATTTACTAGTATATGGTAGAATCCTCCAACAAAACCCTTGGTGCTGGAGAGTCCAGGAAACATTAACATGTAAAATAATATTTGCTCTGTTGGCAGGTGACAAAACAGTGACGGATATAGCTGTCCTGGAGTATCGATGGGTAAGAGACGGCGTGGCAGATCTGTTTCACACAGAAGTGCCAACAGCCTACCGTGGAAAGGGCATTGCAAAAATTTTGGCGCAGGTAACATTCTGCATTGTTATTTAAATGTGTATATGGTTGTATCAAACTGAAAATAATTTACGATTAACGAGCTGCGTATCAGCTAACCAGTGAAAATAAATCATTGTGCACGTCCTTTAAAGTTTGCTGTGTGTGAAATGCTTGCTATAGAGAAATACACCTGTGTCAAGGTCTCTCCCATGATCCAAGGCCGCCTTCTGTGTCTGACACTGTTCTTGACTTGTTACAGACTGCACTGGACTACATGGTGCAACAAGATGCCAAGATAATTCTCTCGTGTAGCTACCTTTCCAAGTATGTGCAGGACAACCCTCTTCCAAAGTACATAGAGAGAGTACTTGATGAATCCTGATATTTGCAGCAACAACATCTAAGGATAAAACTTGTACGTTTAATGACGAATGACAGAACATGTTTTATTTAACCTGAAATAAAGTTACTACTTCAGCACAACTCAAGTTATTTACACCTGAAAGCAGGGCTGGGTCCAATTACACAAAATTATATCAATTACAATTACATTAAATTTTTTATTTCAATTACAATTACAATTAGTCATAATTTTCTAAATCAATTACAATTACAATTACACTGTTTCAATTTCAATTACAATTACATTATGCGGAACCAAATATATTCAGCATTTGTTATTATGTATTTTTGCGCGTTTTGCTTAATTTCAATATTTTGTACACAATTGATAAAAAATATAACAGTAATGTTTGTACATTTTGTTGAATTGTGACTTTGAATTATACTAAATAAAAAGATAGCTGTTTAAAACATATTTTTATTATATAAAAATACAATGCAATATCCAGACATAATCCTACAGGACATATTCCAATGCAGACATTTATCCGTGCGCATTTCTTAAATTTTTCTTTGGAAAATACTAATAATAGGGTTTGATGTGTTTACTTTGAGGTTGTAGCTCCTGCTCTAAGCTGACATTCTTAATTGGTCTGCCCTTTGCTTTGTGTGAGTTGGGAATGGGAAGAGAGGCCATATAAACAGTCCTTGCCACCTGACCTGTCTCCAACCCACCACAACACAAGGGGTGTAATTGGCTTGCTAACTCTGCAATGTTTGACTGAATGTCTGTGCATTGTTTATTGCTTCCTGGCTGTTACCAACTTACTGAAAAGGCTAATTGCTAAGGCTACCCACCACTAGCACCACTGACTAGTACCCACCAGACAGTGAATACTGAGACTTTAATGTAAATATATAAGCAGGTGTTATTATTAGTCTTGATTTTCAACTCACGTGAGACTTAAATTATATTTTTATTGACAATTCGTTCAGGTAGTTTGTGATATGAAACGTACTGTAATTGATTGTAATTGAAATAAAATTTCAATTATACAAAATATAACAATTACAATTACAATTACAGCAACATTTTGAAACCATAATCAATTACAATTACAATTACATGATTTTGCTGTAATCAATTACAATTACAATTACATAATTGGACCCAGCCCTGCCTGAAAGACTGCACGCAAAAATAGAACCTGCAGTCTAGCGACTTTGTCACCAGCCTATATGAATACTATATCACATGACAACTCTGACATATAGCCACTCTTCATGTTAAGAACATGATGACAATCATTAGATTAGCCAGCTTGTCCATAGGTTTTTGTGAAGTTCTCAAATCTGTCCAGCTCACATGCTGAAACCGTGTTCTTATTCATTGTCAAAGACTGGACGAAGTCATCAACACTGACATCTCGTGGCTGGACCTGAAAATAATATGGAATCACCTGCATCTATCATTGCATGAAATAAGCTTGTGCTAGTATCAGTTAGTAAGAACTATGCATATCATTAATAAGCTGAACCTCTCAGTGTGGTATATATATTCTGAAATATGTTTACTTGATGAATGAGGCCTCATAAGACCATCAGATTGTAGTAACAACAACATATACAGACTAGTCAGATTGTAGTAACAACAACATATACAGACTAGTCAGATTATAGTAACCACAACATATACAGACTAGTCAAATTGTAGTAACCACAACATATACAGACTAGTCAGATTGTAGTAACCACAACATATACAGACTAGTCAGATTGTAGTAACAACATATACAGACTAGTCAGATTGTAGTAACAACATATACAGACTAGTCAGATTGTAGGAACCACAACATATACAGACTAGTCAGATTGTAGTAACCACAACATATACAGACTAGTCAGATTGTAGTAACCACAACATATACAGACTAGTCAGATTGTAGTAACCACAACGTATACAGACTAGTCAGATTATAGTAACCACAACGTATACAGACTAGTCAGATTGTAGTAACCACAACATATACAGACTAGTCAGATTGTAGTAACCACAACATATACAGACTAGTCAGATTGTAGTAACCACAACTTTAATAGACTAATCAGATAGTAGTAACCACAACATATACAGACTAGTCAGATTGTAGTAACCACAACATATACAGACTAGTCAGATTGTAGTAACCACAACATATACAGACTAGTCAGTTAATAAAATGTTGCTGAGTGTGTGAAACAACCAGGAGAGAGGACCATGGTCAGTGAAATGTACCTGTGTTTATGAAATGGCAGTACTCACATCATCTGATGGCAAGTCGCTCATCAAAGCATGGAAGGCGTCTGGACAATCTTTCTCACACGGACACACCTTGCCATCTGTGGGCAACGGAATATGTATTTGCAAGTATTGCTCTGTTGAGTGAATCACAGAAAATATACACAGTATCACCTGTATTCATTCATGTGCAAAACTGGCCTTTAAGGTATTTACAGCTAAACATGTCACATAGCTGACAGGACACAGGTGATACTGTGATGTCACATTGTACTGATTTCTACAGTTACAGTGGTGTCTCCAATCTTGCTATAGGGACTGCTGATGTAGGACACATCCGCTTAAAAGGTACAACTTTGAAATTCCTGTTCTGGCCTGCAATGTGGGGAAGCAATGCTGTAGCTATAGAAGTAAATACAAGCATCGTCTCACTTATCTGACTCTCTCTCGGCTTCATGAATTTGGTGATAAGAGATGTGGTCTCATTGTTACCCACTGTCACCACTTCATATTGTGTAGGCTTTCCCGTGAAGCTGCTACTTATCGAGATGCTACACTAAAAATTTTTTTTCCTGATTTAAGTTTTCATTCGGACAGTTGTGTCAATATAATCAAAGTTTAAAGTTAATTCAAATTGCATCGTATAAACTAATAAAATTTAATTCTTATTTTATGAATTAGCCAAATGCCCGGATGATATCTTAATTAGCTACTTATGTATGCACCCAGAATCTGGGTGCATGCATAATTTCCATCACAATAACAACCCCACTCTGCATCCAGGCGAAGATGTGACAAACAGTGGCACCACAGTTAGGAGCCTGGATGATCGAGGCTAATAAAAACAATGTATTTAACCATATATTGATTAGAGACATTTTTTATTATTTTACATATTATATGCATGCAAGATCTTTGTTGCTGAAATAATTTAAATGAAGGTGTTCAGACCGACACAGACACTGTGACTAACCAGAGGTGTATTTCCAATACTCGGATATCTGCAGATTTCTGATTGGTTGAAACAATGCACCAAGCACGACAGTAGCAATGTCACTGCCTGAGTAGCCGTCTGTCTTCTCGGCCATTTCCTCCCACTCCTGGTCAGACAGTCGCACAGCACAGTCTCCTATGTGTAGCTTCAATAGAGACAATCGCGCCTCTCTGGTCAGCAACAATACAAACAGTAATTATATGTTTCACATGATTCAGGGAGTATGCAGCTTTGGACTGATCAGATTTAAGACCTTCTTAAGATCAATACTTCAAAAACTTAAGACCTTTTTCCATAACAAATTCAATACAAAATAACACCAACATTTTGTTCAACCACTGTATAAACTCAAAACGCCATCTACAAGACATTTATTTATTTGGTTAAAGAAGCATATCACCCAGTGATACACGGTCGATTCCACCTTTGTCGACTTATAGCCTAAAACCTAAGCCAAATTTGTGTTTTTCTGGTGTTGCCCACCCTGGCAAGTTAAACATGGGTTTTACTGGGTTACACAAAGTTAAGTCTGGGTTAAACCAGGGTTTATCTAGTTAAAAGTGATCGATTCTTATCATACCCGATACTAAAGATGTAGACAACATACCACATATAAAGTAAGGTCATGTTACTTTGAATAAAATATGAATTTTAAATTATTAACATCATAAATCACTACAATAAATGTGAGAATATCCTTGCTTTTGCGAGCTACAACTTTTTATCAAACCATGTCTGTTTCTTGCTTTCTTAATTGGCATAACCTTGCTTCCATCCTGCCTAGTTATCTATCTACATGACCTAATGGCAAATAGCACCTATCAGGCAGAGGGATGTAGATCCTCTTCTGGAATCGGCGCAGGAAGGCAACGTCAAGCTCCCAAGGACAGTTGGTGGCACACATGAGGAAGATGTTGCTGGCTTGGAGGGTGGTGTCTGCTCCCTCCATCTGCTTCAGGAGTTCTGTCTTGATCCGCCGCGTGTACTCCTCCTCCTTGGAGCTGCGGGCTCGACAGATGCTGTCAATCTCATCTATGAAGATAACCTACAACAGTCGTAGTTGAACATTTGGAAGGCAAAGCAAATCAAGTTAATTACCATGCTATTCGTGAAAATATAATATATATATAAAGCAAATCAAGTTAATTACCATGCTATTCGTGAAAATATAATATATATATAAAGCAAATCAAGTTAATTACCATGCTATTCGTGAATATATAATATGAATTATGATTTTCTTCAACCACAACTATTTTGATTACTTACTCAATGTTTCGACTGCCATCAGCAGCCCTCATCAGGAATTCTGGGACGGCAAGTTCTTCCTCTGCTAGCCAATTGTCGTGGTAAGCAGGCTGTCCCATACGTGACTCAATCTGCCGCTTACCAAGACAACTGGCGAGCAGAGGAAGAACTTGCCGTCCCAGAATTCCTGTGAAGGCTGCCGATGACAGTCGAAACGTTGAGTAAGTAATCAAAATAGTTGTGGTTGAAGAAAATCGTAATTCATAATTACCATGCTGTTGGTATACAGCCCTGAAACATGGAGCATGACAAAGTAAATGCTGAAAATTATAGACTTTCAGCAATAGAATGAAGGTGGATTAGTCACACATAAAAAATCCATCCTGTACCACCAGACAAGCACTAACGTGGAACCCCCAAGGGTAGCGAAGAAGAGGATGGCCAAGAAACACCTGGCAGCGAGACCTTGAAGCAAAAAATAAGAGGATGGGTTACACCTGGAATTAACAAAAGAGGATACAGTGGAGAACTTTTGTTGACGGTCTGTACTCCCAGTGAGGGAAGTAGTAGTGGCCATACCTTCAACAGTGGCAATGGTAGTAGGTTATCATTATTTTTCTTGGCATTAATTCTCTGTTGACCTGCACATATCGAGATTTAACATGTTTTCTATATATATGACAGTGCATCATGAGGTAGCATTGCATAAAATATAATTATTAATTATTGTTCTTTCTAGCAGAGTATGAAAAGAAAATCTGTAGTTCTTAAATAATCCATTATGTGATGGAGGACTCCGTTTAAATCTTCCTTCTCTTATGGAACATGGATATCCAAGATCCCTAGATACAAAGACTACATTTGCATTAGATAAGCACATGCATGTGCACACACATGCACACACACTGACATTGAATCTCAACAGTTATACAAAATGTATACTTGTCCAAAAGCTCTTCTAAGATGCATCTAATAAAGGGAGCTTACCGATCTACCCTGTTGATTTGTAGCATGCTGGAACAACTGCTTGATCAGTCTGGAAAAACAATGTTTATTACATTGATGGAGTATTTATACTGTCCCGATCTTTACCCAATTGTGGGATTATTATGTACATTTTAACTGTACTTGATTAAACATATTAGTCGATATAACGTAAATGTTTTGGCCAGTTCTATGTTTCACAGTTGAGACCCATTTTTTTTATATAATCAAATTCTGTGTAAATTATAATGTGATTTGTTTGGGGTGTGTGCTGCACTACTATATGAGACAGACAAAGACAAGAATTATGATGTTATTTTTTAGAACAGTTGTATAGATTAATGCTGTTAGATTAGTGTTTGTGTAAATTTAAACCACTACAGACAAGACATAATTATATAACGGTTCTTGATGTTGATAATGACAAAAACAGCGTTCAACATGGTAACCATGGTATCACAACATGCAGTATTACAGATGAAGCAAGGGTCAATTTCATAGATTACTTTTCACTTTCTCCAATAAAACTTGAGATCAGGTCTGAGCTGGACACACAATAGAATGTTGAGTGGATCTCGGACGAAACAGCTTGGGCAAGACGTGACTTCCCTGTTCCTGGAGGGCCAAACAGCAGGATGCGTTTCCATGGTTTCCGACCACCTTGAAACAGGACAACAAAACAATGAACTAGGAGTTGCTTACATCATTACATGGCATAAATCATAATGGAAGGTGTGTGTGTGTGTGTGTGCATGGGTGTGTGCGTGTGCGCGCGCATGCACGTGAAGTACCTGTGAAGAGTTGTGGGAACTGCAAAGGCATAATGATGGCTTCTTTGAGGATCTGCTTTGCTTCCTGCAGTCCGGCTACATCATCAAACCTCAGCTGGCCCTTAGTGAGGATTGTGTCTTCGATGGCCATCCGTCGACACACTTGTCTGGCTACAACCAGCACACAAATTTGTGCAGTGTTACATCAGGCTTTGACATAAATCTGTAGGAGTCATGTTAAAAAGACTACAGTGTCTTAATTGTGATGTATATCATTTTTAATGCATAATTAAAAATTCTCAAACTGTTTGGACTTCTATGGAATTTATATAAATATAGGATATATAAGTTGTTTGGCATCCAAGTTTGTTTTTGATTTGTACCATTGTACTTCATTGTATTTGTTCATGTATGTATGTTGTGTTGTATAAAAAAAATTCTATCATTTCTTAGATAATAGCCCACAATGATTAATTTTTATGATACTACTTGATTGCATTCTTGATAATTGTCTACAATGGTTTGACATCACAGCACTGTTACCATCTGAGGAGATGCCATGGTCAGTCAGGTTCTCTTCTGATGATGGTGTCAAAGCATTCATCTGACACAGCTTGTCTATCAGTACACGTTGGTGATGTGCCAAGGTCACCTTCAGCTGTCGAAGTCCCGCCTGATACAACACAATCAGCACCAGGACTTTTTAAAAGGTAAAAGCACATTCTTGTATAGCACGGTATCCAGTCCAAAGGACTGTTCAAATGCTTTACACTTCGGCCTAACACTAAGGCAATGTGGAGTGAACAAAATTACCTAAGCTTCAAAGCAGCAGCAAGAGGATTCAAACTTGGGTTTTCTTGATTTAAAGTCAGATCACGCCACCATGCCCCACACAAAAACAACTCTTGTGATTATTTTACAACAGTGCGGAAAGAAGCACCATTGTCATCTATCAACATTGGTGTCTCTGGATGCCGCGCAACATATACAGTATAATGTAACTGTACTGTGGAAAAATTTTATTTTGTGATAAAAACAATCCATATGCTTCACTTACTAGTCGGACAGCTTCAGTCTCCACTGATATTAGCATATCTGTAAGTTCAGCTGTTTTCTTGCAGCTAGACAGAATAACACCAAGGTCGTGATTACAAGTCTTCCTGCATTCCTCCGCAGCTGCAGTCAACCTTAAGACAATGATAAATATAAAGTCATCTGTCATTACATACTGATTGTGATCACTGCACTATGATGTTACATTTCAGTTTGAGTCAGCTGTCTTAAGGCCCTTCAATGATAAAGCAGAGCATATGGGTTTTAATGCTATATAGTACTGGCTGCAAATTAGACCACACAGAAGCTACTGAAACATAACATGCATATATATAAAAAAGACCGTTGCTGACTTGAAAAACAAAGAGTAAATTGGTGAGGCTGCATGCAATATTTTGGCAACACCCAACTTTCATAATTATTACTGTGGTGCAATCTTGCGTGTGTGTTTCTGTCTACGTGTGTGGGTGTGTTTCGGCCTACATGCATGGGTGTGAGTGCATGTGTGCGCATGTAATTTTAGTTTCTTAATTTGGAGGCATACAAATTGTGAAATGTTGCTGACTAGTGGTACTTACTTAGCTACAAATTGCTACCTTTAAATTTCTATACACAAAATAAAGCTATCAATTAGTTGCACTTACCAGGACGTTGCTTCTGGTGTCCGTCAGCCAATGAAAAACAGATTTTAATCAACGATAAGCAGGATTGCAATTCATAATCAAAAGCAATGTATTCAAAACTAAGGCAGACAATTGTTATTAAAGCTATCAATCTAAATGCTGAAATATTCAGGTAAAGGAAAACTACATGACTGAAAGAAAAACTTATGAATATGTTACAGAGATAAAAGCGCTATAAATATATTACAACACTAAGATGGCTTGAACCATAACATCATTACATTTAGCCAGGTTACCATATTATATCGCCCAATGATTAATTACTGTATATTCACATGCTAGCGGCTGCCTAAGGTATCACTCTAACTACTGCAACTACTCACGTGGCTGTTCAAATAGACAATAATGCCAACAATATAATATACGTTGTATGGGGCATTCCATCTCAAATCAGCCAAAATAAGAAAATCTTGTTGCACTCATATTTTTTAATTCAACCAAAATTTTACCACTTAATCTACTGGTAAATATAACCACACATATCAAATCATAGGGCTGTAGCTTGAATAGTTATGACCATTTCAAATTTGGTGGATTCTGTCGTTTTTGCCACTTTTTTGGAAATCATGAAGATTTCTTGTTCTACTTAAAATGCCAATAACTCAAAAACTATTTATGCTAGAGACTTGGCCTGCTTATTCTACATTATATGTATAGAGTAACATAAACACTATAGTTCCACATCTGTACTGAAGTTGTGTGTTTTTATGTGCGAAATTGAGCCAATGAGTGATTTTAGACCCATATTTCAACAATAAAACATGTTAGAGCACAAATAAATGTTATTTTGATGAATAGTGAACCTACACATATAGGTATATGAGAAGTTTGAAGTTTCTATCTTGATTAGTTTATAAGATATTTTAATCTCCAAAGTTGGTACGTATTGAAAAGTGGCCAATATTTAGCAGCCAAAAATGCTATGTGGCCATGGAGATAAAATTCCAATTTATTTTTTATGTGAAAGGCAGCTACAACGACTATATAATGCACCATGTTTGGATTCCCTATTCAAATGGCTTCATGTTGAAAAAATATTTCAAATAGACATAATTTGCAATTTTATCTAATCAATGGGTCACAACACAATATCAAATCCTATAGTTGATTTTACTACCTATTCCACCTCTAGTAAGAAAATTACATAAATATCATTGTCAAATGCAGAAAAACCTTCTGAATGCACAGATTATATATACTTGGTTATTCCTTGTGTAATCAACCAATGGTCAAAAGTTTACGTCTCAGAATTTACTTACATTTAACCAATGACTAAGTGGCTATACTTGAGCACTTGTGCAAAAGAACTAAGCATTTACATGCCAACTGTCTCTGTAATGCCCTAGTATAATGTAAACAAGGGGTAAGCGCCCCAAATCGTACCCATTATTTTTTGCATGTTTTTATGTGCTTCTAACTGTAGAAGTTTTCAAACTAGGTATCTTATTTTGTTTTAATGTAGAGGGGGTAGGACAATGGGTAAAAATGGCAAAATATATTTTTTTCTTCTGAAAATGACTTCAGCAGTATGTATTTTATTGTTGTGTTATAGTATAACATCCAAATTGCAACCCTCTATTGGCAATAATATTTTAGTTTGGTAGATATCTACTTACCATATTTTCAGAATAATTCAATCTTAAACTTTAACTTTTTATATATGTTAGGACTTTCAGTACCCAAAGTAAGAATATGGGACAAGTCATATGACAACCATTTTTTAATAAAAGACTATGCACAGTGAAAAATGGTGGTCATAGGACTTGTCCCACATTCTCATTTTGGGTGCTGAAAGTCGTAAAATATATAAAAAGCTAGTTTAAGATTGAATTATTCTGAAAATATAGTAGATACCTACTAAACCAAAAGATTATGGCCAGTATTCATGACAACAGATGGTTGCAATTTGGATGTTGTACTATAATACAATGAAATACACACTGCTGATTTTTTTCAGAATAATTTTTTTTTCCGCCATTGTCCCCCCTCATTCTAGAATTTTGCATTCACAATCTGTACCAATATATCTACATCTTCAACACATTTCAGATACATAGCTTCAAAACTATTCAAGTTAGAGGCACATAAAAAATAATGGGTATGATTTTGGGTGCTTATCTCGTGTTCACATTATACTAGGGCATTACAATGACAGTTTGCAAGGTGATCAAGTATAGCCACTAAGTAATTGGTTAAATTTTTTAGTAAATTCTGAGAGATCAACGTTTTGACCTTTGGTTGATTTCAAATGGAATGACCCAGGTACATATAATCTAGAACTAAGTATTCAGAAGTTTTTTTTGTATTTGACGATAATATGTACATAATTTTCTTAGTAGAGATGGATAGGTAGTAAAATCAGATATAGGATTTGATATTGTGTTGTGATCTATTGATTAGATCAAAACACACAACTTCAATGGCAGATTGTGGAAAAAGTAATATATACAGATGTGGAACTATAGTATGTTTGTTACTATCTACATATAATGGAGAATAAGCAGGCCAAATGTGAAATGGTCATAATTCAGAAACTATAAGCTACAAGCTATGGTTTGACAGATGTGGTTATATTAACCTGTGGATTAATTGGTAATTTTTTTATTCAAAAACATATTTGTATCCAGTAATATTCCGTTGTTCAAATTTGTTGGGATGGTGTATTCAAATGAATCAAAGTCAGACAATATAAAATGTTATGGTTTCTGTAAATTCAAGGATTGTTTTATTGACATTATTCATTATAACGACATAAATGGCATAATTTGTCTGAATATGTTTAGCCAAGGCTTAGGATCCCCAAACCTGCATATTTGTTTTCAACGCACCCCGGTATCGTGCCAGCGCATAACTTTCTTCCTTTTGCATTTTGGAACATTGCTTCGTATGCATGCCCGCCACACAATGACACCCGAGAGACGTTCGATGAGGCTGAATGTCAGTGAATCTTGCTTTGGCCTTTGCCCTTGCCTTGGGCCTGGCTTTGCCCTAGCCCGGGCCTAGGCCCTAGCCCTAGTCCAAGCAAGAGTCAAGATCAAGACACTGTCAAGACCTAGAATGCGTCTGCAAAGTCAAATGCGAAGACGCACTCGTAATATAATACGTAACGATGTCAGATGTTCGTTGAAGACGTTATCGCCAAGACGTTCACTAACAGTCATGTAAACTATACATGCCACGTAAAGAAAAAGAGTTGTGTATCGTTACTCTAAACTTCTTCCCGAAACCAAAACTATTAAAAAAAATGTACTCATGACTGTGCCCCCTGGTGATCAATTGTATGAAAAAGAAGACACAATAAACGCCAGGAGCAGAACTATTTTCATGAGAACATTACATGTTCATTAATATAATAGTCATAACAGTTTTAATGCTCGCATATTTTGTTTAACTTGCTTTCATATAAATATGGCTTGCTATTATTAAGAAAAATTACTGCAACTATTACATAAAAGGAAAACTTCGAGTTATGCTACTACAAAGGTGTCGTCAGTGTGAAGCTCATAATATGACATCATCGGCAATTCACGCGCTTTTCTCGCGGCTTCCGCTGATCTGCGAACTGTAGCGTTTTCACAATTTTTTCGCGTTTCTGCAAACTCGCCGTTTTCTTGACGCTGGGTTGTGTATGAAGCCCATAACATGACATCTGAGATTGGAGAATTGCGTAAAGCAAGAAAGGCAAACGACAAGTAAAGGGAGAAAGCTGCCGATAGGGAGAATTGGAAACGGATAACAGTTGACACGGTGCAGTAATACACGAACTAGCCCGACCTATTTAAAGGGGGCGATGAAGAAGAACTATTATTTGTTTTTTAACAATATTTTACAAAATTGCCATTCCAAACTACAAGTTCCACATGGCAAGCGAACAAGGAAGCCATTGGCTTATTGAGAGTCCAACAACTGATCATCTATGTATAGGCTATAGCCCGCCCTTATCAGATACCTGTCAATTCTAATTTTAAACATATTCACACTACTAGCATTAACACAATCGTTTGTCAGTTTGTTCCATTCATTTAGCACCCTCTGTGAGAATGAGCACTTTCTCATATCCAACCTACACTGCTACGTATGGACGTTTCCCCTTGATTTTTTGATGTAAAACATCTCTCAGTAATGCCCTCAATCTCATCTTTTAGACAAGTCAGCATTCTGTTGCTGTCTTGTTCTTCAGTAAATTATTCCAATCTATATTCACTAGATATGTTCTAATCTCTTTATATTTGCCCTTGTTGAAGTTCCTCCTCCAGTTCCTCGCCTGAGTAGGAGCAAACTGATTCAAATGGCCTATACAAGTACGTAATGCAGTAAGACATTGGTTATGTATTTTTCCATTTTAGGCAATATGTTGCTTGTAATTATAATATTATATAAGATATCATAGTTGTTCAGTTTGCAAAGGTGACCAATTTATTAGCCCACAATGTATACATTGCGAAGTTGATACAACATCAAAAACTGAAAACGACTATGCACAAATTTCACATTCTGGGTAAATAAACAACTGATTGACACTCTGCTGTTCATTAGATGTTAAAGCTGCTGCCTCAAATGGTTCAGCCCATCACGAATCCGGTTCACTTATGTCCAGAAGTGTAGTGTGTGGCTGGCTAGCTTAAGTAATGTGCCCAGTCTGTTTAATAAAAAAATGCCTATTTTTTTAAATCATCGAAAGAATTGACTTTAGTCATTAGATCTGGTAAGGGTCAAAACGGTGGATATCCAAATTGGTAAACACTGTGGGTCACTGCTGATCATGGGCATGACCTCCATCCTCTCGCCGATCACATGACAAAGTTACAAAATTTCATCAAGGAAGAAAATCATGATTTTTCAGCATTTAGATTATCACTTCAGTTAGTGCTTGAACACGCATTATTTAATTTAATACTTTATCTGATGATTTCACAAAAGTTACATACAAACATTGCACAAACAAGCTAGCATGTTGCAGTGGTTACTAGGTAGGTTTATTTTTTTGCAAAATGTATTTGAAATGAGACTAGCAAAATAATTTAATTGATTGAGCACCTTTAACCGATATGAAAATCGAAAACAAAATGGAAATGTGACAATTATTTTTCGAAGACAAAAATCCAGAAAGCGTACAGAAATAAAATAATGACCCACAGAAATAAAATAATGAGGTCATGTTTTTAATGTTTAGGCCTAGAATTTGGGTTACCAATGTAACATGAAACCAGAATTGGGGTCAATTACATTACACCAAATTCAATTTGAAACCAATTACATATACCAATTTTTATTATACCTAAAATTACTAATTCCAATATAACAATTCCATATCTATATAATAGTACATGAACAGAGCAAAAGTAGACAGCCAACTGAACACCGAAAGTAAAATCTAATTATTTTAGAGCAGCTTTATTTAATGTCTGCACATCATGGTACATAATAGCAAACAAATATGATATATGCAACATGTTATATTTTATTGATTATTTCAGTGAATAATTCGAATTAAAAGATTACATGATGTAACTGAAAAAGTAATTGAAAAGTAAACAAGAATACAAATTATATTTTCACAAATTCCAATTCCGGAATTGGCGTTTCAATGCCAATGTACTTGACCAAGTCTGGTACCACTGGTATAACAATGATATAGAAATGGTAACTGGTATAACAATGGCAACAATGACATACAAATGGTAACTGGTATAACAATGTCTTTATTTTTCAGTATTGTACAACCATATTTTGGATCGCTAAAATTAGTCATTTAACATGTAAATTCTTTAACTTCATATAACACATCTTGCAGAAAAATAAAATATATCTGAAACATGAATACACACTGCACATATTAATGGCATTCTATATCGATGTATTGTTGTAAATTCTTTGTTAACATTTATACAATATTTTAAAACTAAATACACAAAACAAAGGAGTATTCTTGCATTCAAACAGACAAAATAAAATATTTATTCAATATAAAAATAGTGTGTGTAAACCAGAATCTACAAAACTTTATTTAGCTTTTAAACACAGAATTACATAGTACAACACAACTTTGCTTAACAGTTTGCTTCAAATTGACATTTCTGATAGTAGCTATTCAGTATTTTAAAATACTGTTACGTAGCAAATAGTCAAATATGTAATATAATTTTAGTCAATCAATTGGAGAGTGTGAAATGTAGGTATATTTAGGTATATTTAAACAATGGTGAGTTAGAACGAGGTTAAATTGAAGTGTAATATTTATATGTATAAACAGTCAATTGCCATCCAACCAGAGTTATTGTATAACTTATTAGATTGCATAAATACTGAGGTGGAAAACCATTATGTTAGTTTAATATATTCTTTATATTCACATTATGGATATACAGCACAGGAATGTTGACATCCACATATTTGTGCAGTACTCTACCAGGTACCTATATTGTTCTTACAAATCATTATGATAGCTGATTGATATACCATCAGGTTCTATAAATGCATATCAACGAATCATACAAAACAACTGGAACAGTCAAACTGTTCACATAACAAATATTTTTTTAGCAAAAGCATAGATGCATCACAGTTGTCTTGACAACACAAGGAGCATCATTATTGTTTGAAGGTAAGCTGGTAAAGAGTTTCATCAAAAAATGTCAGTCCCCATGATTTCTGTAAGGGCTTCAGAGAATCTCTCTTGTCCACATATTTGATGTCAAACACCTGCCCTACAACGACAAAGGGAAAGTCCCGCCTATGACACTACGAGGAAGAACACAATTTACCAAACTGTTTAAAATATCACAGATTATATAAAAAAACATTCTTTATACAAATGTTTGTGAAAACTTCAAAGAGTAAATATTAATGCTAATCATGGTAACTTGCTGAGCACAGTTTATCCATTCTCATTGCATGTATGCTCAAAATATCACTTGTAATGTCATGTTCAAATTAAACACATTATCACGAGTTGGAGCAACAGACACTGAAAAAACATACCAAACATTTCTTCCGTGCCTGCTGGGTCTAGTGAATGAGGAGGACCTGAAAACGTGCCAAAGAAGATAATTTGTATTAAAAGATTACGCTTGTAGCCATAATATAAGACAACAAAATATTAATCAAACAGCTGTCAACATTATTTCAGGTGATAGGATGACTAGACGATATGCTCTCAAAACTAATGTTCATTCGCACCCACTGTCTGTTTGTACACCGTGATTGGCAGAGTGGCATGCATCATCGTAGTATGACTGTAAGTAGAGTCTCAGATGCACAATGTGGAAACAAATCGAAAATGTGAGCTTGTCACATGTTATCTCAATTTGAGTTCAGTAACAGATTTGTGATTGTCAAATAACAATTTAACTGTTGACACAAACATCACGTAAAATAACACATTTTGTACATCAACAAGATTTATTTATACAGAATAGTGCACTTAGTCATGTGTCTATTGATAAAATGTGTTATTTTACATGTATTGACCTTAGGTGTTCACTTAAACATAAATGATTAGAACTACTTTTGTTGAACTAATGTAAATATGTTTCCAGTTGAGTACACACACAGTCACAGTTACATGGACAGTGCAAAAGGCAGGACATTTTTTTTAAATGAATTTTACAAATTATTCATGTGATCTAAAGTCAAGAACATGCTATTGATCAACAATGCACCACTGCATGAACAGACACCTACTGATGAAATAATCCACAACAGATGTATGTATAGCATAGCATAGCATAATATACCTACCTAGTTGCAAAAGTCAGGAAGCAAGGAGTGGGTGGTGATATTATCAACAAAATTAAAAAAACAAGGATATCTTAATAATAATAATAATTAGAGCACTTTTAGAGCGCCACGGATCCAGGTGACCCTGTTCAAAGGCGCTGACACAAACATAGTTGAAGACCGTCACGACTAAAAAATAAATAAATAGATAAATAAATAAAAACATAAAAAACAGCAAATCCAAGTTCATCGGACATAGCACTAAAAGTCGAATAAATCTGACACTTAAGAATAATAAGCGCGTTTAAACAAGATAGTTTTTAAGAGTCTTTTAAAGGTGTATAGAGAGTCACATTTTCGCATCTCATCATATCTTAAATGATGCTTAAAAAATGGACCTCAAATATATACACATTGAGAGAGTAAATTGAGATTATACAATACACTTGTAAAATCAGTGTTATTGTATGGATGTCAGACGTGGAAGGTAAATGAAAGTGACAACCGGTGATTAGAGTCACTAGACACATTCCAATTCAAGTGTCTAAGGTGGATCCTGGAAGTCAGATGGCCGTATGTTGTGTCAAATACAGATAGCGTGAATAAAACAAATTTAATGGAGATCAACATAGAAGTAAGAGAAAGAGAACGGAAGTGGTTAGGACCCGTATTGTGAAAGCTTTCACATGGACACCGAAAGGGAAACAGAAAGTGGGTCGCCCCAAAACAACTTGGCAGATCCAAAGTATCTTGAACTGGGGTGGAAGACATGGACTGGAGCCAAACCGGTGGCCAAAGATAGATGAAACAGGAAGAGCACTGCAGCCTTATGGGCCATGGGACCCAAAGAGGATAGGAAAGGTAAGGTTGTATGTATATTATTTTTAGTCTTACCTTGAATGACATTCTCGTCATAGGTATCAATGCATAACATGTATCGAGCATGTGGTGCCATCAACGATGTGATCAGTGGGATGTATCTGTAAAATAAGATTACCATAAGTTTTATTTAATTTATTTTTTATTTATTTAAGCCGAAACAGACAGAATGACCATTGCTTAGTTAGTAATGTATGATAACCGTTATAACAGAGCTACTAATGCTAAATAATATAGTTTACAGAAGCAGATATATAAATCACGTTTCACCAATCCCAGTATTGTTGCTTATAATGTAAAACAACGAAATTGAGCATATCCTAAGATGACAACTGCAACATTTGCTAAGCCTGTTATAAAGTTATCATAATCTACATCTATGCAAGATCCTGAAATGAAGTGTAGATTATGAAAATCCACACCGTTAGTAAAGCTGTCATGAGTCATTCATTTCATAAAGTGACAGAGAATGTAAAATTGACAAGGAAAAGTGACTGAGAATGTAAATCTCAACCATTCAATGAGGTGATTGTTATTGTTAACCACTACTTCAGTTTCTCCTTATATTCACAGTTTCTCCTTATATTCACAGTTTCTCCTTATATTCACAGTTTCTCCTTATATTCACAGTTTCTCCTTATATTTTTTCATTGGTATTATTTACCTACAAACTGCAAACAACCAATGTTGCACAGCAGACTCTGAATTAGAATGTGCAAGAGAAAAGAAAAGCTGGAAGACCACATAATAACTGGAGGAGGTGAATTGATGAGGCAACTAAGCAGTTTGGCACAACCTGGAAAGAAATGGAAGAGATCAGCCCATAACGAAGCAAGACTGAGAAGTGTTGTTTTGGCCAGTTGCACCAGCTATGGCAAAGAGGGTTAAGTGTAATGCAGATAAAACACCTACTTCTTTCTATCTTTGATATTTATGATGGTGAAACCACCTCTGTCCCATATGGCATCAAAGTTGCATTCTATGCTGCTGCAAACATAAAACCAGTTACAATGTACACTGAAAGTTAGTACACACTACATAAATACAGGTGTATATAGTTCATAAATATTAACCCGAAACCATTAACAAGATGAAAAATTCAAAGTATGTAAACTGTAAAGGCACAATAACAATCACAAATAAAATTGGCACAATATTGTTGCAATAATCAGCTGTCACAATGAAATAACCCAACAGTAACTAGACAGTTAAGGCAACTAGAAAATATATTCTACAAGAGGGACACAGTAGCACGGCAGTAGAACGCCGGACTGTCAAGCAAGAGGACTAGGTCCACCTACGTTCAGTGTCAATGCTGGGGTGTCAGTTCTGGGATGTGTTAGATAAGAGCCACGGTCCAGCTTCACCAGATTGATAAGTATAAGTGTTAACTAACTACCCAGGGACTGTTGCCTCATGACAAACATGTCTCGAGTTTCAAGTAGTTATACTCCAAACAGCCCAATCTTGAGCTAACACAGGAGTTTGGAACAACGGTTTTTAGTGTCTCTTCTGAAAGACACGGGCAAAGTGGGGTGAACGAAATTGCCCAAGCTTCGAAACGGTGGAATCGAACCACCGTCCTCTCGATCGACAGGCGGGTGCTCTAACCATTAGACCACCGCTCCCCACATGTGGTGTTAGCTAGTCTGTTCAAACTAGAAGGCAGGAAACTGAAAGATAATGATTGGCTAGTGAGTGTTTGGTGAGCCAGGCTTGGATGTTATATAGTATTGTAGACAGGGAGAAAGATAGGGAAGTTTTAATTTTGATTGTTATAATAAAGATTAAGGTTGGTTAATACAGTGTAGTTTTATTTTATAGTTCTTCTTTATATCGGTACTCCCATTGTCATATTTATTTAGAGAGAGATGAAGTCGCCGCTACGACAATAACACAGTCTCTCACCTGTTAAACTCCCACACGTCACCAACATAGATGCGCACGTTTGCCTCGGCATACTGTTTTGAAAAACAGCAATATTAGGTTGCATATCTTTGACATGAACTGCAGTAGCACCAAATAAAAAACAAATACACTTCTGTAAGCACAAACAAAATGCTTAGTAGGCTGTAGAACTTAAATCTAGCTGCACATAGTAATCTAGAAAAGCTGACAGTGCAAACAGCATCACGTACAAAACTAGAATTTTACGCAGATGGACATTTTTGGGGAGAAGACGGAAATATTGGATGAAGTGTATTATTAAACATTATATGACTGTGAGAGATATACCAAAGGCAACATACTAGGCATCCTGATGAATAATTCTGTTATATAAGTCAGAGGAATCTGTCAAGCCCACAGGCAAAATTTCCTATCAAATATATATCACTGCATGCCTTAACTATAATATAAATGTGCTCAGTTATTTGCTCTCACTCCTACAGTTGTACAATACAGTCAATACTGACCTTGTAGAGCACAATGTTAGTGCCCTCAATGGGTAGAACAGTGTACTGGAGTTGATGGTCCTCCGCAAACTGTTTGGCTGCAACTTTGGACCCTTCTATGCCGACCACTTCGTGTCCCTTGTCAGCCACCCTAAACATGGGGTGCAAAACATGGGGTTTTGATCCAATACTGACCTCTTTAAATAAATCACACTAAACACAACATTCAACCATACAAATATGTAATATGTATATAACCCTTATTAACACTTGACATGATGAGTGTCAAACGGTATTGATGACAGGGATGTAAGGTTGTAAATGTAATTTTATTAACTGGTAGTGCTCAACAGTTGTACAACATTATACACTATAGTCCTGTTTAATCCTTGGAACTCCAAAAAATTTGTGACAATACAACTGAATATAATATTTGTCTACCTGTTCAGCACTAACTGTAAATTAGTTCAAACAGATGTCCATTTCTCTGTAGCATAATGAAATTAATATCTCTGGTCAGTGGTCGCAGTGATCACAGTGACTATTATGTTGGATGAGAATACATTGATATCTTCATGACAGTTTACTGAACTACTTGTTGATAAAATAATTAAGGAACTTACCATTTCATATCTTTCGTTTTGCCACAAAACGGAAACAACACCTTGGCCTTTGGGTTGCCATTTACGAGGACGTCCACATGCTTTACCATATGACTGTACAACAGAAGAGTCTCATTAGACAGAAATAATAGTAGGCCTATATATACCAAAAACAACATGGAGACAAATCATGGAAGAACTGAAGGCTGCTGGCCTTACATGGGGCACAGCAGCAAGGAGGGCCCAAGACAGAGGGAACTGAAGGCTGCTAGGTTGACATGGGACACAGCAGCAATGAGGGCCCAAGACAGAGGGAACTGAAGGCTGCTAGGTTGACATGGGACACAGCAGTAAGGAGGGCCCAAGACAGAGGGAACTGAAGGCTGCTAGGTTGACATGGGACACAGCGGCAATGAGGGCCCAAGACAGAGGGAACTGAAGGTTGCTAGGTTGACATGGGACACAGCAGCAATGAGGGCCCAAGACAGAGGGAACTGAAGGCTGCTAGGTTGACATGGGACACAGCAGTAAGGAGGGCCCAAGACAGAGGGAACTGAAGGCTGCTAGGTTGACATGGGACACAGCAGCAATGAGGGCCCAAGACAGAGGGAACTGAAGGATGCTATGTTGACATGGGGCACAGCAGCAATGAGGGCCCAAGACAGAGGGAACTGAAGGCTGCTAGGCTGACATGGGACACAGCATTAAGGAGGGCCCAAGACAGAGGGAACTGGCCAGATCATGTGCAAACCTTACATGTCACTCTTGGGTATGAAGCGGAAAAGTAAGTATCAGACAATTGAAAATGTATTATCATGTGTGGCTCCTCGTGAAGAGCCTTGGGCTTCTACAAGTCACAACTCCCTAAGAAAATGTTTATTTTGTTCAGACGAATTGCTTAAAATTATATCATACTGTGACATGTACATTCAGAAAGGTACTTGGTTTGGTCACACAAAAATTAATTTAATAGTTTGTCTGATAATTTAATCAATACTAAAATAAAAAATAGTCAATATTAACTAGATAAGATAGGTTCAATTTGTTTTTGCAAAATGAGTCAGAAATGAGATGAGCGAAAAATCGTATTGAGAAAACAGTGTTAAGAAACGGTTCAGTGACCAAAAACACAAAAACAACCCATTTCACCCCATCAATATGACATATGTGTACATGACTACAACATGTGTATTCACATTATTGATAAAATATGAGAAAATACAATAATTTAATGCCTAAATAAAAAATCAAATCAATACCAATAAAAAAGTCCAATAAAAAACTTTATTACGATTATACATTTCAATAGTTCAACCTTCCTATAATAATACAGATGTATTATACTGATGTATCTTAGGGGCTTGTTTGTTCACCAGTAAACTGTTGAATAATACACCATAAGATATAGTCCTGAACAACATTATATACTATATGGAGAAGACTTACGGATGAATGTCATCCAAGTGCCACTTATTTCTTCCTTCCGCCCAAGCCTTTCGCCAATCATCCACAAACACCTCACGTGGCTCCTTTACGTCTGTGTCAGACATGGCTCGATTATTCCTGAAACACACACTGTACATCTTATTAACTCAATTATTACCTAACACACTGGTAGTAGTCTGTGCATCATTTCTTTATCCAAGTTTAATATGTGTCTCAAGTAGTTATACTCCAAACACCCCAATCTTGGGCTAACGCAGGAGTTTGGACCAGCGACTTTTAGTGTCTCTTCCGAAAGACACGGGCAAAGTGGGGTGAACGAAATTGCCCAAGCTTCGAAACGGCGGAGGTGGAATCGAACCACCATCCTCTCGATCGACAGGCAGGTGTTCTAACCATTAAACCACCGCTCCCCATGTGGACATTCCTACTGGCAATTAACAGAGCTAGCTGTCATCTATGAGCAAGTGTGAACTTTGTGGCTCATACAGGTGCTCCTAGTTGGTTGAATACTAGATTTGTATTAATGACAATGCCATAATGACAGTCCTTAACAATGACAACAATGGCAATCACAATGACATATGTCAGTGACAATGACAATATCAATATTGCTGTTGTGTTGGTGAATTAGTGTCAATTTAAGTAAGCCTCAAATCAATGCTGTGTCGTGCTTTATTTTTTCTCAATTCAACATACTCATACTGACCTTGATCTAGATTGCACTTACTTGACGTCGAGTAATCAGATACGAATCACTGAACTCAGGCCTCTGGCTCTGCAAAAGGACGATATTCAGCACACGTCATACGCCGGCAACGAAGACACACGAAGTGTGACACGACATGAACTACGTGTTTTGACAGTTCCGTATGTGGGGCACCCTGGCGACTAACACATGAACTACTCGAGAGAACCAACTCGAATCTCTGCGTCTGGACCTTTTAAGCCCATTTTGTGAAGTCTGAAAATTTACGAGTAATGCTTGATTACAATTCCGCTTAGCAATACTGACCTCAGGCGTGATTTACAGCCAAAAACGCCCATATTTTTATATAATCTTGCGGTCGAATAGTTCCGCGACAACCCACTGGTTGTGCATCGAGCATGCGTATTTGAAATTAATTCAACAGGAACCAACCTTCCCGCGCAAGAATCAATGTGATCTATGTGACCTCCTGTGATTTTGGTACTGTGTTTAATTTGGCGCGAAGGCGGGCTACGCAACCACGCACATTAAACATGATTTAGGTAGAGCCATACGTAATGACCTCAAACCCAAACATTCATATAGCCATATTATTATAGGATTTATGGGATGATTTCTGAACAATCTTGCAGTTAAAGGTGCTTAATCAATTCGATTTTTTTATGCCTGAGCATGCCTCTGTTCAAAAACGCACCCACATATGGACAATGGCCTGAATTTGTAATTAGTACACGTTTTTTTCTGACCGGAGAAAAGATGAGCACTTCTTTATGGCATCAGGGGCATTCAATTTGCATAAACTAAACTGTCAGTTTAAAAAAAATGTATCTCATCTGCTGAATGCACCTCACTTTGCAACTTCAATTCTAATTCAATTTGTTTTTCTCATTTGTTTCAGTTCAGATGTACATTAATTTGTTCCTGAAGTGTAGAAATAAAAGTTAGATTAATCTTAGTTATATCAGGCTCATATGTGCCTTTTTGGTCATTCTTTGGTGTGTGCCATTTTTGCATACATGTACCTTTCTGTGGGGAGATCCATATAACGCATCTGTAATAGTAATTGAAACAGGACTAGTGTAATTAAAATGAAACGTAATTGATTTGATTTTGTGTAATTGTATGGAGCCTTGGCCATGTTTATAATATATATTATAAAAATATTAACATGGTATTATAAACATGCACGCACTGTCTATGCATGACAGCTGCATAGTGAATTTGTGCTGGCCCGGTGACAAAAGCAACTACTGTGTCAATAGTTTTTGTCTGCTTACTGACATTATGCTTCAGTCAGCAACCTAGATACCGATATATTATTTTAATTGTATCTTCTGAATATGAAAAAATTTATCTTTCAGAGACAAGGGAAGGGGTAAAACAGGGGGGCTTTCCAGTTATGCTACTAACTCTCAAAGCATTGTTTGCAGGACAGTGGAGGGCCATCATGTCAGATGAGGTTTTTCAATAGAGACTACATACAATTGTAGTTGATGAGGCTCGTTGCATTACTGAATGGTAATTGAAACTTTCATAATTATATCAGCAGTATCATACTACCATTTCTTTGAACCACAATTTTTTAACAGAAACACTGACTATGCAATTCCTCATTGTTTTTCATACATTAATAATTAAGTTTACATTATTTTAATTTATATTTTTTACAATGTTCATTACCAGGATTTAAATCATTGATTTAAATCACTCCAAAAAAATCATTGATTTATGATTTTTTATTTCCGATTGTTTTAATCGCAGACTTATATGAATTTAACACAAATAATTGTTTACAAGCACCGAGATCAACAAAGTTTTGCATGTTTTTTAATACAAAAGCACAATGTTCGCACACTTGTGTAGTTGTATTGTCACCAGATAGCCTGATAGTCAAATATTTTATGACATTGTGTATGTTTGAGCTGTTCCCTTTCTGAATGCAATGAAGCCACACAAACTTGTCACCAAGAGGAAGTATCTTTTCAAGTCAGAAACCCTGAGTTAAAGTCCACTTTGAGATTGTGCTAGTTGTTACCAATTCAGTATGTTGATTCAAGTGAGACAGTCTTGGTGACAATTGTTTAATACTGTACCAGTTTGCAGTCTGGTTGGAGACCCATAGAGTACACAGAGCCCTAGACACCCTCTCGGCAAACAGTAATTAGCACTGCTACAGCCACAGACACACAGCATGCTTTCCTTTCCAAGACAGATTATGCAACTACAGCTAGGGGTGAGGCCTTGTGGACATTGCCTAATGTCTCTATGTAAGCAAAAATCATGTACCCTCTGTTAAGACAAATACCCAAATCGATTTGAAAAGAACAGGTTTGAAAGAGTTTATAAATAGAAACATCTATATAAATGTCTATATACCAGATTTAAAAACAGTGAAATAAATAAAAAAAATCTGATTTTTTGTATTAAATTTTTTTTTCAATGAAAATCATTCATGAATCATAACCCCTGTAAGAGTCTGATTTTAACTGTACTTGATTGGTTGATCAACTTTAAAGTCTTACATTAGATGTGTACTGTGTATATGTGTGCTAGGGAGGAAATGGTGGTAATGAGTGGGTGCTGAACACCTTCCTCCCTGTTCAATGCTACATAGACAATTATGAAAAAAACATAACAATAACAATTATGGCAAATATTACTTGATAACAAGATCTGTTTTTAATAATTTCATTCCTGTGTGCCACCAACTTAACACATTGGGCACTTGTTATGTTGTACATACATAAAATATGATAAATTATGATGTTCTGATGTAAAACAATACACATGAATAATAATATTGCTCAACATGCCTAATTAAATAAGAAATAACAATGGATCAGTATCGCTTTCCACAAAACAACAATATAGCAACTGAAATCCATTTCACAGATATTTACTAACAATCATAGGCCCTGTAACAGGGTATGGTGGCAGTTGCACCCAGGGATATATATATATATATATATATATATATATATATATATATATATATATATATATATATATATATATATATATATATATATATATATCAGGGGCAGATGAGCAACTTTTTTGGCTTTTCCAAATATTAGTGGTGTACATGTGGCATTGTTGTTAAAACATTTGCCTTTGTTTCCTGCTGAACGTGACTTCAACTCACATTTGTCATGCCACAACAATACACAAAATACACTTCAGTTACCTATGCCATCCGCTAGTCAATTTACTGTGCCAATGCTAACAACAACAGCTAATTTAAAACATGTCATTAACTTGAAAATTCTACGACTGTGACAAGGCTGCTTTTAAAGTAGCCAATTATTAATGGTGGCCAATCTGTGCATGTGTACAATATGCATTTTGTTTGACTAAATTACATTATAAACATGTTTTGGTTGTCTACTGTCTGCAAAACCTATAAGTTTCAATCACTCAGATCTCGTTTGGGCTGATTGTACACATTTGTAAATTTATCACAATTTGACATTTCACTGTGTAATGAAATAATATCCTGTACTTCAACATGAAGTAATGTTTATTTATTGTTCATTGTAGTACACAATGGTTAATATTAGCAGGCTGCTAATACTTCAGTCTTTACATTGACACTAGTTCCTATGTAGGCCTATATATGTGTTCCTTTACTGTAATATTTGCCATGGCCCAGGGGGTCTTGAGACCCTTAAGACCCCCTGGATCTGCTGCAGATATATATTCTATGGATATATAATGAATTTGCTAGGAAGGCAAAAAAACGCAGGAGCTAAATTGTAGAGGGCCCATGGCTACGTATAACCTGTCGTGGACTCACGGAGCTGGTGGCATTTATTTATCAATAGAACACATGCAAATCACTCATGCGGTAAGCACGAACATAAGTTTCCTATAAAAGATCTGTCACGCATAAGTTTGTTACATTTTAGGCGCTTACACACATGGGCGAATCCAGGGGTGTACGTTAGGTGCCGGGGCAACCCCTTTATTTCGGCCGAATTTGTTCATTAAGTCAGAATTAGTTTTCGAGACACCGCAAGGTTATACTTTCGTAGCTTCACTTGTTCCCCAGGTGAATACATTTATTACTGGGGTAACTACCGGAGAGTAGTTTTACTATTGCGATAGTATCATAGAAGCTAAAGTTAGTAGGCACACATACTAATTTCATTCGATGCGAGTGAAGCTAGCTACATCTCGCATAATAAGTCAGTCGTGCATTCTAACAGTGACACCGATGTGTGTGATCTATCAACTGTGTCGTGTTTCCACTGAATTTCAGCACAATGCGAAAACTTCGGCATCCTAGATACGCCACTGCACTGATTTAATCGACGATTGTTGATGTAAATAAGTAAATTTACATAATAAAGCTGACAACGATCAGAATTACCGCGACACAAATAAACCTACTGATTTTTTTTCCAACTATCATTACAAACAAAAGTTCACTGTACTATCGACGATTACTATTGATAGTTATCGATAGTATCGCATCGCCTATCGCCTATCCCGGTGTATCCTATCCAAACCATAGGGCTGTAGCTTGAATAGTTATGACCATTTCAAATTTGGCGGATTCTGTCATTTTTGTAACTTTTCGGAAATCATAAAAAATTCTTGGTCTACTTAAAATACCAATAACTCAAAAAGTATTTGTGCTAGAGACTTGTCCTGTTTATTCTCCATTGTATGTAGAGAGTAACCTACATACTATAGTTCCACATCTTTACATTAGTTCTCCCACAATCTGCTATTGAAGTTGTGTGTTTTTATGTGCGAAATTTAGTAAAATATTTCAACAATAAAACATGTTAGTGCACAAATGAATCTTATTTTGATCAATAGTGCACCTACATACGTAAGTATAGGAGAAGCTTGAAGTTTCTATCTTGATTAGTGTATGAGATTTTGAAAATTTAGAAGTTGGTACGTAGTGAAAAGTGGCCAATATTTTGCAGCCAAAGGCAGCTACAATGACTATATAATGCACCATGTTTGGATTCCCTATTCAAATGGTTTCATGTTGAAAAAATATTTCAAATAGACGTAATTTGCGTTTTTATCTAATCAATAGGTCACAACACAATATCAAATCCTATAGCTGATTTTACTACCTATTCCACCTCTAGTAAAAAAAATTATATAAATATCGTTGTCAAATGCAGAAAAACCTTCTGAATGCACAGATTATATATACTTGGTTATTCCTTGTGTAATCAACCAATGGTCAAAAGTTTATGTCTCAGAATTTACTTACATTTTAACCAATGACCAAGTGGCTATACTTAAGCACTTGTGCAAAAGAACTAAGCATTTGCATGCCAACTGTCTCTGTAATGCCCTAGTATAATGTGAACAAGGGTAAGCATCGCAAATCGTTCCCATTATTTTTTGCATGTTTTATGTGCTTCTAACTAGAGAAGTTTTCAAACTATGTATCTTAAACTTGTTGAAAGTGTAGATATATTGTTACAGGTTGTGAATGCAAAATTCTAGAATCAGAGGAGGTAGGACAATGGGTATACTGGGTGCATAATAATGGCAAAATATTTTTTCTTTCTGAAAATGATTTCAGCAGTATGAATTTCGTTGTTGTGTTATCGTATAACATCCAAGTTTCAACTCTCTATTGGCAATAATATTTTAGCTTAGTAGGTATCTACTTACTATATTTTCAGAATAACTAAAGTTTAACTTTTAATATATGTTAGGACTTTCAGCAACCAAATTAAGAATGTGGGACAAGTCATATAACCACCCTTTTTTAACTGTGTATAATCCTTTATTCGGTAAACAATATATTCTAATTTCAGGATGGTGTTCTGTTTTATCTAGTTCACACTGAAGCAGAAAATCACTGTTCTACTTAATGGTGTTTTCTCCTAAATTTATACCAAATTGGCCAAAAATATCCAAAATAAATGTGGCAGAACACCGTCCTGACATTTACTAAGTTGTTTACTTAATAAAAGACTATGCACAGTGAAAAATGGTGGTCATAGGACTTGTCCAACATTCTCATTTTGGTTGCTGAAAGTCGTAAAATGTATTAAAAGCTAGTTTAACATTGAATTATTCTGAAAATATAGTAAGTAGATACCTACTAAACCAAAAGATTATTGCCAGTATCTATGACAACAGAGGGTTGCAAATAAACAGATTTTAACAAGATTTACCAAGATTGCCATCCCAAACAACAAGTTCCAGATGGCAAGTGGACAAGGACGCCATTGGCTTATCGAGAGTCGAAGACAGAAGGTGTAGTAATGTTCTTAGTGATATTGCAATCATCAAGTTTATATTTTCAATCGTTTGACTAGGGTGCATGGGCAGGATTGACCCATCGACGAAAGATTAAAGACACAAAGCGTATCTACCTCGGATGGATCACGTATCAACACGCATGCAGAACCACGGTCTAGTGAGCGTCAGTAAAGGAGGTGGTCAACAGATAATAGATGTGCCTCGAGACAAGACTCTCGCCGAACTAGAATATCGACTACTTAACACGTATCTACCAGGTGGTGAAAACATTGCTCAACAACTTAAAGTTTCAGAACTAGAGTTTCATCTGGCGACGTTTAGTGGGAGCCCGTCACCGGACACAATTGATGGCTTGCCATTTACAGTGGAGCTGTACGGCGGTAAACTCGCAACGTATCCTCTTCGGGTTTACCTGCCTGAAGGAGCACGAGGTAAGCAGAACAATGACGTGTGTAGAGTTGTAGTGGTATTATTCTTAGAACTTCTTCCATAATAGGGTTGTGCTATTTTGCGAGCGTATTTAGCCCTATTTTGGGGTATTTTATAGAGATCGTGAGTCCACCATAGACTACGCATTGCCCCATGTGTGGGATATTTTACTTTCCCCGACATAAACACCAGATAGATAGATGGCTTTTAGTGACACTGGCAAAGTAGGGTGAACGAAGTTATCCAAAACTTCGAAACGGCAAAAGGTGGATTCGAACCGCGTTCCTCTCGATCGACAGTCAGACGTTACACCATTGTACAGTATCATGTTATACGCGACTTAAGGTTCCATGTCAATATACGCAGTATTTCTACCTATACAATGTCCTGGTAGACGTTTATACTTTCATTGGCAAACGTTGATTTTTTAAATATATTTCGCATTAGGCAGAACGCGACAATAACTGTGGGAACGACGTCCGTGTGCATGATCAGGTGGAAGATGTCAAGACCGACACACGTCAGGTTCAACTTCGGCCTGAGGAACAACCTGAGTCGCAGCCTCACCCACAGCAACAATATCAGCCTGAGGAACAACCTGAGTCGCAGCCTCACCCACAGCAACAACATCAACCTGAGGAACAACCTGAATCGCAGCCTCACCCACAGCAACAACATCAGCCTGAGGAACAACCTGAGTCGCAGCCTCACCCACAGCAACAACTTCAGCCTGAGGAACAACCTGAATCGCCGCCTCACCCACAGCAACAACTTCAGCCTGAGGAACAACCTGAGTCGCAGCCTCACCCACAGCAACAACTTCAGCTGCAGGCACACGGTCCACCAGAGAATGATGACGATGGTGAATTACCTGCGTTCAGTGACGATTCGTCTGACTCTGACAATAGTTTTCAACAGTCGCCGGTCTAGGAATGTGCAAAGGGTACGTGTGACAACAAACGGGAGTGTGACATTGGTATTACTGTTGTAACTGTTATTATTCATAACTATTTTGGAGTCAACTGTGGAGTGTCATTAAAATAAAACATGGTTCTGTTTTTATGTTAAATATTAATAATCCTTAATTTTATTCGTCACGTATTGTGCAGAGTAAACATGTTCCAGCACAATGCACTGGTTTGTCCAAAGTTTACATGCAGTAACGCTAATGCTATATTTGATATTAGTCATTCGTGACGAATGATTATGCTATTGTCATGTTCTCTTCAGTGTTTATCTGGAGCTGCAGATCAGTCGACATCTAGGACGCCGACACCTGGTGCAGTGGACGACGACCAGGGAGAAGATGACCACGGAGAAGATGGCAGTTCACAACAGAGGTAGGTGTTTGTAGTGTATGATACAAAAGTAAACTCTCACCGCTTGAAAAAGTGTCACATTGTACTAATACAGTGTCGTGATATTCCATTTCATGGATATTCTTACGTCACTGTTAAACAATGATTACTTGCCTAGTTAAGTTTGGCGATTTAAAATTCATGTTTTATTTGCACTCAGCAAACATAACCCTGGTACATGAAGTATTGAAAGTGCTCATTGACCTATAAGTGCGCATTAACTGCATTATAAAACAAATTAGGATGTTTTGTTTCAGATCAAATTTGTATTCTACACGCATACGCTATACGCATTCCTTTTAGTCATATTTATTCCTGTTGATTTCAAATATAGAACGGAGACGGCTGAACAAATATGAATCCGCCTAAGGTATCAGCTTGACAAAGACGGACGTCACAATGTCATTAATGTGACACGAGATGAGGTATTGGATGGAGCAAGACGAGGCTTCAGTAGGGCCACGTTCCTGGACAACAGACTTCTCAGTGTTCGTTTCTCCGGAGAGGGCGGCATCGACGGAGGTGGGCCTCACGGAGGTGGGCCTCAAGGAGGTGGGCCTCACGGGAGTTTATGCGGCTGGCATTGAAAGGTCTGCGAGATTCACGCGTGTTTGAAGGCCCGTATCTGGTTAGAATAGTTGTCGGTGTGTGATATATCCAGGGATCGAACTTAACGCTCGCCCCCTCGCCCGAGGCGAGTAGAAATTCCTGGGGATGAGTAACCTTTGGCCTGCACTAGTCCCTCGGGCGAGTAGCTATTTTCCACTCGTTTTGTAACAAGATAAATGCAATTTGAATTAGGCGTACATACATAAACGTAATACATTGTATCGAAAAATAAAGTTTTAAATCTTCGTTCCCGATATATCCGATTTCGTAAACGAGCAACCACTACTCGTTGCAACGTAGTCGAAAATCCGTGCACACGGGTACAAATATAGTACACTGAACAGTACTAATTTTTACCTGTCGATCTTCTGAGTTTCCTTTCGAAATCGTGGAATTTCATAAAAGGGGTCCAACCCCCCAAAAGAAAACTGAGCGCCGATGATAAAGTTGCGCATAAGCGTAGGTACGATGCGTGTGAGAGGAAACGAGCATTTCACCCGCACTGGCTAAAGCAATACACAAACACGCACGCACGCACGCACGCACGCACGCACGCACGCACGCACGCACACACCAAAAACACGGTAGTAGTAAGTGTAAGTTTCTGAAGGATTAACTCCGGACGCCATGTGTCTGAACGACTTCCGGTTGCGCGCGCAGCCAATCAGAGCGCCCCCTGACGGTTGTAGGAACACCACAAACAGTGCGCAGCGCCCCCTAGCGGCTGTAGGAGTACCGAAAGATAACCAGTAGCCATCGATAGTGGACATAGGAACGACTGTCTGTTAACAGCGGTCATTAATAGGATCAATAATAACTGAGATGAAAGAGTAAGTTAACAGTGGTCATTAACAGGGTCATTAATAACTGAGATCAAAGGACCTAACGAGGAGACGAGAAACGAACAAAACACGATATCGTACGAGTGCACACGTATTTTATTGAACAACACAAGCAGCATGGCGATACAACATGGAAAGCGTGTAATATCACGACAACTATGACGATGAAGATGAGGCGACTTGCGGATGTTGACCACCACGCCAGAGGTCGCGAGCTTAGGGGTTCTTTATATGTAAATATTTAAAAATAATGCGCTCTTACAGTCTATCCATAACTCCTACAGTTTACCCATAATTCCTACAATTTACCCATAATTCTCCTATTGAATAAGAGTAAAGGACATTTTATTAAATATTTGAAAATAATGACACAATATCGTCCAGAAACGTTAGACAGAGGACTCTAAAGTCTCATGCCATACGCATATTTTCGTTATATGTCAATATTTAAAAATAGTGCGCTCTTACACTTTACCTATAACTCCTACAGTTTACCCATAATTCCTACAATTTACGCAGCACACATATGTAATGTAGTGTGTTTGTTCGTTCACCGAGCTATAAAAAGAACGGGACTTTAGTTTCATACGGATCGTGTTACTCACAGACCCCTTATATTATGATTGACCAGGCGAGGCAAACTATTACCAAGATTAAACCTGTCTGGACTTCCGCACTGTGTGCAGTGACACTGCGCTTTAATAAAGAGCAAGGCAGGCTAGAGACAGTGTCATAAAGTACAGAAATATATGTTGAGATGCTGAGAAAAAGCAAGGCATGCTGAGATGGTGTCATTTTGTTAGTTTGTTCGCCAGAAGTTGTTTGAAGTTGTGTGAAGTTGTGCGAAGTTATGCGACGTTGTGTGAAGTTGTGTAATGTTGTGCAACGTTGTGTGAAGTTGTGCGAAATTGTGTGATTTTGTATTCTAGCTATGTACTGAGGGTGTAGTGGCTATGTATTCCAGTTGTGTACTGAGGGTGCAGCGACCATGTATTTCGAGCTGTGTCCTGGGTGAGCAGTAACTGTGTATTCTAATCGTATACTGGAGTTGTAGTGACAATGCATTATAGCTATGTACTGGAGATACTGTAAATATCTTGTATTTTAGCTGTGTACAGAGTGTGTAGTGACTATATTTTATATTCTAGATGTGTACTGAGGGTGCGCTGGCCATGCATTCTAGCTGTAACTGTGTATTCTATTTGTGTACTGGAGTTGTAGTGACTATATCTTACAGCAGTGTACTGGAGATAGCAGCGACCATGTATTCGAGCTGTGTCCTGGGTGAGCAGTAACTGTCTATTCTAATCGTGTACTGGAGTTGTAGTGACAATGCATTATAGCTATGTACTGGAGATACAGTGAATATTTTGTATTTTAGCTGTGTACAGAGTGTGTAGTGACTATATATTCTAGATGTGTCGTGAGGGTGCACTGTTCATGTATTCTAGCAGTAACTGTGTATTGTACTGGAATTGTAGTGACTGTATCTTACAGCTGTGTGCTGGAAATACAGACTGTACATTTATTTATTTTATGACACTGTCTCGAAGCTGTCTTGCTGTTTCTCATCGTCTCAGTATACATTTATGTACAGGAGCCAGTATGTGGCTGGAGGTAGGAGAGACAGAGGACAGTATAGTATGGTGGACGCAACGTATCAGGAGTCAATATGTGGTTGGAGGTAGGAGAGACAGATGACATTATGGTGGACGCAATGTATCAAGAGCTACAATGTGGCGGAGGCAGTGCTTAAGGAGCCAGGAGACAATGTATAAGGAGCAAGGGTGTGGCTGGAGGTAGGAAAGAAAGAGGACTGTATGATGAACGCAATGAGTAAAGGGCCAGGATGTGGCTAGAGGTAGGGGAGACAGAGGACTGTATGATGGACGCAATGTATCAGAAGTCAGGATGTGGCTGGAGGTAGGAGAAACAGAGGACAGTATGGTGGACGCAATATATCAGGAGCCAGGATGTGGTTGGAGGTAGGAGAGACAGGGGACTGTATGATGAACGCAATGTATCGGGAGCCAGTATGTGGCTGGAAGTAGGAACAACAGAGGACTGTATGGCGGAGGCAGTGTGTAAGGAGCAAGGGTGTGGCTGGATGTAGGAAAGACAGAGGATTGTATGATGGACGCAATGTTTCAGGCGCCAGGATGTGGCTGGAGGTAGAAGCAACTGAGGACAGTATGGTGGATGCAATGTATAAGGAGCAAGGGTGTGGCTGGAGGTAGGAAAGACAGAGGATTGTATGATGGACGCAATGTGTAAAGAGTCAGGATGTGGCTGGAGGTAGGGAAAACAGAGGACTGTATGATGGACGCAATGTATCAGGAGTTAGCATGTGGCTGGAGGTAGGAGCAACTGGGGAGAGTAGGTGGACGCAATGTATAAGGAGCAAGGGTGTGGCTGGAAGTAGGAAAGACAGAGGACTGTATGCCGGAGGCAGTGTGTAAGGAGCAGGGATGTGGCTGGAGGAAGGGGAGACAGAGGACAGTATGGTGGACGCAATGTATCAAGAGCCAGGATGTGGCTGGAGGTAAGGGAGACAGGGGATTGTATGATGGACGCAATGTATCAGGAGCCAGGATATGGCTGGAGGTAGGAAAGACAGAGGACTGTATGATGGACGCAATGTATCGGGAGCCAGGATGGGGCTGGAAGTAGGAGCAACAGAGGACAGTATGGTGGACGCAATGTATCAGGAGCCAGGATGTGGCTGGAGGTAGGGGAGACAGAGGACTGTATGATGGACGCAATGTGTAAAGAGCCAGGATGTGGCTGGAGGTAGGGGCGACGTAAATAAATTAAGGCAACAGCATGATGGAATCACTGCACGCAGTAAGTAGTGAATGCATCTTTATTATTCATATTTTATTAAAGCGCAGTGTCACTGCGCACAGTGCGGAAGTCCAGACAAGTTTAATCTTGGTAATAGTTTGCCTCGCCTGGTCAGTCAGAATATAAGGGGTCTGTAAGTAACACGATCCGTATGAAACTAAAGTCACGTTCTTTTTATAGCTCGGTGAACGAACAAACGCACTACATTACATATGTGTGCTGGGTAAATTGTAGGAGTTATGGGTAAATTGTAGGAATTATGGGTAAACTGTAGGAGTTATGGGTAAAGTGTAAGAGCGCACTATTTTTAAATATTGACATATAACGAAAATATGCGTATGGCATGAGACTTTAGAGTCCTCTGTCTAACGTTTGTGGACGATATTGTGTCATTATTTTCAAATATTTAATAAAATGTCCTTTACTCTTATTCAATAGGAGAATTATGGGTAAATTGTAGGAATTATGGGTAAACTGTAGGAGTTATGGATAAAGTGTAAGAGCGCATTATTTTTTAAAATTTACATATAAAGAACCCCTAAGCTCGCGACCTCTGGCGTGATGGTCAACATCCGCAAGTCGCCTCATCTTCATCGTTATAGTTGTCGTGATATTACACGCTACCCATGTTGTATCCCCATGCTGCTTGTGTTGTTCAATAAAATACGTGTGCACTCGTACGATATCGTGTTTTGTTCGTTTCTCGTCTCCTCGTTAGGTCCTTTGATCTCAGTTATTAATGACCCTGTTAATGACCACTGTTAACTTACTCTTTCATCTCAGTTATTACTGATCCTATTAATGACCGCTGTTAACAGACAGTCGTTCCTATGTTCACTATCGATGGCTACTGGTTATCTTTCGGTACTCCTACAGCCGCTCGGGGGCGCTGCGCACGGTTTGTGGTGTTCCTACAACCGTCAGGGGGCGCTCTGATTGGCTGCGCGCGCAACCGGAAGTCGTTCAGACACATGGCGTCCGGAATTAATCCTTCAGAAACTTACACTTACTACTTACGGTGGTGTTTTCTGTGACAATTCCATGTGGTCTTGTATGTAAATGTTAATGTTTAGTTGAAAGCATAAGGGGAAATCGAAAAGAAATTTACATCAGACATGCCAAGTTCGGAAGGCCCGAAAGGGGTAGATTAGCGCGTACGACAAAAATTCGGGGTCGCGACGTCGCGTCGACGACCGGCAGCCACACTCGAGACACAGCACAGCAAACACACTATTAACTACAATGGTTAAACACATTATTTTAATACACACAAGAAATGGTAATTATATACAATTAAAATATTACATATAGGTACATAAATAACATAATTATACAACAGGCTAAAATGCAGGTCAAAAATACTGAGCATAATGAAAGGTGCATAAAAAATTAAGGTAATGGATAAAAAACATAGCAGTGAAATAGCAGTGAAAATAGCTAGATGCTTTTCAATTACATAAACATACACAGCATATACTTCTAATACGCAAGAAATGACAATTATATACAATATAAATAATTAATAATATATACAAAATGCATTGCCAAAAAATATAAATCATATAAAAAATACTAAGAACAATGCAAGGTCCATAAAAATTAAGGTAATGGACAAAAACATTCAATAAAATGCTCCACATTTGAATTACGCAAACACGCACATTCTATACTGAAATGTTCAAATGATAAAAATATATAAAAATTATACAACAATAATTACAAACAGGCTAGACATGTAAAAAGAAGCACAAATCAGCATGAATCATCATGTTGGTAAAAAGGCACTTAATAAAGTACAGTTTACACAAAAATTCTGTTAAATAAGGCAATACTGATAAATAAAATAACAATACCATGCAAGAAATATACGAAGTTATACACAATTCTGACTGAGATTGATAAATACCAATGTAAAAACTGCCTGGAATGTGCAAATGACATAAATAAAAAATACACTAATGTATAAATACACAAAATACACACAACATATAGATACAGCCGTACAACAAAACGCTATAAATAAAATTCACACTTGCTCCTATGCCGAGCTAGTGTACAAGTCGTTGTATGACGTGCACGCGACACCCGCCAGCCGCAGTGTGCGCTCACAGGGAGCGAACTAGGTACATATAGTGTCCTCGTTCAACTTGCACTTCAGCAGTGCTGACAGTACCAAGTACCGGTAACAAGGGTGCGTTTGAAATTCCAGTGGCCAAGTTCAGTACAAAAGAAATTCGTAGCTGTAGCCGCCAACCCGCCATTACTACATTAGTGCATTCCTCGTTATTCCATAAGCCTTGTATAACACTAACAATCAACACATTTTTTATAACGACTACTAAGTAATAATGTACATTCAGTAATCATAATAAATTGCCTAAATGGACAGACGCAATGAAAAAGTGACGATTGCACGAAAGACAAAATGCATGGTTCGTTGATCGCGAACTTTTTCCGACCCACGGAAAATCTTCCTCGAAGGCAACCTTGTATGTGTTGGCATACTTCGGCTTCTTAGGCGGTGCCCCAGCTTAACCGCCGAGGCGCGCTTCGTCGTGCCGTGGAGAAACTAGCGATCGATGATTAAAAATTGTAGATAGAAATAACTCAAGCGTAAGAAAAAATTTAACTGTTCTGGCGGGGAGTTATACTCGCTATAATTATATAGCAGATATCACGAGGGCGAGTAGTTGCGATATCATTGGTCGCCGGAATCGAGGCTGAGATTCAGATTCAAACGGGATCTACCGGAAAGTCGAGAATTTTCGCTCAACGCTGCCGATTTTACCGATAAAATGAAAGAAAAAAATGTTTCCCCAAAATCGCAAAAACCGGTAGAAATGTTCTACCGACCGGTAGACCGGTAGAAGAGGTGATAAACCGGTAGTCTACCGGGAAAACCGGTACACTTGGCATGTCTTATCGTAGATGAAGTTTGTTACTTGAAATGTGACACATACACGCACGCACGCACGCACGCACGCACGCACGCACGCACGCACGCACGCACGCACACGCACACGCACACGCACACGCACACGCACACGCACACGCACACGCACACGCACACGCACACGCACACACACACACACACACACACACACATCAAAACTCATGAATTAGCCCCAAAACACGTCGAAAGGTGCTGCCGCCTCTAGCGGCGTTGCATTCGCCAGATGGCGGCATGTCGCGCACAGCATTTTGACAAAAGAACGTTGCCAGCATACTATTCACTGTGAACTGGCGGCAGTAAAGTACCAAGCTGGTTAGAAATCAATTATAATTTTAGTACATACACGTGTTATATTGCATATACGCTTTGAGGCAATCATTTGCTAAAAGTTGCGACGTTAACCAATCACACGGCGAGTGTTTTCCCGGTGCGAGAAAAAGGTCGGGTCTGTGGTAGTCTCGTCCAATCGATCAATGCTCAGAGGATTAATGAAAGCATCCTTCTTGGGTGCTTCCATTTGTACTTGTCAATTATTGCTTGGATGTCGATGTCCTTGTGTACATGCCCTTTGATGTCCTTTCCTGTCCTTGTGTACACGAAGAAGAACCAACGCATTGAGGCGATCCTGGTGCCAATTTCTTCTACAACAGTATGACGTCATCATTATGTTAACATCTGTCAGCTTGCCCACGTTATTGGATAGGAACTTCAGGCCGTTCACAGCTTTCCCTGTGATTGCACGGAATCTCGTGTCCAATTCTTGAAGAAAATGGTCTAGACATGGTAGGAATACGAAGTGTCGCTAATATATTTCTGGGGTGTCGGCCTCCACGTTTTTTCTCATGATCTGCCTCCCACTGCGCCTTGGGACCGATATCACTTTAACAGCAGTGCTGGCCATCTCTTCCGTCATCTTGTAGACCTCACTGTACTCTGCATCTGCATTTTGTCTGCTGTCAATAAAGATGTCCTTTACCATTGTGGTTTCTTCGTAGGCCCGGTGAACACCCTGGATAGAACCCTGGGGCAGCTTTCTGAGGCCTTCTGTGTAGGGCCTACTCAAACAAGCAAATATTGAGATCGCCCAGAGTAGTCCAAAACAGTCAGTCATTCACAGTCAGTCAGTGTATGAAGCCATTAAGGATGGCTTCATACATTTTCAAACTCCTCCAGTGTGGCGTGTCGTTACACCCATCTTGTAGTTTCATCTTTCCAACACCAACTTCCATCACACCTTCACACCTCTTGGGTGATTATTTGAAGAATACAGCAAGGGTCTGCAGAGTTTTGTACTTCAGGAACCTTACATGCCTTAGATAGTACCAGATTCATGTTGTGGCTATACACACTGGTAATGATGTGCTCTAAGCTTTTAGACAAAGTGTGTTATCAGATAAGAGTAAAGCCCCCAATTTTTTTTCAAGCAGAACGGGGGCGTGCACTGCCGTAATATTGTTAATTGTAGTTCCAAATAGTTATGCTTTGGTAACCCTTGCGTAGGCCCAAAACCAAGACTTTTGTTTCCCTTCAAGTGTTACAACATTTGGAGGAACAGATGATACAACTGTGAAGTCAGTGGTTCACGTAGTTGTTCACGTAGTTGTTCACACACTTGTACAGAATTGATATAAATAATGACATATGTTAGCAACATTCCATCAAAACCGGTCAATAGAAGAAACGCATGCCAGACATAATAAAGTTTGGTGTTAAAACTGAATAATTTGTTATCTTATTCCGAATACCGTCAATGAGAATGATCCGTGTCATGGCGTAGAAATCCAGTATGCATGTGTGAAGCACTTTCAGTAATAGAGCAGATGTATCCTGTTCCGTTAGCTGTCTAATTACGGCAGACTATAAAACGGGACTAAAATAATTGACTAGTTATAGTGTCCCACCCAATGAACACTATGAACCAACTATATTATATTACTATTATATTATTCTCTAGTATCTTTGCTAAGGACACTATTTTACCCATCATGTGCGTAACTAATTGTTCGTCAACCCGTGAAACTAATAGTGCATGTAATGATTTAATTTCACTTCATGTTTTGTTACTACCTTGACAATACTATTATAATGTTACGCTCAACAATTACCTATGTGATTACCAGTGGGGTATTTAGGGGGAGGGTATTACTGTGGCTTCTTTACCGGAAAATATCGGCTTATTGCGATTTGTATCCCACAGTTGACGTTCTCTTAAACATTTCTGTTATACCACAAATGTTGTAACACAACCCTGCCTATCTGCTAAACGAAATGGTCAGCAAAACAATCGTGGTTCGGGAAAGATTTCAAGATCAAAATGTAACATGCGCTTGGTTTGTTGCTCCGTGGACGGATGTTTACAAAGCTAGTCAAAATAAACGTGTGTGTAAACTATAAAATGGGAGATACTGTCCTACGTATGGATGTAGGAGTAGCAATAAGTGCTGATATGACAGTTTCAGTGCAGTGTGGTATTGCAGCTTCATACCTCTGTATAAAGCAATAGTTAGACCTCATTTAGAATGCTGCATACAAGCTTGGAGACCATATCGTAAGAAGGTTATAGATACACATGAACGAATACAGCTGAGAGCAACTAAAATGATTCCACAACTGAGACACCTTAGTTATGAAGAACGCCTAAAAGAATGTGGTTTAACAACCCTAGTTACAAGCAGGTTAAGAAGAGATCAAGTTATTTTTTTAAAGATATTGAATGGGTATGAAAATATTGATAGAAATAGTTTTTCTCACTTCAGAAAGATAGCAGAACTAGATAACATGAGGTAGCATTAGTAAAGGATAAATGCAGATTGGATATCAGGATGTACTCGTTCTCACAGAGGACAATGAATGAATGGAACAACTTATCTACAGATTGCTAGCAGCTTGAATATGTTTAAAAACAAAGGTGACAAATATCTCAGGGCGGGGTATAGATGAAAAATTGTTGGACTCTCGAAAAGCCAATTGCTTCCTTGCCATCTGGGCCTTTGCCTTGGATGGCAATGTTGTTAAATCTTTTAAATGGATGGCAATCTTTTAAAATTAATGTGAGAACATAGTGACACCACGTCTGAATAAACCGAGATGTAGCTGCGTTTAGTGATGTCCTCTGACGGAATAGACCGAATTCAGGCTGTTAATATGTGATTGGTCAGGCGCTACTAACCCACAAATGGTCGCACGTGTCACCTTCTTGTACTGAATTGAGAACTAAACATTAGACCTGATTAGAGGTCCGTGTCATCAACCGAGCAAAAGACGACAGGAAAATGATATCAAGCTACATCTTGCACCCACAGCAGGAAGTGTGGAATTACGTTGAACCAAGTTCTCTGTGTGAAGGCAGCTTATTGGGACCTACTCAAAACACGGCTTAAGACGTCCACTCCATTAAGAAGGTTATTTCTGAAAGTACAAAGACCTATATTGATCAAAATCGCTTCTCGGATTCACGAGTTCTGAAAGTAAATGTGACTTTTTCCGTAGATAACTGCATCTTATTTCGCCGACACGCACATTTACCTAGGACTAGATATGTATGCCGCCTTTTGTGCGTTTTCCCTGGTGAGATGCAAGTCTGCCTTTAATGCATCTTACGCTGATTATATTACATCGCGCTGAGATTGCCAGGGAATTAAATTTAGTCGCCGCCAAAGCGCCGGTGATTGCTATAATTTGTTTGCCAATTAATTAGATTGATTCGGCTGATTGAGTTCAGACTAAATGAACAGTTGACCGCGAGGAGTGGACAGTGAAGCATACTGTCCCTTCCTCGAGCGGATAGCATCCAGGCGAGTGCACTCGACAATATCGATGTGTTAGTGATGAATCCCCGTGTAGGCAATTGCTGGCAGTGAACCGATAGATGCCGATAACATAGGACGAAATATGTCCTAAAAGAACAGCTAACAACAAATGCATTTATACATAGGACAAACCATGACGTCTACGGACGGTGTTGACATTTGCACCCATAGCTCACACATAGTAAAATTTTAGTGCCAAGTGCGTTTTGGAAGTGGTTCTGTGTTGATGAAGTGAGTTTTGAGTATATTCCATCGTTATGGCACTATATGTGCAGTTTTCAAGTAATAGCTGTATAAATATGCTGTGTAAGTTCGTGCATGGAGATGATACAGAGAAATGGCAATAATGAAGTCGACAAGGATATATTCAAACAAACAAAACAAGGAAAGTGAGTTGATCATTTAGCACAGGTGTTATATAGTCATATCTACTGGCGCGGGTAAAGAGTCTGGCGGCATTGTTCTGTACTCCTTGAAGGCGACGATGATGCATCGAGTAGAAGTGAATTACAGTAGTCCACGCGATGTAGGTCACGAGTGTGTTGACAACACTTGTGGTGGCTTCAGTTGTATGGTAATAACATATTGATTACACCTGTACATATGATAGTTACAAGCAGCACACACAGTTGTCACGTGATGTGTCATCGTCAGATGTTGGTCCATATGAACTCCCAAGTTTCGTACACGGTCCGCTGGTGGAGTCACGTCGTCTAGAATGGCTAACTTGAGATGATGTTTTGATGCAAAGATGATCATCTCAGTTTTGTTTGCATTTAGAGTCAGCATGCGAAGCGTTATCATGCACCGTTTGACTTCCTCAATTCCGTGTGTGAGTTGTATCGCTGTTTCCGATTGGTCACCTCATACAGTTGGGTTGTAGGACGCACATAGCTGAATGTCATCTACATATTTGTGATAGTGTATCCCGTGTCTTCTGAATATTCTCTGAATTTGTGTTGTGTATAGAGTAAATAACATACCCAACGTTCGAGTCATGTGGTGCAGCACAATACAGAGGAATATACTTAAATGTTATTGAGTCAATTTGGACGCATGGCAAAGAATATGGTACGTTTCTTGTCAAGAGCTCCAGCGATGTCATGTTTTAACTTTTAATAGGGCTGTCTCGGGACTGTGCAACATGTTGCGCACATACTGATATTCTTTGTGCAGAAATAGTGCTATTGTGCTTTCACGCTGACCCCAACTTACATGGCAAGTTCTTCAGGTAAGAAGGTACGAAGAACACAAAGACGTTGCTTACACTATTGCTGGATGCGACACCACATCACGCTTGCTTGGCACCAGGAAGGCTGTAACTCGTGTTGTCCAGAATGTTGCCAGTGATAAATGTGGTAATAACAAATATGTGACCTTTGCCTACATTAGTAGCGGAGTCGGTGACTGTATAATTAAACATATTCTTAATATATATATATATATATATATATATATATATATATATATATATATATATATATATATATATATATATATATATATATATATATATATATATATATATATATATATATAAGCTTAAACTATTGTACACAACTTTTGCCAATTAAATGTTGTAATTTTGGCCCCGATTGTAACAATGCTGTATGCTAAATGCTGTATAAGTATAAATGATATTCGATACCGTTCAATATAATGATAATCTAATGACGTCGGCCAGCACACCTTATTTGCAAACGCCTTCAATTATGATATAGTTTTAACATTGTAAATACAACGGCAACCTGCGACCAACGATCGTAGTTCCAACAGAATGTATACATCGTCGAAATGGCTCCAATTCTGTTGGTATTCCAACTGGTTCAAATCTTAGAACCAATCATTTCTTATTCTGCATACATCAAAGTACATTTCCACTTCTGTCATAATTGGAAAATAATTGCATATCGATTGTCTGTAAATTAGCTAGTTGTCATACGTTTGCCGCATTTTGGTCGTGTTCCCGTTTATTCTCATGTGGGGGACCGATCATTTCTGATTCTACATAATATTCTATAATAAAGTCCACCAAATATCATGCTTCTGCCATGATATAAACAAGTGCCGTGAATTTGCCCGGTTAACCGCAAATAGCGAGATCAAACAATGTGCCTAAGACTTAGACACCCTGTTCGTGATTCGATGTCGGATCTTATCACACGTAATCGGACATCGAGACCGCTCATCACGTGGATACCAAACCAATTTTTCGAATCACGAATCAATGAGCTTGTTCTCTCCTGAATTACGTTCATTGCAAAATGTGCATTTTCATGCAAAGTCGACGAAGGGGGGTGGTGTTGCTGAACCGTAACTAGACCGCAGGTGCCACTGCGGTCGATGAAGTCCTCCTGGTCAGCCGAAGGCCTCGCGCGGACCAGTACTGCTTTGACCAATCTAATTGCACATTTGTGACACTCGCTACGTTAATGATACGCAGTGATTGGCTTTATTTGACAAGTCAAACCAAATTTCGCTGTAATTATGTTGGCCAGTTAGATGCAGCATTGATTACGAGAGTTGCTAATTGTTGAGCTACACGAGCACACGAAGGCCAACAGAATGCGATCAAAACTACTGCATCATATTTGTTTTCAGGAAGACAATATTTGCTGTCATAAAATGATCAAATGATTTCGATGGAGGTTGAGTGTAATAAGGAACTTTATACGAAACATCGATGTTCCTCCGAAGAGGCTGCTGTTGGCATCTTTAGGCAAATATTGTCATTGTAATTTTTAACGAGATCTTGTTAAATCTCAAGAAACATGACAATAACAATTAAAATGATGCTTGTGATGTTGCGACCAACTCAGTATGTTCTGGAGTAACATTGATTTTAATATTATACAATTGTTGGTGCCATCATACGATTCAAACAAACACGACATTGCGGAACCAGTCAAACGTTTCCTGTTTCCTATTGGGCCGCGCCTTGTACTACATGGGAGCTTAGATTCCGTTGAGTATCAACATGGATATGCCCAGCTGCTTAAAGGCCATACCCTGTCATTAATTGTGCAATGTTCCTTAATGATAAATGATTGATACACTTTCAGATGGTGGCTTTGCCAAATATGTTATGTACTGAATAACGGCATACAACATAAAAAGGAGCCTTTAAATTTGCCGCCTCACGGAAAGTTTTTTCTGGAAAACAGACATTTCCATGTTTAGACTATGACCTGTTTATGACTGTTTAAAACCAATGTTGTCAATGTTTTGGTCAAACTGTAGTTTCGGATTTGCCATGACATTGAAAAAAACATATATACAAATAAATTTACATAGTTTTTATGTTCATTTAGTTGAACAAGATAAAGCCTTTGATTCGTAGCTTTAGTATTTTAAAATCTGGTGTCTAAATAACCGTAATTTCGAGACAATGCGATGCTGCGTGTTGTCACAATACGTAGGTAAACTGTTCGCTTTTGATACACACCTTTATATAGAATGCACCATTTGTGACAAAGTCCAAGTACACAACTAGGTACCTCAGAAACGATCCATTCTTGGTTTCGAGATATGTTCACAAGTGACATAATATCGCTGTTGAAGAGCCGAAACAATGGAAATCCATTTTTATTTGTACCACGTGGTTGGATGGATGTGTGTCTATTACACTCTCATCTAACATAGTAAATTGGACTTTGATTGTTTGATCCACCAACAACATAATTATGTGTTGAGGAAACAAAACAACAAAAGTCAAGTTTTTTTGTGTTAGAAACTTAAAACCATTGTTTTGACTCTTCAACAGCAATATGCAAAAAATCGTCAGTACAACAAACATAAATTGGTATAGTTCTGCGAAAGAGGTAATGCAACACGAAAGGAAAGCAATAACTGCCCTCTGTCGAATAACTCGGTAATGCAATACTGGTGGTGAGTTCGGAGTGAAAAGACCGTCTCGGCACTATTCGTTACAGCCATTTATGCTGTTTCCATCATTATTGTAAACACTATTTTTTGTCAACTACAGTTTCCATCCTACTACTGTTGATCGATTGCCGATTGCGTTGTATGTAGAGGGGATCTATGCTGCTTTATCTTGTTTTACGCAGTTGCTTTCATTCTTGTGTAAAACGTTGCCGTATTCGGTATATTTGCTGTATCTCTTACACGTTATGTATTACATGTTTCAAGTGACTGTATGTTGGAGACGCTAGTGTTTGAATACGTCTATGAGTAACATTGACAAGTCAACATTTTTGAACAAAACACTAAATTAAGTGCCATCGCATGGTAAAAACAAACGAGAACATGTTGTGTTTTATAATAACAGCTGAGAACGTATTTCAGCGGTGAAGAGACTGCCAAAGTGACACCGTCTGTTTGCTGTGAACAAATCCGCACCGTCTTATCTCGCAATCTCGCGTGCAGCACACCACCTGAGCTCAGTATTAAATTTAATCGACAATAATGAGAAGTCGTGAATACGTAATTAGTCAACAGTATCAGACTGTTTCCACGGGCCCTCCAGTATTTTCCAATCTGAGGGTAGAGTTGCTGACAGCGTGTCGAGATCGGAAAGGGTCACAACGAGAAGAAGTAAAGCGCTGACCCAGACGCGGAACAGAGGGACTGAGCTTTGTTTTCCCACGTAATCGTAATGAATGCCGTGACTGACATCCGTCGAGTGCCGCAGAGAACGCAAACGAACACCCATCGAAAGAATGGCCTCGACCACCGGCAGATATAATAATGACGCCGTCTTGGAGAGTGCCTCGTAGCAATCGTGCGCACTGCGGCAATGGCTTTCACCTCTGCCTCCTGGTTGGCCGCTTGCTGGAGGAGACCGCGGTCTCGGACAGCAGGTCTGGTGCTCCTGCAGCGCTCGCCCCGTCTTTGCAGAGATGTCGGGGACGGATACGCGCCGGCGACCGTCGTTCGGCCTCCTCTCTCTGTGGATGATATTCCGCCGGATGGGACAACACCCACAGGACCAGCGCATGCGATGTGCTCATTAGTCGGTCCACAGTCGAACAAGCTGCACAGAGAGACACTGGCAGACGGACTTCACTGCACAAGGCTTCCAAGCCGGTGACGGTAAGTTGGCATTTCCTTATCTTAATGTGGATGTTGTTTTGTAGACATTCACACCAATGGGTTGTTTTCTGTGAAAGCCTTTTGCATTGGACATTCGGGTAGACATTCTTGTTTAAATGTATGCATGCGTAGGCAGTGGCGTCAAGTTCTGTGCATGCATGTATGCATCTCTGCGCCGGCACATCAATAACAACATCAAATAATAATGGGATTAAAAGCAACATCAGAAGTGGGCGTCGAACGAATGTTTGTGGCGAGCAAACATCCTACCTATTTTATTTATGAATATAAGGTGGTGGCGCATCGACAATGAGCGCCGCGTCCGACCGGTTGTCGACATAACGACAATCGCTGTATGCCGAGTCTCGTCAGCGACGCTGTCGATAAATTATTCATGGACTCGGCGCACGCGAAACAGTGCTGCGTCATTCCGATTGTGGCCTCCACGCCGCACGGGGAATGGCTGTAGTCCTTGTACGCTCTGACACAGATATTCATATGCCATATTTTGACGTTAAGTATTACGCTGTTTCGACGAACACTTTGTCCTCGGTATTTACAGAATATGTGAGCTAGAATAAGAAAGTATGTTTGGCCATGTTCGTAATTCAGGGACTGCATTTCACTGCGCGCTCGCGTGCATGCGTGCGTGTCTGCGAGCGCGCGCATGCGTGTGTGTGTGTGTGTGTGTGTGTGTGTGTGTGTGTGTGTGTGTGTGTGTGTGTGTGGCGTGTGTGTGGCGAGCGCGCGCGTATTAATTGCTTCGTAAACTATGTTTTTTTGTAAATGTGTACGTTTATAACGGTCTCAATTAATTTCCAAGCTATTCCGATGTCTACATCCCAGAGAGTGAAATCCGTGGTTATTGTTATAAAGAGAAATGTGATATTCCCATAATTATGTTTGTGGATGGTGTCTCACATCCGTTTCTTTAAACAATGTGTATATTGGCAATTTTTGCACATTGCATCCATAGTATCAGCAATGTTTCCTTATTGTCTACGTGTATTCCACTAGCACTCGGATCTTCTCAATACTCACTACATGCTTGAAAGTGGCGGGTGTGCACCGGGGGTGTACGTAATGTCTCGTCCGCGGCATCGACCGCCTTTGTTTTTGGTCTGGCGACGCGAGACAAAGACACGGTAATGATTATGCTGCTCGGGTGAACAACCCCGGCAGACCGCACGCAGTCGCCCGGCAATTAGCTGGGCATCTGGTCACTCATCGCGTCCGTGTGGCGGTGTAACTCTCTGTATGTCCACTCACAGCAAACAATAGAAAGCGCAGTGAATGTCAGACAATGGGCGCGAAATGTCCATGTTCCGGTTTCACGTGCATGTTCTTGGACGTTGTAGAGAACGGGAGTCGCTGGCTGAGAACAGCGCAGCCTTCCGTCATCGACTAACGTCCTAAGCACGATGTCTGTCTTGTGGTGCTGATGTACACGGATCTGGCAGAAACTTGGGTGAAACAGAATGACGAGAATATCATGGTGAGTTGATATGTTCTAATATGTGTTTGTATATGTTGTGGTGTGCACCAATAGGTGATGTCATTAGCATAGTTTCGTTGATTCCTTTCGCAATTACGGAATTAATCGGATTTGATGTCGCTGGTCTGTTTTGCAAACGTGGGCGATATTAGGCATTCGTTACTATATAACTTGGTTGGTCAACTTCTATGCAACTGCACACAATATTTCCCTTGCCTACGATGATACATCAACATTGATGAACGAGTTTTCCATGGTCTTGTTAAATTCGGTGCTGCATCATTTTGCATAACATACCCTTAATGTGATCCCAGTCACATAGACCAGTCAGTAGGAGTGGGATTCTTGGAGAACAAGTTTACTATTTAATGAGCAGTTGCATACTGAGTGGTGCTGCCATCCAGCTATTGATAACCTGGTCGGGTTCAAATATAGATCAGAACGAGATTCCACAATGAGGCAACCACGTGACGTCATCATTTTGATATAGTAGTTTTTGTGCCCCGCCCTGCTGTTGATCGTGAGATCATCTTTCGTCAGATTGAAATTGTCTTTGTTTATTTAAATTGTATTTTGTTAGTACGATCATATTGCTAAGCACATTTTTGTGTGAAAGAGTTAACAATATTTCGGGTGTTGGTTTTGTACAATGTTTAATTTAAACAAAAACATACAATTCACAATTCGCAAAAAAACATTCCGATTTTTCTGTGTTCATGTATGTTGAGAAAAATATGCATAATAGTGAAAAATGACCACCAGAACTGGACAATTGTTTTAGTCGAATAAAACTAACAAATATGGCTACATTTGTTTCTCTGGGTTGATGGTAATGAATTGGAATTTTTATAGCATGGTAACGTTGACGTTTGTTTGTCTTCAATATCCCCTCTTCAACATTTCAACATCCTATTTAACAGTTATTGGGATATACTAATTTTGCTGTAAGCTACTCGTGACATAAAGCACAATTGACGACCATATTAAGGTAAACCAGTTGTCAAGAAATGTTGCCCGTATGAAACTTTGCACGGCCCGTATGAGCTGAATCTTAAAAACCCCGATCACCTTACACATGGCAAGAATTAAATGATTATATGGTGGAATAGTGGACGATGCACCTGTTCATGTGGTTACTTGAAAAGGAAATTAAGGACTGCAGGTTAGCTACGTTAACAATTTTGAGTGTACGTGTTTACCATTCCCAGCACTGTGTGTTCAAGTCAAGCCGTAACATTGTTTGCATTTGCGCCATATGGTCTTCCTTAATTACTCTTCCTTAATTACTACAACGCCGCGGTTTCTGGAGTGATTTCCTATTCTGTTTGACACAAAGGCATTCGGTGCGACCCGCCACTGACCAATCGGAGGTGGCGTGACAATCCCACCACGGCAAAGGCGCATGTAACGTTCCCATTAAGCACCGCGCACAGTACGCGCTTTGGCATGTATATTTCATGCAGATAATGCGCGATGTTTCCTTCCTCGTAATTACCGCTGTCACTCGATGGGGATTACACAGACGAATGCCGGCTGTTGGGTTGCTCTGAAATGTATTCATGTAAAGATAAAGTTGTAAATCTCGAAAGAGTAGAAAAGATGGCCGCTGTGACTTAGGAGAGACGACCATGGCGTGCCACTGTGTTCGCCCTGTGCGACGCATATAGCGCAAGAGGATAGAAGAAGAAAGATAATGTTTATATACCAATGAAATCTTATGCGTGTGTACGTTTATTGGAGTGAGTTAGCGTGTGCGTGCGCGTGCATGAATCTAAATTTGCCATGTTTCTTGAGCTTCTCTTTCGTGATGTGTTTCGATGTGCGAAAAATAATTGCGTTCATGTGTGTGTGTGTGTGAGTGTGTGTGTGTGTGTGTGTGTGTGTGTGTGTGCGTGCGTGCGTGCGTGCGTGCGTGCGTGCGTGCGTGCGTGCGTGCGTGCGTGCGTGCGTGCGTGCGTGCGTGCGTGCACAAAGACGTGCGTGTATATAATTGTGTGCGCAGAAAGGCAAAAACACGCACAGATAATTGAGTGATTCGCGACGCTTCCTTGTGTGACGACACATCCCCCGGAAGCGGCGTGACAGCCGTGCGTGTTTCACTGTTATTAATGGAGTGCGGTTGACGATGACAACCTACTGTGGTCGTTGACGTACAAATGAACGAGGCGAGCGTATCGCGGCTGTCCATTAGTCTTCAGGACGTGCGCTCGTGCTGCAGTTATGCATTATTACATTCTTTCAAATCACATTGCGCCGTGCTGTTTGTCAGCGGTTGCGCGGGCTAGGCAATTGGTGACCTTGGCGGGGGTGGACCGGGAGGCAGACGGACCTTCTGGTAACGAGATTACGGCCGCTGCTAGCAGGAATTAAGTATCGATGGACGCGACGAGTCGGGTGCTAACGGTGGGCGACTGGCAGTACTGCTAATGTCCAGAGCTGCTAACAAGATCGGGATAATTACTGGCCGTCGACAAGACGTGTTCGTAAACACCCACGTCCGAACTTCCGCACTCATCACCTTCCCACTCACTCAGGCATACTGCATGCACTGACTCACTGACTGATTGAATGACTGACTGGCTGAGTAAGTGACTGACTGACTGAGTGACTGACTGACTGACTCACTCACTCACTCACTTGTTCACTCACTCACTCAGCCACGCACACACGCACACTTGCGTGTGCGGACGAAGTAACTGACATTGGTGCCAAGGCGACTGAGGGATGTTGGTGACACAGGCTCACACGTACCCTAGCATGCAAGCCTGAGTAGATAAGAATGACTTGAGTCAAAGCGGCAGCAATGGTGTGCTATCCATCTTTGCTTTACATGGCATATGGCAAGCAGCAATTTTTTAATATATTATTCAGGTAGCTATGGCTATTGCCTGCGCCTTGTTAGTTTATATGAATGAACTCATCGGTTGACCAGTAGCGACGGCTTCTTGGTCTGCGACAGGGCCCGAAGAAAAACAGCTCCTCCCTGGTTCACGGGATGTCGGCCGATGGCTGCTGGAATGGTAGATAACTGGGATATACAGAAACGTTACTATTTTGCCATATAGTTTTATTTATATATTTCCAAGTACTAATTAGGACAACAAGTATGCCATGGAAGTCAGTGTATTGCGATTATCTAGGTCGCTAACAGGATGACTTGCTCCCGGGGTATAATCTCGGGATGTGATGCTGGGGTTTCTTATTGTAGAACCAGTGTTAATTTCAGCCTGGTAATACCTCTTCCTCCATGCGAACGGCTCACAGTGGCATAGCGACATCCTTCTGCTTTGTGTGAGGTTTTCGCCGGGACTCTTTTCAGCACTAGATATGAAATGTTTCGTTTTCACCATACAATTGGCGCGAACGTGTTTGCGGACATGTCATCATACTTAGGTCAGGTCGTTTTTTGGCAGTGGTGAGACGAATACCTCCCGGGGGGCGTTAATCAGGCGATCGGAGGTGCGCAGTTAGTTACAACGCAAACTGATCAGTAATGTTCGCTCATTAATCAGATGGTGCAGCAAACGAGACTTGCGTCGAGGAATTGTAATCGGGGAAAACAACTGGTGAAGCGGAGTGTTTTTGTGATTCCTAAATACTACAGATATGGTACGACCCATTAACCCGCAATAAACACAGCGTGTTAATTAATGCATTATACGAAAAGGAACTTTAAAAAAGTAGAAGATATAATGAAACTTTGAATATTGATAACTTTCCAGTACAATACACGACTACAGAAACTGAAACATGATACAACAACGATACCCCAAGACGATGCCTGCCCTGAGAGTAACACGACTACAGAAACTGAAACATGATACAACAACGATACCCCAAGACGGTGCCTGCCCTGAGAGTAACACGACTACAGAAACTGAAACATGATACAACAACGATACCCCAAGACGATGCCTGCCCTGAGAGTAACACGACTACAGAAACTGAAACATGATACAACAACGATACCCCAAGACGGTGCCGGCCCTGAGAGTAACACGACTACAGAAACTGAAACATGATACAACAACGATACCCCAAGACGGTGCCTGCCCTGAGAGTAACACGACTACAGAAACTGAAACATGATACAACAACGATACCCCAAGACGATGCCTGCCCTGAGAGTAACACGACTACAGAAACTGAAACATGATACAACAACGATACCCCAAGACGGTGCCTGCCCTGAGAGTAACACGACGCGAGCTGAGTCTTCAGTAAGTCAAACCGCTGATAGATCATCGACTCGCCACCAACAAAAAACACTAGAATAGACAACTTGAATATTCAGACCATGTACCAAACTGGGAAGGTGGTTCAAGTGGCACATGGAATTAGGAAATACACCATTATTACGGCAATATTAAGTCAAATGGAAGGAACGTCAATGTGATTCAGTGTTACGCACCAACAAAGACATAACGAAGATATTTACGACACATTGTAAACTGTACTGCGGGAAACACGAAGGAGGTACATCAACAAATGGTTGACATCCCGTGCAAAACAAAGTACTGAGACCTTCACAAAGTACTGAGACCTTCACAAAGTACTGAGACATTCACAAAGTACTGAGGCATTCACAAAGCAGATACGAGTATTGCGCCAAAGGACACGCAAAACTATATCAATGATTTCGTAGCACAAGAACATTAAATGACAAAGAGGGGAAGAACACTTCAAGGAAATCCTCAACAGTGGAAACACTAGTCATACCAATAGCCGAAATGAGCTGAAATGTCAACATAAACCTACCTTCAATGGCTGAAGTACGTAACAAGAACCAGACCATGAGAGGTTCTGACATAAGACCACACAAAAGGACGAAGAAGAATAAGGTGGTTTTCGAAAAGACACCTGCACTGAACATATTGCCACATTGATGATGATAATAATAATAATAAAAAATTAAACAGTCCATTGAGTGGCAGTCACCTCTTTATATCAATTTCGTCGATTTTGAGAAAGCTATTGGTAGTGTAGTGAGATAAATTATCTGGATGCTGGTGGGTCGTTGTGGAAATAATCCAGCATCTGTACGAACCCAGCACCTGCCCACAACGGACACTGTGTGTGACATTTGCAGGAATGCATTCGGTCACCATTAATCTTTCTTGTGCTGATAAATTGGGTAATGGAGAAAACATAATGGCATCCAGTGGACATCTCTGGACAGATGGATTCCCTACATTGTGCATGTGACATTTGTCTAGCATCACATATACACAGATAAATGCAGAAGAAGACCAACCGACTGTCACAAACACGCAGACAAGACTGACCTGAGAATAACGTTAATAGTGTGATTGCGTTAAAAACAATGCTGGGTCAAAGTATTGGTAACTTAGCGGGGCGTGCAGCTTTATCATATTGATACATCCCAATATTGGTAAAACATGGTATAGTGACTCCGTGATTTCACGAAAGACAAAACTATGTAATTCGTCACGACAAAGCCTCCAGGAGTGTATCAAGTTTGTCATGTTTCATTCCGAAATCAAGGAGAGCACATCAATTAACTTCAGAAATTTTATCAACATCAAAATGATGTATTGACCTATTTTAATAGTTCGTGAATATTGTCCCGCAGTATCGTACCCTTGTCGGAAAACATCCACCGATTGGAATGTTGCTGGGAAGCTGAAGAACTAATCCGTGTCGTCAATAATGGCATAATGGCAAATATCGCGGTGATTGTGAGACACGAGTGACTTGAGAGAATACATTCTCCCGTGCAGCCAGATGGCCGCTCACCAAGTATTGATCATCCGTTGCCCTTGACAACAGTGCGAGTGTGTGTCACGTGCAAGCGAACGACGGCGGCCGCTAACGTCATAGGACGTGCGGACGCTTGCATATTTCATGAGTTGCGCGTCGACCCGGCGGTGTTTGGCGAAGAATCTCAGGACGGGAACGTTGATTTGGCTGCGTGACAAATTGATTGCAACACTTAGAAGACGAACCACTCATTCGCGCCGCAGAAAACTGGTATTAAAACAACATGATGTCTATTAATATAGATTTTAGGTTTTATTCACATGGCTGTGCGTCAGTGTTTGTTTCGGGACAACCCTTTAACCTTGTCAGGCATTGCCTGTGTTCAGCTGCCCATCTGCCATTCTCTCTGCCCACCTATCCAATGAAACAAGCCAAGTGAAGCTGCAAATGCTACGTGACACAGAGTGAATCATGTTATAAATGTTACGTGACACAGAGTGAATCATGTTATAAATGCTACGTAACACAGAGTGAATCATGTTATAAATGCTACGTGATACAGAGTGAATCATGTTATAAATGCTACGTGACACAAAGTTAATGATGTTATATATGCTACGTGACACAGAGTGAATCATGTTATAAATGCTACGTGACACAGAGTGAATCATGTTATAAATGCTACGTGACACAAAGTTAATGATGTTATATATGCTACGTGACACAGAATGAATCATGTTATAAATGCTACGTAACACATAGTTAATCGTGTTATAAATCGACCTCATTTCCCCATGTGTCGTAACTGCAATTTCAGCAGCAATTATTACGAACAACAGTTAATCTATTCGTACGAAGCATCAAACTGAACGAATGTGCTCTTGTGGAATGCCGGAAACTCCTCCCCCAAGAAACACTGTCCGGTCGCCACAGTCTGTGTTTTGTGATAGTACTTCTTCAATGCGCAATAAGATTTAGACTAAGCACAGAGGCAATAATGTCCTATGACGATGATCTTACAGTACTATTATCGTCCAGACCATCGAGAATGTATTCGTTTTAATTAAAGACAAGCGGATGATTATTTTGTATTTAATTTTATGTTTATGTTTTTTATCATCTGCCAATATGAATGGTTCAGCCAGTTATGCGTGTGTTTGGTACTTTTGCTAACTGGTGAACAAAACGATATTAGTGAACTTACATCCTTATCATGGTTTGCACCAGTTATGAGTTATTACATTTATTACAATCATCACTAATTGTAATTAGCAGTTTGCATATATGTTGTTAACGACATATATAAGCGCTAAACGATTAACAAAATATTGTCTATATTGTAGGAACCACATTCTCAGGCGACAACGGACGCTAACAGCTTCTATTGACCCGATGCAGTGAGCGTGTCTCTGGTGAGCATGGCGTCTGTCGTCTTCGTTTATTATACTTCTCCAGTCGGGATGTTCTATTTTGGGTTAATTACGAAGGATTTAGTACGAATAAGGGACAGTGTATGGTGATGGAATGGAGATGTTGCTTCGCGCGCATATTGCGTATTATGATGAGACGTTTGATTTGCGTATTGTTTTTGCTGACGACGTCAATTTAAGAAATACTATATTTTATGTTAAATATGTTGATTGATTATTAGAAGTTTCTTTTTAATCTAAGCCAACGATAGAATTACTGTTCATTCATGAACACAAAAAGACTAGGTAATATTTATATTCTTGCCCGAAACAAATCTCCTGCGAAATCTTCACCAAAACAATGTTTTTGAAAACCATGATATTCTGCAAACATAAACAAAGCTAATTTCATCGTCGGACCGATTGGAGCCCCTTGCCATAGAAACACCTTGTCGCCCGACGCCGAATAATACGAATATTCTGGCCACAACAGATTTCCAACGAAGAACTGCTGAAACTAGCTGCACATGTAAACACGAATAACTTGCACGCCACACAAAGGTGGAGATTGGTCGTCTTGCGAAAGGAGGCTGACAATAACAAACAAAAGAGCCTCGAAATGGACTTCGAAGGAAAACAGAAATTAGGATAACCAAAAACATCATGGTGGAGAACTGTAGAGGGTGGATTGCGGGAAAATGCCCCTCAGCTGGGGCCAGGCTGCTCAGCTGACTGCAGACCGACAGAAGTGGAGATGTCTTGTTTCTGCCTTATGCGTCAGTAGGCACGAAGAGGATTAAGTCTAAGTAAGCCCGGCGCCGAATATGGAGCGATTCACAGACGACGGTTTCCTCGCCTCGTCTGAGTCAGTGTAGTATGAAATAAACGACTTTGCGAAAGACGTGAGCTCGCTTCACGTTCACTCACGTTTGATTATGGATTATTTTATATTTATTTCTTGTTAGCGTTTTATTCACAAAATATCGAAGTTACCTCATTAATAAGCAACGACCTATGATATGACACAAACTTTCAGGCACATATTGAAGAAAGAAGTTTTATTACTGTGGCCACACGACGATGAGAAGTAGCGTCAACAAAGTCAATATTGAAGAGTCTTGTGCGATGTATTATATTTATATATGGACCAGCTGCACTCTACAAGCTTGAGGGGGGGTGGAAGAAGCGCAGAATGTCGCTAACTGATCCTCGACCCAGCGATGTAGACGCAGGCCTAGCGAGCGTCGACGCCTGGGGAGATGAGAGCCCGCTAGCTGCCTTGTAGCATCGAGCACACTGGCCGACATTGACGTCATGATATCGATCCGGCATCTAGTAGGAGAACATGGCAATGATGTCGCTGAAGAAAACAGAGATGACAACACAAACTACATCGCCACCGAGTAATAAATAACTTAACCGCGGCGAAACCACTTGCCACTCTCCTTCAGTCACTGCTCTCAGTCGACAAGTCACATTGAGACGTGTTCCAGTCAGACGATGTCCGCATCAGGGTTTGTTGCTAATCAGCAGACGATTGGACAGTATCCCGCAGGTGGTATTCAGGCAAGCGAAAGAAAAATCATTATAAGTAATCTGCAAAAATCGTACACAGTGCGGTTTTATGATACTACGACGTGGCCGTGGGCGGCCGTCGAGCGCCGTGTGGCCGGAGGTACGGCCGTCGAGCGCCATGTGGCCGGACGTACGGCCGTCGAGCGCCGTGTGGCCAGACGTACGGCCGTCGAGCGCCGTGTGGCCGGACGTACGGCCGTCGAGCGCCGTGTGGCCGGACGTACGGCCGTAGAGCGCCGTGTGGCCGGACGTACGGCCGTCGAGCGCCGTGTGGCCGGACGTACGGCCGTCCACCAGCTGCGGCCGCTTATGTATATCACAACACACCTCCTCGTGGTATCTTCTTCTTTCTTTCGTCTTCGTCTTCTTCCTCTTCCTCCATTACATCTCATACCTCTGTGTTATCACATATAATGTGACTAGAGTCGTGTCGAGATAGGTGCATTCGAGATAGATACGACCACTTTGTGAGTCCACACGTTACACATTCACCTTCAGTGTGGGATGTTTTACGACATTTCGAAACGGCAGCAGGTGGACTCGAACAACGATCCTCTCGACCGACAATCCGGCACTCTAACCGCCGAGCCACCGTCCTCTCGACGCCAGTGGTGTCTGTCTTAGTCAACCCTTGATGGATACCACACAACATGCATCACTCCAGTGTTTACGGAAGGTGATAGCTGTATTCGAGTGCGATAGAGAGAAATTCGTTTTTATCTCGAAATATACCAAAGGTTTTACACATAGCAGAACGCGCAGTGTGTCTACACGACTAGGTAACTAACTACACAAGGGAACGCGCGAAGACGCTACAACTGATTTTCCACGAAGTGGTCCATCTATCTACTGTTCGAGTTATCGCCGTTTGTAGTTCCGATGGAGAGATTAACGCTATTCGACGAAGCACGCCGATATCGCCCCGAGCGACGATCGCGGCAGCATTGATTCTTTGAGAATACCTTAGTTAAGCGAGCTACCCTCGCTTCATTAGGCATGCGATTCTTGTCCATAATGCCTTAACCGGCGAGTAATTGCCGTACGCCGAACGACAATTAGACGACTATTTCAGCCGGCTGAATAACCTTGGTGGACAGCGCCGCTCGAGTACAACGTTCAAAAGGAGCGCGCATTATGTCGGCGCAATTGCGTTATGAGAACCGCCGCACTGGAAGGATGTATTAATGCGCTGTCCGCGTGCCTCGTTACCGCCTTGCTTTAGCGGACGTCAGCCGGCGCGTCCGCCACAATAATGCGTGCCGATGAAGTAGTGATTGGCGTGAAATTGGATTGCGGACAAGGGGCGCTGGCAGATTAGCGATGATTGGCCGTTGACGAGGTTGTCTGCAGTCGATCCGCCGCGAATTTGCCGGATTTTCGGACGTAAACATGTGAACGGACGCAACGATCCACGGATACAAGGCAGCGAGTGCTGCGTATGAGTATTGATGGTCTATACGCGTATGTATATATATGTATATATATATATATATGTATATATATATATATATATATATATATATATATATATATATATATATATATATATATATATATATATATATATATATATATATATATATATATATATATATATATATATATATATATATACATATATACACGCGTCCGTATGAGTATTGGTGGTACATAAACACACACACATATATATATATATATATATATATATATATATATATATATATATATATATATATATATATATATATATATATATATATATATATATATATATATATATATATATATATATATATATATATATATATATGTATATATATGTATATATATGTATATATATATATATATATATATATATATATATATATATATATATATATATATATATATATACACCATCAATACTGATGCGGACGCGTGTGTGCGTGCCGCTAGGTGTCGTCCTACGTCATGACGACTGTCGACCGTTCGACTGGTCAGGAGTGTCTCCGGCAGCCGACTTAGTCTGACTCGCCGAACACAAAATCGATATCTACTGCGTTCAGTATTATAAAAGCTCGTCATCTCCTCTGAGCGGCCGTCGCGAGAACATGGCGAAGGCAAGGGATCTGGGCCGACAGCTGCCAACGACACGGCCGCCGACGAGAGAGCGGCGAGGCCTGATAGGTGGTGAATGGCGTCGATGTGTCTGACGGGGCAGCCATGACAGGGTGCCAATATGGTGTCGTCGATTGTGATGGACACTTAGAACATTGCAGCTTCTTGCATGTCTAATTCGCCGTGTCAACGTCGATAATGCGGTGCCGTGCTGCATATATATATCGATAGCCGGGCACATCCGTTGTGCGCGGCCGGAACCAACATAAACTGCACCGACGCAGAGGACCTCCATTGCTTCAGGGGACGGAACACTGAGAATGGTCGCTGCTGACGTTGGACAACTCTACTATTTGGTCTATGCTTCCGGTTCTACTCGTGTCGTCATTTGACTGGGGAAGTGCAGATGATAGATGTTTTCAATCTTGTTGATACTGCGTCTGCCTTCCGGCTAACCGAAACGTATTTGTCTTTTATGTTGCTGTGAATTTTTGTTTTAATTAAACGATCTACTCGTGTGTCTTGATGCATTCCCAGGAAGATGTTTTGTATGGTTATTTTTGTTTTATTGCAGGCACGTCAAATTAAAAACATTCATAAGAACTGAAATGTTGCCCTTTCTAACATATATTATAAGTTGCGTGATTTAAATATTGTATCCGTTTTATGTAGACAAAATTAACATTCTGAGCTGAGAGATATAGCGAATTACTATACAACAAACCGTGTGTTATTGAGGAAACTGCACGCAGGTTTACATAACTCATATGTGTGTGTGTGTGTGTGTGTGTGTGTGTGTGTGTGTGTGCGTGCGTGCGTGCGTGCGTGCGTGCGTGCGTGCGTGCGTGCGTGCGTGCGTGCGTGCGTGCATACACACACTGCCTGCCTGCCTGCCTGCCTGCCTGCCTGCCTGCCTGCCTGCCTGTCTGTCTGTATGTATGTATGTCTGTCTGTCTGTCCGTCTCTCTGTCTCTGTATTTGTATTCCTCTTTTTATTCTCTTTCTCTCTTTCTCCTTCTGTCTATCCGTTTCTCTATCTGTATTTTTATTCCTTTGTCCCTTTCTCTCTCTCTCTCTCTCTCTCTCTCTCTCTCTCTCTCTCTCTCTCTCTCTCTCTCTCTCTCTCTCTCTCTCTCTCTCTCTCTCTCTCTCTCTCTCTCTCTCTCGCTCTCTTTCTCTCTCCCCTTTCTCCCTCTGTCTGTCTGTCTGTCTGTATGTCTCTCCGTCTCTCTATCTCTCTCCTTCCCCCGTTTTGTCTCTACCTCTGTCTTCCCCCCTCCCCTCGCAGTATCTCTCCCATACTTGTCTTGCTATTTATACAAAGTTTTTTTTTCTGCTTCTAGATGGTTTGTGGGTCACCGAGGTCCGTCGGTCGACGTGGCGCCGACGGCCAGTTCGCAGATTGTCGCGCCTGCCCTCGCCTCCGGCCTGTCGCGCACAAGACGCCTGACGCCATCACCGTCGCGAGCCTAGAACTTCCCGTCGTTTATTTCCTCGAGAACGCCAAAGGAAACGTCGACGTTGCCGCAGCAGCCGAACAATCTCGGTCAGACGTTAGCAATTATTCTGTCAGACGGAGACGGTTCTTGCCGGACAACTAGTTGGAGACTGTCGCTGCATCCGCCGACGGTGTCCATCGGACGTTACTGGAAGTCACATTTATATATTCGTCACAATTAAAACGAAGCACTTTTACATGGACCATATCGGAAAACATCGACACGAGATATGTTACATGGAGTAACAAGTGTCCGAATGAAGACACTATGGATAGTGTCCGAATGAAGACACTATGGGTAGTGTCCGAATGAAGACACTATGGGTAGTGTCCGAATGAAGACACTATGGGTAGTGTCCGAATGAAGACACTATGGGTAGTGTCCGAATGAAGACACTATGGGTAGTGTCCGAATGAAGACACTATGGGTAGTGTCCGAATGAAGATACTATGGGTAGTGTCCGAATGAAGACACTATGGGTAGTGTCCGAATGAAGACACTATGGGTAGTGTCCGAATGAAGACACTATGGGTAGTGTCCGAATGAAGGCACAATGGGTAGTGTCCGAATGAAGACACTATGGGTAGTGTCCGAATGAAGACACTATGGGTAGTCCTCTAAAATGGTACAGCGTCAATGAGGGGAAGTTCTGTTAAATGTTTTCAGCGCAGAACATAATCTTTGATGAACTTACACTAGTTGTGAACTTTATGGTAGACATGGATATATGGAATATGACATAAATGGATCGTAGAAATGTTTGTCTTGCAGAAATTGCATTGTCTAGTAACGGCGGCTCTCTCGGCGAGATGAGCACATTTATTGAACATTGCCAGTATAATTAGTATATGATGCATGTGACACAAGCAGTCATTCCATGAGGCATGTGACACAAGCAGTCATTCCATGAGGTATGTTAATGTGTGATATGTCGCGCATATGTGAAGGGTCAACATAGTGCTGATATGACTCTTTAGCGTTGAAGCGAAGTTTCTCCTAGTAAACGGCTTCGGGAGATTCCGACGCTCTGTTCGACAGTCCGACTGATCACAGTGGGTTCAGTGGGCTCTCCTCTCAGTGTTCACTGCGTAAGCCTTGGTGTTAGTAACAACAATTAAGGCACGCGGTGAATGCCAAGAGCTGGCCATAATACGTCGGTACTTGTACATAATCGGGAAGACTGAGACGCTATATGGAGTGCGTCGATGCTGCAATAGAGTCAGTCCTCGGAGAAACGTGTCCGTCATTATCTTTGTCTTTGGACTCCTGTCGCTGTTTATAACCTGTTGTGCCCAAGGATAATTCAATCGTTGCAGCAAAGAGACCTTACAGAAGATGATGTTTACGTTGTATTACAAACCCAAAACGTAGTATACCATGCATTGTATAGCATCGCTAGTGCCTATTGACATAAGACGCAAGATTATATAATCGGGGTAAAATGCTTTACAATCAGAGTAATACGGCCAGGGAATCCCTATGGCAGGGCTGGCTTGTAGCGTCCTGCGAGACACTGCCGGCCGTCGGAAGCGGATAACGCGCGGTTGCACAATAAATATTTTTGGCCGCTGTTCGACAGCTCAGATCGATACTGCGATCCTTCGCGCGCCTCTGGTCTCGTCTCGTAATAGGCACATCGATTCCGAGGGACCTTTGCACCAGGCGCGGATTTACCAGCATTCGTCCCGGCAAGAAGTGAAGTAAAATCATATTTAGATATTGTTAAAGAATGATCACTAAACTTGTGTGTGTGTATATATATATATATATATATATATATATATATATATATATATATATATATATATATATATATATATATATATATATATATATATATATATATATATATATATATATATATATATATATATATATATATATATAATAAATATATGAAAAATATATGAAATATGAATTGTACAGTCAGTGAAAACGGGTACATGGATAGCTCGTATTTTGGTTGTTCCGGGGTGTTTAAAAACGATGATCGCATTCACTCAAAAGCGTTGGTAGAATCTTTGACAGGTTTCGACCTGTTCTCTATTTCTGAAAACGAACGCAACAGTTTCGAGTATCGCCCAATGTCAACAAACGTCGCTTTACGGCCGTCGGTTCACGTTAACGGCGCGAGGTGTCGCGGCGGCTCAGTGCTTCATCCGGCTTGCCAGTAAAATAATGCTATTAAACGGTGCCGTCAGTACTTTTATACTGCCAGCTGTGTGATACTAAGGTATGCGACAAGGAGTTGGCCTACCTGAGAAGGTATTGTTTTTTGTCGCGTCATTCAAACTGAACATGTTGGTCATTTTATTAACATTGTGCTGAGAACTGTTACTGAGAACTGTTACTGTTATATATGAGATACAAGGTACTATTATTGCTGACTGTAGTGTGTACTGTCATGAAGAAGTCAATGTTTTTTTAAATTAAATGATATAAAACAAACCCATTGTTTTTGAACTCACCAATATTGTCCATGCATGTCATGTGTGTCACGGACGAGGAAACTAAGTCTAACGAAACAGCCGTGAGGTAGGCCTACGTTCGTAACCGTAATGCTCCACTAATATGTTGAAACGATCGATGTCCGCGTCCTGCCACGCTAACGCCGTCTGTTTAGATGAGATCAGAATCCGTATTAAGCTGTCAGAACAAGCTGCAATGCAAGGGGATTACTTGGTGCAGGCGCCATCGTGATCTCGTCCGATTACATGCTGTAACAAACTTGTGAGGTGTCTTTTCGATTACACAGATATCAATCGGATAGGATTGCAGGGAGATTTCTGTGTACTGCCCATGGCATGGTGCATGACGTGCTTTCGTTTGTTGCACACGTAAATTTTGTTGGCAATGTGAATGTGAATATATATATATATATATATATATATATATATATATATATATATATATATATATATATATATATATATATATATATATATATATATATATATATATATATATATATATATATATATATATATATATATATATATATATATATATATATATAATATATATATATATATATATATAAAATACTTACAAAAATGGCGGTCAACCTGAAGTACACGGATTAGCAATTATTAAGTCGTCCCCACGACAGCGCTTACTCGCCCTAACATACCAGCAGTGGCCTGTTTGCTCTCATGAGTGGCATGTGTCTAATGGTTTGAGGCGGCAGTTACCCACGGCGCGGTGCACCTGCCTGTATACAACAGGCAACGCCGTCAGCACTAAACGTTTGCAATATATATTGTTATTTTGACATAATCATTACCACACTTCGGCAGCTAGGGTTTAACTATTGTGTCAGCGTATATGTGTTGAAATCAGAATGGTTTGGCCTAAAGACACATATTTACAAAACTTGATAATACAGTATTTGCATTGTATGTAAGGTAAGCCGTTAATATACACTTCTGCTGGACTACTCGAGTATTTTCCTTCCGTTACTCGTCCAGGGGAAACATGCAGACAGTGATCATTGTGGATTATATTTCAACGCAAATCGAAGCAGACTTGGCCGTCATGCAAGTGTGTGCAAATTTGATTACTTAACTTAACTGAAGCCTAATTGTTTCCGCTTATTATCGATTACAGGCTTAGTTACTCCTTGTGAAGGGCCGTAGAGGCAGCAATTCGCATAAATAATATACGACAGTACGCGGAAAAACAGATAGGAATTCTGCGAAAAATTATCGTACAAAGTAATGTTAGACGCTCTTTACATATATTTTAGCTGACAAAAGGTAATTTGCTGTGCCCAATCCAAATCTAGTGTGTGTCACGTTGCATTTACATCGCGAGACCTCCACGGTAACTACCGTCAAAATGGCGGCCGTCGTGAAGTGGAAGATGCAAACATGCGGTCGATGGGGCCGGCTCGTTTCACTCTGGGACCCTGACAAATCCGAGAGCCCAGTAGGATAGGTCAGAAACAAAACAGAATGTCACGGATCCTAAACTACTGATGAACAGAACACGGGAAGACAACATGGGGGTAATTTCCAGAGCTGCCAAGTTGTGTTGGGAAACATGCATGAGATCATGGGCGGATTCAAACTCAAATGTCAACAAGGGGTGTCTAGTTTCCTAGCAGGACACCACGTGGCAGCACTTCTAGTAATAAAATTTCCACAGAGGACAGGACTTTAATATACACTGGAAAGCATTTATAAATTGACTATTTTATTTACGTATGCTGTAGCTCTTTATTTAAATACGGAATATGTAGGGACTACAATAGCACTTACATAGTTTGGTTTTAGAATGTGTTCACTGACAAGGAAACGTGAATTTAAAACGTGTAGTACTTGTTATTACTATTATTAAGATATTCAAAGACTTCAATGATACGAGTAGTTTGAAGCGTTACCTATAACAGGTGCAAATATCAGATTCAGACGACTTTACGCGCAGACGACTTCTAGCGCCCGTAACACGCGCCAACCAAACCCATATACCTCGATAACTCTTTGGCAGGGAAACATTGTCAAACAGTACACGTGACGTCACCGACGATGATAAGAATAACTTCGGAGATTCCCTGGACGATCTGCGCTATCAGCACGTGCATGGAAATTAGCGTATATATTTGTATTATTATTTATTGAAACGGCCAATATCCGTGATATTTACCAATATGTGTGAAATTTACAGTTAGTTGCGTGAGAGCGTGAAACGGAAGTCAAATTCGTGAGTCTCACGCCCAATGCGCGAGTCTCACGCCCAATGCGCGAGTCTCACGCCCAATGCGCGAGTCTCACGCCCAGTGCGCGAGTCTCACGCCCAGTGCGCGAGTCTCACGCCCAGTGCGCGAGTCTCACGCCCAGTGCGCGAGTCTCACGCACAATGCGTGAGATTTGGTAGCTCTAAGCTTAGTAGTATTACATTGGTCTGTAAGACGGGGTGTTTGTGTTGGACGTCTAGTTTTGGATGTCTAGTGTTGGACGTCTAGTGTTGGACGTCAAGAGTTGGATGTCTAGTATTGGACGTCTAGTGTTGGACGTCTATTGTTGGACGTCTAGTGTTGGACGTCTAGTGTTGAACGTCTAATGTTGGACGTCTAGTGTTGGACGTCTAGTGCAGTGGTTATCAAATATAGGAATCTGCTTTTCTATTTAGATTATCAAGGTGACGCACGTTTTGGTATCGGTGTGTCGCGTTTGATGGACGCTGTCGTTTTCTAAAAAACCAAGTGCAGTGTCTCAGTTAAAAAAATCCGTTAATCCAGAGAAGCCGCTTCGATAATGATTTGAAATTACTCGCCAGCAGAGAGTATCAAGTGCTAAGTAATCGGCGAACGGAACAGTTCAATAATAAATTGGTAAAATAAAACAATTCAAGAAGACCAGTAACACAGAACAAGTATAGTAGTAGAACGAAGAAAGCAGTCTTCCAGAAGGAGAAGTTCAAGCACGAGTATTTGACATGATCACCCGAAAACAGTGCGTTTAGGGATATGCTAGAAAACCGTTAATCCCAAAGGGTGAAAACTAAAACAATAGCACCGCAGAACATCCCGAATGTTAACAAACTACAACCATATATTTTATCAATGCAGATGTAGTGAAAATTACGTGACCAATCGATTTCAACACATGAGAAATATCGGTCTTCTTCTATCAAGGAGGTGGATTCCATTTAGGAAGACTGTGCTTTATATATCTGAGTGACAATGATCGTAGGCAACAACAAGAACTTCAACAAGTACACACAGACAGCGCCGAGTAATGATTGGAGGAAATTGTGTTTCGTTATATTTAAATGTAATATAATTTGTTAATCTAATCTTCAATACAGTTGTAAAGTCTGAGTCATTCCTCGTAAATGAATACCCATAAAAACAGTGAAGAGATGCATCACCATTTTTGGAAGATATCTAGTTAATCTTGGATTAACCAACTAAGAACCGCAGCTTCAGTTTACGTAGCTGATACTTTGGAAATGTCAACAACTCTATGCGCTTTTAACTACACTGAGAAGCAAATTG